>JAESUZ010000147.1:0-24872 GCA_017311185.1 Proteles cristata cristata | reverse complement strand
TCTTCAATTTCCTTCATGAGTTTTCTATAGTTTTCATCATACAGATCTCTTGTATCCTTGGTTAGTTTATTCTGAAGTATTTTATGGTTTTTTTGTGCAATTGTGAATGGGATCAGTTTCTTGATTTCTCTTTCTGTTGCTTCATTGTTGGTGTATAAAAATGCAAACCGATTTCTGTACGTTGATTTTGTACTTTGCAACTTTGCTGAATTCATGGATCAGTTCTAGTAGGCTTCTGGTGGAGTCTGTCGGGTTTTCGATGTAGAGTATCATGTCATCTGCGAAGAGGAAAGTTTGACTTCCTCTTTGCCAATTCTGATGCCTTTGATTTCCTTTTGTTGTCTGATGGCTGATGCTAGGACTTCCAGCACTACGTTAAACAGCAGTGGTGAGAGGGGACATCCCTGTCGTGTTTCTGATCTCAGAGGGAAAGCTCTCAGTTTTTCCCCATTGAGGATGATGTTAGCTGAAGACTTCTCAGATGGCTTTGATGATGGTTTAAGCAGGTTCCCTTTCTATCCTGAACTTCTTGAGTCTTTATTAAGAAGGGATGCTGCATTTGTCAAATGCTTTTCTGCATCTATTGACAGGATCATATGGTTTTTATGTTTTCTTTTATTAATATGATGTATCACATTGATTGATTTGCGAATGTTGAACCAGCCCTGTAACCCAGGATTGAATCCCACTTGATCTTGGTGGATGATTCTTTTGATATGCTGCTAGATTCGATTTGCAAGGATCTTGTTGAGAATTTTTGCATCCGTATTCATCAAGGATATTGGCCTGTAGTTCTCTTTGTTTGCTAGATCTCTGTCTGGCTTGGGAATCAGTGCGATGCTGGCTTCATAAAATGAGTCCCGGAGTTTTCCTTCGCTTCTATTTTTTGGAATAACTTGAGAAGAATTGGGATTAATTCTGTTTTAAATGTCTGGTAGAATTCCCCAGGGAAGCCATCAGGTCCAGGGCTCTTATTTGTTGGGAGATTTTTGATCACTGATTCAATTTCTTCACTTGTTATGGGTCTGTTCAGTTTTCTATTTCTTCCCGTGTGAATTTTGGTAGTGAGTGTGTGTTTAGGAATTTGTCCATTTCTTCTAAGTTGTCCAATTTATTGGCAAATAATTTTTCATAGTATTCCCTGATAATTGCTTGTATTTCTGAGGGGTTGGTTGTAATAAGTCCATTTTCATTCATAATTTTGTCTATTTGGGTGCTCTCTTTTCTTTTGGATAAGTCTGGCTAGAGGTTTGTCAATTTTGTTTACTTTTTCAAAAAACCAACTCTTGGTTTCATTGATCTGTTCAATTGTTTCTTTGGTCTCTATGTTGTTAATTTCTGCTCTAATTTTTACTATTTCTCTTCTTCTACTGGGTTTAGGGCGTTCTTGTTGCTCTGCCTCTAGTTCCTTTAGGTGAGCTGTTAGACTTTGGACTTGCGCTTTTTCTAATGTCTTGAAATAGGCCTGGAGAGCAATGTACTTTCCTCTTAGGACTGCCTTTGCCGCATCCCATAGATTGTGAATTGTTGTGTTTTCATTTTCATTTGTTTCCATATATTTTTTAATTTCATCTCTAATTGCCTGATTGGCCCATTCATTCTTTAGAAGGGTGTTGTTTAACCTCCATGTCTTTGGAAGTTTTCCAGACTTCTTCCTGTAATGGATTTCAAGTTTCAAAGCATTGTGATCTGACAGTGTGCATGGTATGATCTCTATTCTTTTATATTTCTTGAGGGCTGCTTTATGTCCCAGTATGTGATCTATCTTGGAGAATGTGCCATGCGCACTTGAGAAGAAAGTAAATTCCCTGGCCTCAGGATGTAAAGTTCTAAATACATCCATCAGGTCCATCTGGTCCAATGTATCTTTCAAGTCCATTATTTCTTTACTGATTTTCTGTCTGGTTGACCTATCCATGGCTGTAAGCGGAGTATTAAAGTCCCCTGCTATTAGCACATTCTTATCTATAAGCTTGTTTCTGTTTGTGATTAATTGTTTTAGATATTTAGGTGCTCCCATATTCGGTGCGTAGACATTTATGATTGTTAGTTCTTCCTGATGGATGGACCCTGTAATTATTATGGAGTGCCCTTCTTCATCTCTTGTGATTGTCTTTAACTTAAAGTCCAGTTTGTCTGATATAAGTATCGCTACTCCAGCTTTCTTTTGATTTCCTGTAGCATGATATATATTTCTCCATCCCCTTACTTTTAATCTGAAGGTATCTTCCCGTCTAAAATGAGTTTCTTGTAGACAGCATATAGATGGATGTTGTTTTTTAATCCATTCTGCTACCCTATATCTTTTGATTGGAGCATTCAGCCCATTTACATTCAGTGTTATTATTGAAATATGTGGGTTTAGAATCTTTGTATCTTTTGTAGGGTTCATGTTTGTGGTGGTGTCTCTGGAATCTTTGTTCCTTGCAACCTTTCCTTCACAGCATCCCCCTCAGGATTTCTTGTAGGGCTGGCTTCGTGGTGACAAATTCTTTCAATTTCTGTTTATTTGGAAAGGTTTTTATCTCTCCTTCTATTTTGAATGACAGCCTTGCTGGATAGAGGATTCTTGGCTGCATATTTTTACTGTTCATCACATTGAAGATCTCCTGCCATTCCTTTCTGGCCTGCCACGTTTCAGTAGATAGGTCTGTCACCACTCTGATGGGCTTCCCTTTGTATGTGAGGGCCCTTTTCTCCCTAGCTGCTTTCAAAATTCTCTCTTTGTCCTTGTATTTTGCCATTTTTACGATGATATGTCGTGCAGAAGATCGATTCAAGTTACGTCTGAGAGGAGTCCTCTGAGCCTCTTGTATTTCCACATTGACTTCCTTCCCAGGTCGGGGAAGTTCTCTGCTATAATTTGTTCCAGGACTCCTTCAGCACCTTTCCCTCTCTCTTCCTCTTCTGAGATTCCTATGATACGGATATTGTTGCGTTTGACTGTGTCGCTGAGCTCTCGAATTCTTCTTTCCTGTTCCTGGATCAGTTTGTCTCTTTTTTGTCAGCTTCTTGTTTTTCTAGAATGGTGTCTTCTAAATCACTTATTCTCCTTTCTGCCTCTTCAAGCCGTGCGTTGGAGGCCTCTAATTTATTATGGATCTCATTTATCGCATTTTTTAATTCTTCATGCCTATTTTTATTTTCCATTCTGTCTGTAGCCATAGTTTCTTTGATGTCCCCTATGTTTTTTTCAAGCCCTGCTATTAATTTCATCATTATTATTCTAAAATCTTGTTCACTTATGCTGCTGATATCTGTTTTGAGCAGTTCATTAGCTGTCATTTCTTCTTGGAGTTTCTTTGGAGGAGAGCTCTTTCGTTTCGTCATTTTAGTTAGCTTTCCGGCTCTTGTTGGTTTTAAAGACCTGTTATGCTCTCTGTTTCTATGAGCCCTGCTATATCCAAGAAACTCTTTGACTTTCCAGGGCCTATCCTTTCAGAGATTGTTTTTTGAATGGTATCCCTCGGTCATTCTTGTTGGGACCTTAGTTATTTTATTTTCCTATTCGTAGTGATATTTGGGACTCTTCACCTTGTGTACTCTAGCTTGTTTCTTGAGGTAGCCCTGGAAAAGAAAACAGACAGACAAACACACAGGGAGCAGGAGCACACAAACGCACAGGCTGATTCAACTAACATGCAAAGTGAGAGGGAAAACGAAAAAGTTAATAGAAAAGACGGAGGAGGGAGGGCGAATTGGGAGCATAAAATACATAAAAGGGTCAAAAAAGGGGAAAAGAAAAGGAAAAAAGAAGAAAACCGATGGACAAAGAATGGTTTAAAGCATATACCTGGATTTCCCAGCTACAGTTAAATAGCCGTGTGTATGCAGTGTTGGCTGAAGAGCATAGAGAAAAAGAGAAGGCAGGGTGAGACAAGGCAGATTTGTAAATAGAATGAACAGGCAGAAGGGATAAGAAACTTTTTTCAAAGAGGTAAAGGGTAGAATGTGGTTGGATAGGTGAGAGAAGGATGCTGGAATTATCCAGAGAAACTATATAGTCTAATTACTCCTGAGAGAAATAGCTGAAAAAGTCGGTAGGTGTAGAATTTACATTTACAGAATGGACTTGTGATTGTTTAAGCAAGCTGGCGACCAGAGTTAATCAGGTCAGTGTTTTGGGGAAAAAAGCAAGAAAAGAGAAAGAAGAAGAAAAAAAGAAAGAGAAAAGAAAGGGGAAAAAAAAGAAAGAAGGAAAAAAAAAAAGAAAAAAGAAAAAAAAGGAAAAAGAAAAAAAAAAAAAAAGGGGAGGAGGGCACCTCTCAGGCAGGGATGGGCGTGGCGTGATACGATGCCTCAGGCGGGGGTTCTGCCTTGGCGATTGTGGGAAGGAGAGTGACGGTGCTCCAGTCCCTTCTTGAACCCCGCGCTGCAGCTCGGTTTTTTTTTTTTTTTGGCGTGTCAACTCCCCGTTCCGGGGACGCAGCGAAGTTGGTTGCACTCTTCAACCCAGGCCAGTTCCAATCTCCAAATCCCAGCCCGCGCCCCGCTGAAGTTGCCTTAGACACAGCTTCCCAGACAACCCCCTTGGGCTATTCCAGGCTCCCTGCTGAGCTCTGGGGGCGGAGTCAGGATCGCTGCTTTCTTCTCTGGTCGGCTCTGGTGCGCATGCGCGGGGGCTTGCCTGCAGCGTCCGCGCAGCCTGAGCCCGCTGGAGTGAGGAAAACCGGGTCTCTCTATGGCCTCGTCACCCGAAACACGAACTCACAGGCAAATTTCCCAGTTTTTAGCTCTTTGCCTTCCCTCTCGAGTTCCAGCCAGCCAGGAGCGCGGACGCCTGGTGTCTGCGCGTCTCCTTCAGGGGTCCCAGCCGCCCTGGAGCTACAATGGCGGCAGGCGCGCCGCCGCTGGAGTGAGGAAAACCGGGTCTCTCTATGGCTCGTCACCCGAAACACGAACTCACAGGCAAATTTCCCAGTTTTTAGCTTTTTGCCTTCCCTCTCGAGTTCCAGCCAGCCAGGAGCGCGGACGCCTGGTGTCTGCGCGTCTCCTTCAGGGGTCCCAGCCGCCCTGGAGCTACAATGGCGGCAGGCGCGCCGCCGCTGGAGTGAGGAAAACCGGGTCTCTCTATGGCTCGTCACCCGAAACACGAACTCACAGGCAAATTTCCAGTTTTTAGCTTTTTGCCTTCCCTCTCGAGTTCCAGCCAGCCAGGAGCGCGGATGCCCGGTGTCTGCGCGTCTCTTTCAGGGATCCCAGCCGCCCTGGAGCTACAATGGCGGCAGGCGCACCCGCTCCGCTTTAAAACCCCACCTCCAGGAGCGGCACAAAGAAGCAGTTTGTGTGCTCAGCCTCCCCCAGGACCAGTTGTCGCGAGGGGACCTGGTGTGCAGATATTTGGCAAGTACGGTCTTTCTATGCACCGAGCGGAGATTTTTCTGTCTCGGACTCTCTCCTTTTCCCCTCTCACTCCCCGTAGAGGGTAGAGGGGGATCGCCTCCCACCCTGGAGGCTCCGATCCCGGGCTGATTTTACCTTCCCCGGTTCGCACTCACGTTAGAAGGCTTTCTCAGTGGATTCTGCGTCCTTTTTTCTCCCAGTCTCTCAGGTTTTGTATGGTTTCCAATGGCTTCAGATCTTTTCTGTGTGATGTATGGGCGCGAGTGCAAGTACGGAGCTCCTTACTTCTCCGCCATCTTGCCTCCCTCCACCAATGTTATTTTTTAAAAATAGGAATAAAACCCAAAATTTCATATGGAACCACAAAAAAAATTCTCAAATCCAAAACAGTCCTTAGATAGAACACTTAGAGGAATCACACTTCCTAATTTCAAACAATATCAATCAAAAGAGTATGGATTGTCATAAGAACTGACACATAAAAAAATGGGTCAAATTAAAAGTCAAGAAATAAACCTATGTATTTACAGTCAACTAATATTTGAGGACAAGGTCAGGAAAACATGCTGAAGTAGAGTGCCTCTTCAATAAATTGTGAAGGGAAAATTGGATATTCACATGCAAAAGAGCAAAACTTGACCACATTTTATATCACTCACAAGAACAATTGAATTGAAGCTGATTAAACTGTTAAATTTAAAATCTCAAACCACATAACTAGAAGAAACACAGGAAATAAATTCCTTCCCCTTAG
Organism: Proteles cristata cristata; assembly: GCA_017311185.1. Taxonomy (NCBI): domain Eukaryota; kingdom Metazoa; phylum Chordata; class Mammalia; order Carnivora; family Hyaenidae; genus Proteles; species Proteles cristata. Next base: position 18,775 of record JAESUZ010000147.1, on the reverse strand, counting down.
TCCTGGTAATAATTTTATGGATATGACACTAAATTCATAAGCGACAAAAGCAAAAATGAACAAGTGGGACCACATTAAATGAAAAACATTCTGCACAAGCCACTGTGGAAAACAATGTGGAGGTTTCAAAAACAATTTTTAATTATAATTACTCTACTATCTAGTAGTTGCACTACTGGGTATTTACCCAAAGAATACAAAAACACTAATTCAAAAAGTTATGCAAACCCCTATGTTTACTGCAGCATTATTTACAATAGCCAAATTATGGAAGCAGCCCAAGTGTCCACCTACAGATAAATAGATAAAGAAGATGTGATACATATACACATGCACACACACAATAGAATATTATTTACCCATAAGAAGGATAAAATCTTACCATTTGCCACAACATGGATGGAGCTAGAGAGCATAACGGTAAGCAAAATAAATTACTCAGAGAAAAAAAACCACCATATTATTTCATTCATTCACATTGTTTCATTTAACAAAACAAATGAACAAAGGAAAAAGAAAAAGAAAGACAAACCAAGAAACAGATTGCTAACTATAGAGAACAAACTGATGGTTACCAGAGGGTGGTGGATGGGTTAAACAAATGATGGGGACCAAAGAGTGTAGTTATCTCACAGCAAGCACTGAGCAATGTATAAAATTGTTAAATAACTATATTGTACACCATATATTAATATCACACCATATATTAACTATACTGGTGAGGCTGTGGAGAAACAGACATTCTCTTACACTGCTGGTGGGAATGTAAACTGGTGCAGCCCCTCTGGAAAACAGTGTGGAGATTCCTCAAAAAATTAACAATAGAACTCCCCTATGACCCAGCAATAGCACTGCTAGGAATTTTCCCAAGGGATACAGGAGTGCAGAAGCATTGGAGCACCTGTACCCCAATGTTCATAGCAACACTCTCAACAATAGATAAATCATGGAAAGAGCCTAAGTGTCCATCAACTGATGAATGGATCAAGGTGTGGTTTATCTATACAATAGAATACTACATGGCAATGAGAAGGAATGAAATCTGGCCATGTGTAGCAACATGGATGGACCTTGAGGGTGTTATGCTGAGCGAAATAAGTCAGGCAGAGAAGGACAGCTACCATATGTTCACACATATAGGAGGATTAGGAGGAACTTACTTAACAGAGGACTGTGGGGGAAAAGAAGGGGGGAAACAGGGGGAGAGGGAGGGAGGCAAACCATGAGAGACTCTTGAATGTTGAAAACAAACTGAGGACTGATGGGTATGGGGGAGAGGGGAAGGGGGGTGATGGGCATGGGGGAGGGCACTTGTGGGGATGAGCACTGGGTGTTGTATGGAAACCAGCATGACAATAAACTATTAAAAATAAATCTTTGGTACAATTTTTCTGGGAAGGCATCAGGCCCTAGGGGAAAAAAAACAGTATGGTACTGGCACAAAAATAGACACATAGATCGATAGAAAATGGAGAGTACAAAATAAAAACCAAACCTTTATTGTCAAATATGTTATGACAAAGAATGTAAGAATATACAATGGGGAAAAAATCCTCTTCAAGAGATGGTATTGGGAAAACTGGACAGATAAAAATTGGACTAATTTCCTTATACTGTACACAAAAATGAGTGCCAAGTGGATTAAAGACCTAAACGTGAGATCTGAAACCATAAAAAACTTGTAGAAGAGAGTATAAGCAGTAATTTCCGACATCACTCATAAAAACTTTTCTAAATATGACTCCTGAGGAAAGAGAAAGAAAGCAAAAATAAACTGCTGGGACTACATTAAAAAAAGTTTTCTGCAGTGTACGGAAACAATTAACAAAACTAAAGAAAACTTAGTGGGATACAATATTTGTAAATGAAATATCTGGTAAATAGTTAGTATCCAAATATTATACAACTCAACATCCAAAAATAAATAATTCAATTTAAAAATGAGCATGACATGAACAGACATTTCTTCAAAGAAGACATACAGATAGCAGACACATGAAAAAAATATTAACATCCCTCATCATCAGAGAAAGGTAGAATCACCTCACACCTGTCAGAATGGCTAAAATCAAAACCACAAGAAAAAATAAGTGTTGACAAGGATGTGGAAAAAAATTGAACCTCATGTTGGGGTGCCCGGTTGCTCAGTCGTTTAGCGTTCGACTCGGCTCAGGCCATGATCTCATAGTGTTCCGTGGGTTCGAAGCTGCCGCTGCCGGGCTCTGTGCTGACAGCTAGCTCAGAGCCTGGAGCCTGCTTCAGATTCCTGTTTCTCTCTCTCTCTCTGACTCCCTGCTCACGCCGTCTCTCTCTCTCTCTCTCTCTCTCTCTCTCTCTCTCTCTCTCTCTCTCAGAAATAAATAAAACATTTAAAAATTAAAAAAAAAAAAGACCCTTCATGCATTGTTGGTGGGAATGCAAACTGGTGCAGCCACTGTGGAAGACACTATGAAGGTTTCTCAAAAAATTAAAAATATAACTACCTTATAATCCAGTAATCACACTGCTGGGTATTTACGCAAAAAAAACACAAAAGCATTAATACAAAATTATATATGCACGTCTATGTCTATTACAACATGATTTCAATAGTCAAATTATGGAAGCAGTCCAAATGCCCACTGATAGATGAATGAATGAAGAAGATGTGGTGTTTGGGTATATATGTATATGTATATGTATGCATAATGGAATATCATTCAGTCATATAAAGGAATGTAATATTGCCACTTGCAACGGCATGGATGGAGCTAGAGAGTATAGTGTTAAGCGAAATAAGTCAGTCAGAGAGAGACAAATACCATATGATTTCACTCGTATGTAGAATTTAAGAAACAAAATAAATAAACAAAGAAAAAAAAGAGAAATCAATAAATAGACTCTTATGTATAAGAACAAAATGGATGATTACCAGAGGGTAGATCCGTGGAGATGGTTGAAATAGGTTAAGGGGATTAAGACTACACTTATTTTTTTAAGAGTATACTTATTTTGATGAGCACTAAGTAATATATGAATTGTTGAATCACTGTATTGTACACCTGCAACTAATACAATTCTGTATGTTAACTATACTGGAATTTAAAATAAAGTAAAATGGAAAAGAATAGAGAACCCAAAAAAGGAACCACAAAAGTATGGCCAACTAATTTTGGCAAATCAGGAAAGAATATGCAATGGAATAAAGACAGTCTCTTCAGAAAATGGTGCTGGGAAAACTGGACAGCGACATGTAGAAAAATGAACCTGGACCACTTTCTTACACAACACACAAAAATAAACTCAAAATGGATGAAAGACCTAAATGTAAAACAGGAGGCCATCAGAATCCAGAGGAGAAAGCAAGCAAAAACCTCTTTGACCTCAGCTCCAGCCACTTCTTTTCTTTTCTTAATTTTTTATGTCTTTATTTTATTTTGGGAGACAGAAACAGAGAACGAGCGGGGTAGGGACAGAGAGAGAGAGAGACAGGATCTGAAATAGGCTCCAGGCTCTGACCCGGGGCTCGAACCCACCAACCATGAGATCATGACCTGAGCTGAAGTCGGACGCTTAACCGACTGAACCACCCCGGTGCCCCACAGCTGCAGCAACTTCTTACTCAACACATCTCCAGACGCAAAGGAAATGCAAACAAAAATGAACTATTGGACCTCATTAAAATAAAAACTTTCTTCACGGAGAAGGAAACAATCAGCCAAACTAAAAGACAACAGACAGAATGGGAGAAGATATTTGCGAATGAACATATCAGAAATAGGGTTAGTATCCAACATCTATGAACATATCAGACTCAACACCCCAAAACACTCCATTTTTCTAAAAATTATACAACTGGGAGGAAATGCATTATGGTATTTTTTGCCCAGATACTAACGTTTATGGATAGTTTGGAACCATAATCAGGGCAAAAATATTCACCAATGACACAATATCTAGAAGATATGAATAGTGTCGTGAGTGACGTTGCACAAACTGATACTATATAATGATGGGAAATACTAAAGTTATATGCTCTTCTTTGTGTCTGTATTTACCTCCATTTCTTTTTGAAAACCACGTGATTTTGGTAAAATTTGTTGTTGCTGTTGTTTGCCTCTTTGCTATTTGTCTGTTTGCTTTGGTTCTGTCTTTTGGAAAACACAAATTCTTCAACAGCCATTCAGAGAAAAGCAGTTGAACCTCATTGAAATGTAGACTGCAAGAATTCTACTGGATGACCCTAGTGTAAAAAGGTTCACTTTAAGTGGGTCAATCTGTATTAGTTGCACCACTTCAAACACTGAAGACACATTTTTGTGTATTTAATGTTTGAGGACTTTTTGTGAACACACTATATTTATACTCTATTAAACTAGGTCAGCTCCTTTGTTGGGACAATCCCAGAGGGAGTTACACATTTCACCTAATGATAGCAAGGAGAGTTCTGGTATTTTCCTGGTTTGACTCTCCCAATTCGTTCTGCTGAAGTCTATTCTAGTAATGTCTTATATCTCAGTGAATAAACAGTAACTCATTCACTTAAAAATAAAAACAAAACAAAACAAAATAAAGTAAAATAAACAATATAATTTACTGTATTAACATGTTAAAAAAACACATGAAGATATCAACTAAGACAGAAGAAGCATTTGACAGAACCTAATACCCATTCTGATTAAAACTTCTCAGCAAACTAGGAATAAAGAGAAACTACCTCAATTTGATAGAGAATATCTCTAAAAGACCTAGAGAGAATCTTATATTTAATGGTGAAAGGCTGAACAGCTTTCTCTCTAAAATCAGTCACAAGGTAAGGATGTCTACTCTTAACTCATTCATAATACTAATAGAAATTCTAGCCAGTGCAATAAGCAAGGCAGGGATATAGATATAAAGGTTAAAAACAAAACAAACAAACAAAATACCTATTCCTCTCTTCAGGTGATATCATTGTACATGTAGAAAATAGAATGGAATCTACCTTGAAAAATCTTAGAAGAAAATAATCTCTTAGAACCAAGGTTTGAGTTTATTAAAATCACAGGTTAGCACAAAAAATTCAATTTTATTTCTATATACTAACAATAAACATTGCTATAATTAAATTTTAAAATAAAACCATACTTCTGTGAAAATTAAAAACATAATAATGTTTAAAATAGTTCAAAAAAATAAAGAAGACTTAGGTAAAAATGTAACATACACAACATGTTACAAGAATTATAAGCAGAAGACTACCAAATGTTGATGAAAGATATCAAAGACCTAAATAAGTGGATAGACAAAAATTGGTCACTGGTTAGACAACACAACATAATAAAGATGAAAATTCTCCCAAAATTACTAAATAGATTTAGCAGCATTGCCTTCAAAATTTCCACATGTATTTTTGTATAGATAAACTTATTCTAAAATATATGTGGAAAAACAAAGGTACTAAAAGCACTAAAACAATTATGAAAACAAAAAATAAAGTTGGCAGTATCACAGTACCCAATTTTAAGACTTACTACATGGTTAAAAAATCAAGGTGATGTCAGGGTGCCTGCGCGGTTCAGTCGGTTGAGTATCCGACATCAGGTCAGGTCATGGTCTTATGATCTGTGAGTTTGAGCCCCATATTGGGCTCTGGACTGACAGCTCAAAGCCAGGAACTGCTTCAGATTTTGTGTTGCCCTCTCTCTCCACCCCTCCTCTGCTCGCATTCTGTCTGTCTCTCTCTCAAAAATAAACGTTAAACATTTTTTAAAAAATAAAAGGGAGAAGAGAAAGAAGAAAAGTAAGAGGAAGATAAAGGTGGAGAGGTAAAAGATGGAGGGGAGAAAGAAAGGGAAAGGAGAATGGTGAAGTAAGAGAAAGGGAACTGAAGCTTTGAACAGGTCCTTGATTCTCTCCTACTGGGGGTAGGAGACAATGCACTACAGGTGATTAAGATTGCTCTCTTGAAAATCTTCAGCTAGTGCACTGAGTAATGCTACTTCATTCCATTTCTACAACTTCTCAACATCTTTAAATTTCCCTGTCCCCTTCACACTCATTTTTAAAAATTTCCTAATAAAGAGCTTTTATCTAAAACAAAAATAAAATAAAATAAAATAAAAGTGATGTGGTATTCGTAGAAGTTGATATATACAAATTAATAACACAAAATAGAAAACAAAGAAATAGATCCACACAAGTAGAACCAACTGAAAATTCAATAAAGTTTTTCAACAAATGATGTTTTAACAATTTTACATCAATCTATAAACAAAAAATGAAACTGATTTTGAACTTAACTTCACATTCTATATAAAAAATAACTACAAGTGGGTCACATATCTAATTATAAAACTATAACTATCTTAGATGAAACATAGGAGAAAATATTCAAGATCTAGGACTTGGTAGAGTATTCTGAGACATACCACCCAAAGAATGATCCCAAAAAAAGAAACAAAATCAATATACTGGACTTCATCAAATTTCAAAGCTAGACTTTATGAAAGACCATGTTAAAAGGATGAAAGACTAACCATTGACATGAAAAATATGTTTGCAAACCAGATATCTAAAAAAGATTTGCATCTAAAATATGCCAAGTGCCCTCAAAACTCAACACTAAGAAAACTTGCAGTTCAATTTGAAAATGGTCAAAAGACACGACATACAGACAATTCACTAGAGAGCACATAAAAATATATTCAAAATAGGAAAATGTGATTTTAAAAAAACAGTGAGATACCTATTAGACATACCTATTAGAATGGCTAAAACAAAAAACATAATGGTTCTGATTAAATATAAGAAATGGATCCCTCATGCGTTGCTGTTAGGAATGATAAATAGTATAATTATTCTGGAAAATAGTTTGGCACTTTTTTTTTCTTTCCTTCCTTCCTTCCTTCCTTCCTTCCTTCCTTCCTTCCTTCCTTCCTTCTTCCTCTCTTTCTTTCACAAAATTAAACATGAACCTACTGTATAAACTAGAAATTCCACTCCGGAATGTAGGTAAATACTGAAGATCAAAACATGTCCACAGAAATACTTGCACATTAATTTTTATCCCAGCTTTATTTTTAATATCCAAAAGGTGGTAACAATCAAATGCCCTTCAATGAGTGAATAGATAAATGAACTGTGGTATTTCCATACAAATGAATAATAATCAGCATAAAAATAAACCAAATATTAATATGTGCAACAACTTGCACAGTTCTTAAAGACATAATGCTGACTGAAGAAAGCAAATCTGACAAGGTTACATTTATTTAATATCCTCAAAATAACGGAACTATGAAGAACATATTAGTAGTTGCCAGAGTGTTAGGGATGGGCAAAATTTGTAGTATAAAGGTGTGACACAAAAGTGGTTTTCTTTTTGTTTTGTTTTGTTTTGTTTTGTTTTTGTGGTGAGTGAAAGAACAGTTTTGAATCTCGGGAGCGCCTGGGTGCTTCCATCGGTTAAGCATCCGACTTCAACTCAGGTCATGATCTTCCGGTTAGTGGGTTTGAGCCACGCGTGGGGCTCTGTGCTAACAGCTGGCTCAGAGGCCTGGAGCCTGTCTTCAGATTCTGTCTCTCTCTCTCTCTCTCTCTCTGACCCTCCCCTGCTCACTCTGTATCTATCTGTCTCTCAAAAATAAATAACACATTTAAAATTTTTTAAAAAGAACAGTTCTAAATCTTGATTGTGGTGGTGGTTGCATAAATATATAAATGTGATAAACATTTATAGAATTATACATACATACATAAAGGCACAAATGAGTGCATTTAAAAGCTGGCAGAATCTAAGTAAGATCTGTAATCTAGTCAATGCTATTATACTAATGTCAGTTCTTGGTTTTGATAATGTGCTATAATTTTTTATAAGATCTTATTGTGGAAAGCTGGGTAAAGGATACACAATGATGCTCTCTACTGTTTTAGTAAGTTCTTGTGAGTGTGCAATTATTTCATAATAAAACGTTTTAGAAAAAAAGTTGTCTCTTGGGGGCCTGGGTGACCTAGTTGATTAAGTGGCTAATTTTGGCTCAGTTCGTGATCTCAAGGTCGTGCGTTCAATACCCGCTTTGGGCTCTGTGCTGAAGGCTCAGAGCCTGGAGCCTGCTTTGGATTCTGTATTTACCTCTGTCTCTGTCTCTCTCAAAAATAAACTTTCAAAAACAGGTGTTCTATTGAGATGCACTGAAGCAATTGTCTAGCTCTATGAGGAAACAAATCAAAAAGGACTTACCTCACTTTTTCATCGTATGATCCACCAAATCCTGACTTCCCATGCTATTGGTTGTCATGGCCGTTGATCCACAATTAAGAAATAGATTTCTGCTTGGTTTTGTTTGACAGCAAAATCACTCTGGCTTTGACAAGTACAATTACAAACCCTTCAGAAGCCTCTCTTGGGAAAAAAAAAAAACCCAAAAACCTCATTATGCAGCCACTAAACTGAATTTCTCATCACAGCCAGGTCTCAGGCAAAACATTCAGGAAATCTGATTATAAGTCCCAGCAAACACTCTAATCTCTCACTTGCCCACAGTAATACAGCACCATTGGTCTAGTCTAAAGCCAGAGAAAAAGTTAAACCCATGATTGGCACAGGTCACTCTCCAGGCTGTTCATAGTTATGAACATAGGTTGTTGGCTAGGTATGAAATATGTGCATTATAGTACTTAGATTAATGTACATAAATTAATAAGTAGGAAGAAAGTATGATGTCAACACATTTCACTTTCCATTACCTTGTATCATCTCCCATTTTGTTCCCATTGCCCTCTTTTCTTCTTTCTTTATTTTTATAGCTAACATACAGTGTTATATTAGTTTCAGGTGTACAATACAGTGATTCAACAATTCCATGCATTACTCACTACTAATTATAAGTGTCCTCTTTTATCTCCATCACCTAGTTTATACATTCCCCAATCCACTTCCCCTCTGATAATCGTCAGTTTATCTATAGCTAAGAACCTGCTTCTTAGTTTCTTTCTCTTTTTTTCTTTCCTTGTTTGTTTTATTTCTTAAATTCCACCTAGGAGTGAAATCATATGGTGTCTGTCTTGATTGACTTATTTCTTCTATCATTTTACTCTCCAGCTCCATCAATATTGTTACAAATGACAATATTGCATTCTTTTTTGTGGTTAAATTATATATATAATTATTAATCAATCTTCCTACTTATTAATCTAATTTATGGCTAAATTATATGTATATGTATATATATATATATACACATGTAATATATATATATATGTATATATATATATATATATATATATATATATATATATATATATATACCACATCCTCTTCATGTATTCATTTATCAATGGACATTTGGCCTGCTTCCATAATTTGGCTATTGTAAATGATGCTGCAGAAAAACATATGGGTGCATATATCCCTTTGAATTTGTGTTTCTGTGTTTTTGGGTAAATACCCAGTAGTGTGATTACTGGATCATAGAATAGTTCTATTTTTAATTTTTTGAGGAACCTTCATACTGTCTTCCACAGTGACTGCACCAGTATGTATTTCCACCAACAACTCATGAAGGTTCCTTTTTCTCTACATCCTCAACAACACTTGTGAGTTTAGTATTTCTGATTTTAGCCTCTCTGGCAGGAGTGAGATAATATCTTATTGTAGTTTTGATTTGTATTCCCTTGATAATGAGTGATATTGAATATCTTTCATGTGTCTTTTGACCATCTACATATCTTCCTTAGAGAAATGTCTGTTAATGTGTCCTGCTATTTTTAAATTGGATTATTTGCTTTTTGAATTTGAGTTGTATTAATTCTTATATATTTTGTATACTAACCCTTTACTGTATATACCATTTGCAAGTATCATCTCACATCTAGTAGGTTGTTCTTTAGTTTTATTAATTGTTTCCTTCACCGTGCAGAAGCTTTCTATTTTGATGTAATCCCAATACTTGATTGGAATTTTGTTTCCCAAAAGCTTGCTTTTGTTTCCCTTGCCGCAGAAGACATATCTAGAGAAATGTTTCTATGGCCAATGTAAGAGAAATTACTGTCTATGCTCTCTTCCAGGATTTTTACGGTTTCAGGTCTCACATTTTGGTCTTTAATTGATTTTGAATTTACTTTTGTATATGGGTAAGAAAGTGGTCCAGTTTCATTCTTTTGTATGTAGCTGTGCAGCTTTCCCAGCACCATTTGTTGAAGAGACTGTCTTTTGCCTATTGCATATTCTTTGCTATTTTGTCGAAGATTAGTTGACCTTATGATAGCGGGATTGTTTCTGCTCATTGCTGTCTTTTCAATTACTTAGTACCTTCTGGAGTGCCAAACTTCTTTGAGAAAATCTAGAGGTTGGCTGATAAATGTAGCTCATAAATTTATTCTCTGAATTGTCATTAACTTAGCCTTTTACCTATATCATAACCATTTATATTTCAAGAAATAAGAATTTAGAAAGACAGTAAGTAATCTCTGGTAATAGATTACTAATAGTGGCATTTCTGGTTAGAGGCAGACACGTGGGTAGAGCTAGGAGACACATTAGGTTGGGAGTGGCTTCTCCCAGCCTCAACATAATATGCTTAAGCTATTGTCAATTAGTAAGTCTAATTCCAGTAGTGTGCTTGATGTAATAATTCCCCAAATTATACAGGCGTATTATTTTCCAAACTCGAGTAATTATTTTGACCAAGTGGAAAACTTTTCAATCGCTAGTAAAGAACTTCTTAGTATTCTTGGACACCCCACATTTACAGCTGCAGAAAGCAAGGCCTCAGCACAGAGCCATTTAACAAGTAAACATTCCCTCCCCCTAGAGCTCTAAAATTCAGTAAATACCTAGTCCCCACTCAGCACCAGATTTAGGCTCAGCTTTGCTATTAGAGACACAGAGATTAATTAATTAATGTTCTCCTTCCACCCACCCAATCTCAGAAGCTAGCTAAATAACCAAACTTCTCCTCATTCAACTTTCATGGTGGCTAAGGGAAGATTGGGAAGAAAAACCTCAATCCAGAACTTTTAAGTCTACTGAGGAAGTCCTTTCTTCATAGTCTTGCCAAAACACAATTTCTGGGAAAAATTGGTCCAAGGGGCACTGCTGACTTCAGGTCTTTTGAAGGTTTCTAAATCCCTACAACTGCCGAGGCTGCCCGAGTTTCATATACTATCCCCTCTCATTCACTTTGGAACTGGTGGGATGGAGGAAAAACCTCATCTATACTTGTGGTCCGAGAGATTAAGCAGAATTGCTTTCAATATACAATATTATGCTGTCATTTGGAAACCATAATACGCAGATTGTGCCATCCTGTGAGTCATGTTCATGTAGTCTACAGCTGTTAATTACATGTTGCTTTGGAAAATAAACTAGTAGTACAATAAAATATTTATCCTGACACTTCACTGTAAAAATATTCATTGAGCCACCTTTTAGGAAAAGGGAATTTAGTGTTTCCAACTTTTAATCTGGAAAATTCAGTACATACAAAATACACTGATTTGTTCATATCATGAGAAGGTATCAATCTGACTAGGCCTTATTGATGTATTAGATGACTTACACCAACTATTCTTTTTCAATATATTTACACATTCTGAATAATCTTACATACTTAAGAATCAAACTCTAATTGTGAAATTAGCAGATTTTTAAAAAGGGAAACAATCATTTTATTATTTCAAATAAGAAATGTGGAATGAATCCTTCTAACAAAGACAGCACACTGAGCCTGGTCCTAAAATATTTCCCACGTTCTCAAATAAAAATACATCCAAATAAATGTTCATCATAAACTTAGAATCAGTTCCTCTGAGATTTAACAGCTGTGCTACCTTCTAGGGCTTCACAGAAATCTTTTTGCGTTATTTAAAGCTCTCATGTCCCACCACAAAATGAATGTATGGAAATTTTCCCAATCAAAAGAAACTTGTGGGGGATTCCAGCAAGACGGCGGAGAAGTAGGAAGCTCCGTACTTGCACTTGCGCCCATACCTCACAAGGAAAGGATCTGAAGCCATCGGAAACCTTACAAAACCTGAGCGATTGGGAGAAAAAGGACATAGAATCCACTGAGAAAGCCTTCTAACATGAGTGTGAACTGAGAAGATAAAATCGGGCCGGGATTGGAGACTCCAGGGTCGGAGGCGGTCCCCCTCTACCCTCTACGGGGAGTGAGAGGGGAAAAAGAGAGAGTCCAAAATAGAAAAACCTCCACTCAGGGCATAGAAAGACCATTCTTTCCAAATACCTGGACGCCAAGTCCCCTTGCTCCAACTGGTCTCAGAGGGACTGAGCTCACGGACTGCTTCTTTGTGCTTGTTCCTGGCTGGCTGGACTTCTCCAGTAGCGGCACGCCTGCTGCTATTGTCCTCCCGGCTGGCTTGGGCCCCTGGAAGAGCCACGCGCGGAAACTGGGTGTCCGCGCTTCTGCCTGGCTGGAACTCTAGAGGGAAGGCAAACGGCTAAAAACTGGGAGATTAGCCAGCGAGTTCCTGTTTTGAGTGACGAGACATAGAGGGACCTGGTTTTCCTCACTCCAGCTAACTCAGTGCACCCTGTAGACATGCCCCCGCCCATGCTCGCCAGCCCGACCCAGAGAAGGAAGCAGGAATTCTGACTCCACCCCAGAGCTAGGCAGGAGGCCTGGAATTGCCCGGAGGGGATTGCCTGGGAAGTTGTGTCTAAGGCCATTTCAGCGGGGCTCACGGACTGGGATTTGGAGACTGCGACTGGCCTGGGTTGAAGAGTGCAACCATCTTTGGCTGCCCCCCCGGTACAGGGAGTTTACACGCCCAAATAAGAAAGGTGAGGCGCTTTATTCAAGAAGGAACTGGAACAGCGCCACTCTCCTCCCCAACAAACCTCAAGGCAGAAATACCCCCTGATGCATTGGATCACACCACACCCATCACTGCTTGAGAGCTGCACTCCTCCCTTTCTTTTTTCTTTTCTTTCTTTTTTCCCCAGAACACTGAACTGATTAACTCTTTTCACCGGCTTACTTAAACAATCACATTTAGTCCATTCTGTAGATGTAAATTCTACACCTCCCGACCTTTTCATCTCTTTCTCTCAGGAGTACTTAGACTATATAGTCTCTCTGGATAACACCAGCGTCCTTCTCTCACCTATCCAACCATATTCCACCCTTTACCTCTTTGAAAAAAGCTTCTTATCCCTTCTGCCTGTTCATTACATTTCAAATTTTGCCTCATCCCCGCCCTGTGTTCTCTCTCTTTCTCTATGTTCTTCAACCAGCACTGCATACACACGGCTATTTAACTATAGCTGGGAAATCTGGTTATATACTTTAAACTGTTCTTTGTCCACCGGTTTTCCTCTTTTTTCCTTTCCTTTTCTCCTTTTTGACCCTTTTATGTATTTTATACTCTATTATTCGCCCTCCCTCCTCCTTCTTTTCTCTTAACTTTTTCGTTTTCCCTCTCACTTTGCATGTGAGTTGAATTAGCCTGGGTTTGTGTGCTCCTGCTCCCTGTGTGTTTGTCGGTTTGGTTTCTTCCCCAGGGCTACCTCAAGAAACACGCCAGAGTACACAAGGTGGAGAGTCCCAAATATCACTACGAGTAGGAAAATAAAATAACCAAGGTCCCAACAAGAGAGACCAAGAGATACCATTCAAAAAACACTCTCTGGAAGGATAGGCCCTGGGCCATCAAAGAGTATTCTTGGATACAGCAGCACTCATAGGTGCAGAGAGCATAACATGTCTTTAAAACTAACAAGAGCCAGAAAGCTAACTAAAATGATGAAACAAAAGAGCTCTCCTCCAAGAAACTCCAAGAAGAAATGACAGCTAAGGAACTGCTCAAAACAAATATAAGCAGCATAAATGAACAAGATTTTAGAATAATAATGGTAAAATGAATAGCTGGGCTTGAAAAAAACATAGGGGACATCAAAGACACTATGGGTAAAGATATAATGAAAACAAAAATAGGAATGAAGAATTGAAAAATGTGATAAATGAGATCCATAATAAAATAGAGGCCTCCAATGCACGGAATGAAGACGCAAAAGTAGAATAAGTGATTTAGAAGACACCATGAGAGAAAAAAAAGAAGCTGACAAAAAAAGAGACAAACTGATCCAGGAACAGGAAAGAAGAATTCGAGAGCTCAGCGATACAGTCAAATGCAAGAATATCCATATCATAGGAATCCCAGAAGAGGAAGAGAGAGGGAAAGGTGCTGAAGGAGTCCAGGAACAAATTAGACCAGAGAACTTCCCCAACCTGGAGAAGGAAGGAAATGTTGAAATACAAGACGCTCAGAGGACGCCGCTCAGATGTAATTTGAATCGTTCTTCTGCATCGCATATCATAGTAAAAATGGCAAAATACAAGGACAAAGAGAATTTTGAAAGCAGCTAAGGAGAAAAGGGCCCTAACATACAAAGGGAAATCTATCAGAGTGGTGACAGACCTAACTACTGAAACTTGGCAGGCCAGAGAGAAATGGCCGAAGATCTTCGATGTGATGAACAGAAAAAATATGCAGCCAAGAACCCTCTACCCAGCAAGCCTGTCATTCAAAATAGGAGAGATAAAAATCTATCCAAATAAACAGAAATTAAAAGAATTTATCACCACTAAGCCAGCCCTACAAGAAATCCTGAGGGGGATTTTCTGAAGGAAATTTTGCAAGGTACAATTATAACAGAGACACCACCACAAACATGAACCCTACAAAAGATGCAAAGACTCTAAACTCACATATTTCAGTAATAACACTGAATGTAAATGGGCTGAGTGCTCCAATCAAAAGACATACGGTAACAGAATAGATAAAAAAAACAAAATCCATCTATATGCTGTCTACAAGAAACTCATTTTGGACAGGAAGATACCTTCAGATTAAGAGTAAGGGGATGGAGAAATATGTATCATGCAACAGGAAACCAAAAGAAGGCCGGAGTAGCTATACTTATTTCAGACAAACTGGACTTTAAATTAAAGACACTAATTGGGGCGCCTGGGTGGCTTAGTCGGTTAAGCGTCCGACTTTCGCTTGGGTCATGATCTCGCGGTTCGTGGGTTCGAGCCCCGCGTCGGGCTCTGTGCTAACTGCCAGCTCAGAGCCTGGAGCCTGTTTCGGTCTGTGACTCCTCTCTCTCTGACCCTCCCCTGCTCACGCTGTCTCTCTCTCTCTTTCTCTCTCCTAGAAATAAATAAAACATTAAAAAAAATTAAAAAAAAAATTAAAGACACTAACAAGAGATGAAGAAGGGCACTACGTAATAATTACAGGATCCATCCATCAGGAAGAACTAACTATCATAAATGTCTCCGCACCGAATATAGGAGCACCTAAATATCTAAAACAATTCATCACAAACAGAAACAAGCTTATAGATAAGAATGTGCTAATAGCAAGATACTTTAATACTCCGCTTACAGCAATGGAAAGGACAACCAGACAGAAAATCACTAAAGAAAATATGGACTTGAAAGACACATTGGACCAGATGGATCTGACGGATATATTAAGAACTTTACATCCTGAGGCCAGGGAATTTATTTTCTTCTCATGTGTGCATGGCACATTCTCCAAAATAGATCCCATACTGGGACATAAAGCAGCCCTCAATAAATATAAAAAATTGAGGTAATACCAAGCATACTGTCAGATTATAATGCTTTGAAACTTGATATCAACTACAGGAAGAAGTCTGGAAAACCTCCAAAAACATGGAAGTTAAAGAACATCCTACTAAAGAATGAATGGGCCAATCAGACAACTAGAGAGGAAATTAAAAAATATATGGAAACAAATGAAAATGAGAACACAATAATCCAAACTCTATGGGATATGGCAAAGGCACTCCTAAGAGGAAAATACATTGCTCTCCAGGCCTATTTCAAGAGATTTAGAAAAAGTGCAAGTCCAAAATCTAACAGCTCACCTAAAGGAACTAGAGGCAGAGCAACAAGAACACCCTAAACCCAGTAGAAGAAGAGAAATAGTAAAAATTACAGCAGAAATAAACAACTTAGAAACCAAACAAACAATTGAACAGATAAATGAAACCAAGAGTTGGTTTTTTGAAAAAATAAACAAAATTGACAAGCCTCTAGCGAGACTTATCAAAAAGAAAAGAGAGAGCATCCAAATAGACAAAATTATGAATGAAAATGGACTTATTACAAACAACCCCTCGGAAATACAAGCAATTATCAGGGAATACTATGAAAAATTATATGCCAACAAATAGGACAAATTAGAAGAAATGAACAAATTCCTAAACACACACTCACTACCAAAACAGACCCATAACTAGTGAAGAAATCGAATCACTGATAAAAATCTCCCGACCAGTAAGAGCCCTGGACCTGATGGTATCCCTGGGGAATTCTACAAGACGTTTAAAACAGAATTAATCCCAATTCTTCTCAAGCTATTCCAAAAAACAGAAATCGAAAGAAAACTCAAAGATTCATTTTATGAAGCCAGCATCACTCTGATTCCCAAGCCAGACAGCGATCCAACAAAAAAAAGAAAACTACAGGCCAATATCCTTGATGAATACGGATGCAAGAATCCTCAACAAGATACTTGGAAATCCAATCCAGCAGCACATAAAAAGAATCATCTATCAAGATCAAGTGGGATTCATTCCTGGGTTACAGGTCTGGTTCAACGTTCACAAATCAATCAATGTGATACATCACATCAAGAAAAGAAAAGATAAAAATCATATGATCCTGTCAATAGATGCAGAAAAAGCATTTGACAAAATACAGCATCGCTTCTTAATAAAGACTCTAGAGAAAGTCGGTATAGAAGTAACCTACTTAAACATCATCAAAGCCATCTATGAGAAGCCTCCAGCTACCATCATCTTCAAGGACGAAAAACTGAGAGCTTTCCCCCTGAGATCAGGAACACGACAGGGATGCCCACTCTCACCACTGGTGTTTCACATAGTGCTGGACGTCCTAGCATCAGCCATCAGACAGCAAAAGGAAATCAAAGGCATCAGAATTGGCAAGAGGAAGTCAAACTATGAGTCTTTGCAATGACATGATACTCTACATAGAAAACCCGACAGACTCCATCAGAAGCCTACTAGAACTGATCCAAGAATTCAGCCAAGTTGCAGGATACAAAATCAACGTACAGAAATAGGTTGCAGTTTTATACACCAACAATGAAGCAACAGAAAGAGAAATCAAGAAACTGATCCCATTCACAATTGTACAAAAAAACATAAAATACTTCGGAATAACCTAACCAAGGATACAAGAGATCTGTATGATGAAAACTATAGAAATCTTATGAAGGAAATTGAAGAAGACACAAAGAAATGGAAAAACATTCCATCCTCATGGATACGAAGAATTAATATAGTTAAGATATCATTACTACCCAAAGTAATCTACACATTCAATGCAATCCCAATCAAAATTGCACCAGCATACTTCTCAAAACTGGAACAAACTATCCTAAAATTTGTATGGAACCACAAAAGACCCCGAGTAGCAAAACTAATACTGAAAAATAAAACCAAAATGGGAAGTATCACCATCCCAGACTTTAGCCTCTACTACAAAGCTGTCATCATCAAGACAGGGTGGTATTGGCACAAAAATAGACACATAGACCAATGGAATAGAATTGAGAACTCAGAAGTGGACTGAAAAGTATACAGCCAACTGATCTTTGACAAAGCAGGAAAGAATATCCGATGGAAAAAAGACAGCGTTTTTAACAGATGGTGTTGGGAGAACTTTACAGCAACATGAAGAAGAAGAAGATGTACAACTACATCATTTTCTCACACCATGCACAAAAATAAACTCAAAATGGATAAAGGACCTGAACGTGAGACAGGAAACCATCAACACCCTAAGGGAGAAAGCAGGAAACAACTTCTTGACGTCCACCACAGCAACTTCTTACTTGATTCATCCCCAAAAGCAAAGGAATCAAGAGCAAAAATAAACGATTGGCACCTCATCAAGATTAAAAGCTTCTGCATAGCAAAGGAAACAACCCACAAACTAATAGGCAACCAATGGAATGGGAGAAGATAGTTGCACGTGACATATCAGATAAAAGGTTAATATCCAAAATCTATATGAAACTCACCAAACTCCACACCGAAAAAACAAACAACCCAGTGAAGAAATGGGCACAAGATATGGACAGACACTTCTCCAAAGAGGACATCCAGATGGCCAACAGACACATGAAACGATGCTCAGCATCCCTCCTCATCAGGGAAACACAAATCAAAACCACACTGAAATACCACCTCACGCCAGTCAGAGTGGCTAAAATGAGCAAATCAGAGAACTCTAGATGTTGTCGAGGATGTGGAGAAACGGGCCCCATCCTACACTGTTGGTGGGAATGCAAACTGGTGCAGCCCCTCTGGAAAACAGTATGGAGGCTCCTCAGGAAACTAACAATAGAACTGTCCTATGACCCAGCAATAGACTGCTAGGAATTTACCCAGGGGATACAGAAATCCTGAGGCATAGGAGCACATGTACCCCAATGTTCATAGCAGCACTCTCCACAATAGCTAAAACATGGAAAGAGCCTAAGTGTCCATGAACGGACGAATGGATCAAGAAGATGTGGTTTACTTATACCATGGAATACTACATGTCAATGAAAAAGAATGAAATCTGGCCATGTGTAGCAACATGGGTGGACCTTGAGGGTGTTATGCTGAGCGAAATAAGGCAGGCAGAGAAGGACGAATATCATATGTTTGCACGTATAGGAGGATTAGGAGGAACTTAATGGAGTACTATGGGGGAGAAGAAGGGGAAAAGTAGTGGGGGAGAGG
>JAESUZ010000146.1:0-326107 GCA_017311185.1 Proteles cristata cristata | reverse complement strand
CAGTTGTTTTTGGAACTACTTTTTTAGAAAGCAATTAGAGTTCTTAAAAACTGAAATTATTGTCTAGAACTAAAGTTTATTAAAGAGATAAAGGGGCTGTCTGGGGGTTGCTGTAATCAGTATTCTTTAGGGTCCAGCAGGAAACAGACGACATACTTAGTTTGGTCATGTAGAATTTAATGAGAGACTATTTACAAAGGTCGGGGAGAGCTAAGGGAAGCCAGCCGGGAATGCTGAGAGCTGTGTAGCTGCCCCTGGGCCTGAAGGGCAGAGGAAAGAAGTGGCACCAGAGCCTGGAAAGAGCAAATTCACTGGAGAGTACCACCCAGGAAGAGATGTGACCTTTGGTCAAAGAATGCAGGCTCTTATACAATGGTCCTGCAGAGAGGGAATAAATACCCCAACCTTTCTTCCCTCCTAACTATAGTCTCCCCCTAGTTCCTCACATATCTGAACTCCTGGGAGAACAGGGAACCCAGTTCATGTGACCCATCAGGGTCAGCCCACCGGTAGAAGTAGAAGGCACACAGTGGATCTGGAGACGAGTAAAAAAAAAATCTAGCAAAATTGGGAAAAACATTTAAATGATAGTCTATGGCAAATATTATTAAACAATTTTGATTTTGGGGGGCAGTATCTATAGCCTGCTTTTTACTGTTTCCAATGCAGAGTTTAATTTAGCATTTGTTTTTTTCTGTTTTTGTTGTTCAGCTTCTTCATGGTGTATTTCCTTCTGGTTACCAGCTATTCTCATCTCTTCCTTTTTTGTCAATGCAAAAACAATTCCTGTTTGTGTTTCATAGAACCAATGTCTTTTTATTATTGTGAAATTTATAGAAAATTTATAAGAATTTCTTTGGTTTTATTAAAATATTTATTTAGGAATCAGTCCTTGCCCCTGGTGTCTTGGAAAATGCCTTCATTCTCTTCTGATAAGAAGGCCTTATTTAAGTTGTGTATGTGTGTGCATATACGTATGTGTGTCTCTATACATTATTGAAAGGAAGGTGTCTCTCCTTCAAGGGAAAGCAGTAACATGTGGTTAAGAGCACAGATTCCATTTCTTAGTCACTGTATGATGTTCAGCAAATTTCTGAACCTCTATGTTTCAGTCTCCCCACTGATACTATTGGAATAGTAGGTTTTCCTATCTCGGTGGAATGACTCCATCTCCATGCAGGCTTAACTCACTCAAGTGTACAAATGGGGAAAATGATAGAACCTCATGCCTCATGGTGTGTTACTCAGGGCACACAGTCACCAGTGCATAGGTGGTGGCCATTGGTATTTAGATTCCAAGTTTTGTGGGAATGACCAAATAAGTACTGTATCTGGGTACTGGTTATGGAGCAGGTGAATAAGCACAGTTGGTATTCACCTGCTTACATACATATTATACTAACCCCCACAGATGCTTTCATACATATACACAACATACATGTACATGTTCTCATACATTCTTATGTATCCATGCATGTACAGCATATAATTACATATACTCTTTGTGTGTGTTTGTGTGTGTGTGTGTATGTGTGTGTGTATCTCCGTGCATACATACATACATACAAACATAGACAGTCTGTCCAGACATGACCTTCAGGACCTCCTTTCATTATTTTGCAGGTATTTGGAGCTCATGTCCAGTGTGCCTGTGTTCTCTTCTGTAGACTAGTTCTCTTTTGTAGGTGTTCCTTAGTTCCATCTTTTTTCTCTGAAGTGTATACCATCAAATGCACCAATCTGAAAACTAAACAGAGAATCTTTTTCACTTCTCAGGAGAGAACACATTGCCATTTTTGTACAATGAGGGGAATAAATCATATATTTTAATACATTTTTTTAAAGATGCTGCTGCATGGTATTTTGTAAAATGCTACCAAAATCCCAGGTTTTCTTTCCTATAGAAGGAAAATGGGAATTTTAGTCCCGATTGCAGATTCCATAGTGAATACATGCTAATTTAAATGTCTTCCTCATGTAATTTGTAAGTCGCTTTACACAGAGCAAAACCTGTATGGGTTTCATCTAATAGAAACAAGAGATAGAATTTAAATGTTTATGTATCTTGACTAATGGAATCTAAAAAGCTGTCAAATGACAAGGGGTGGATAATATCATAGGATAATAAGCAAATGAACCAAACGGTTCAGGAAGAAAAAGGAAGAAAAAATTCTAGGAAGTATTCTAAGTCAAGTTAATATGAAAAAGGAATAAAATAATCTAACAAATGAGATAATAGCAGTTATGAGAAAAAGTACTGGCTTGGCTGGCGGACGGTGACAGGCAGTCGGCATGTCAGAATGAGCGGCAGCCAGGGGGGTGGAGGATGAATGCACCACAGGACAGGCTCATAAACGGCAAAATGATGAGTGAGTTAGTAAATCTGTCAGATGATGAATGAGCTGACAGTACACATTGGACGGATGACAGAGGAGAGGCCATGTGAAAAAGGCAGTCAGTCAGCAGAGATGTTAAGGGATGAAGGAAGGCTGCATTCCTAAAACCAAAACACTTTAACATGTAATATCATAAGCAGGAAGAAAGTCATGCAATTAATCACAGTACCTGATCTGTTCTGACGACTGTTAAAAACATAACAAAACTGAGGAGACGGGGCAAGGTGGTGGAGAAGTAAGGAGCTCCGTACTTGCACTCGCGCCCATACATCACACAGAAAAGATCTGAAGCCATTGGAAACCTTACAAAACCTGAGAGACTGAGAGAAAAAAGGACGCAGAATCCACTGAGAAAGCCTTCTAACGTGAGTGCGAACCGGGGAAGATAAAATCGGGCCGGGATTGGAGACTCCAGGGTGGGAGGCGATCCCCCTCTACCCTCTACGGGGAGTGAGAGAAAAGGAGAGAGTCCGAAACAGAAAAACCTCCGCACGGGGGGTGGGGGGGGTGGGGGGAACCTCCGCTCCGTGCATAGAACGGTGCATAGAAAGACCATACTTGCCAAATACCTGCACACCAGGTCTCCTCGCGCCAACTGGTCCTGGGGGAGGCTGAGCACACAAACGGCTTCTTTGGGCCACTCTTCGAGGTTGGATTTCAGAGCAGGGGCGCGCCTGCCGCCATTGTAGCTCCAGGGAGGCTGGGGCCCCTGAAAGAGTCGCGCTGACACCGGGCGTCCGCGCTCCTGGCTGGCTGGAACTCGAGAGGGAAGGCAAAGAGCTAAAAACTGGGAAATTTGCCTGTGAGTTCGTGTTTCGGGTGACGAGCCATAGAGGGACTCGGTTTTCCTCACTCCAGCAGGCTCGGGCTACGCGGACCCGGCAGGCAAGCCCCCGCGCATGTGCGCCAGCCTGACCCAGAGAAGGAAGCAGCGATTCTGACTCCGCCCCCAGAGCTCGGCAGGGAGCCTGGAATAGCCCGAGGGGGTTGCCTGGGAAGCTGTGTCTAAGGCAATTTCAGCGGGGCGCGCGGACTGGGATTTGGAGATTGGAACTGGCCTGGGTTGAAGAGTGCAACCAACTTCGGCTGCGTCCCCGGAACGGGGAGTTGACACGCCAAAAAAAAGCGAGCTGCAGCGCGGGGTTCAAGAAGGGACTGGAGCACCCTCACTCTCCTCCCCACAACCGCCAAGGCAGAACCCCCGCCTGAGACATCGGATCACGCCACGCCCATCCCTGCCTGAGAGGTGCCCTCCTCCCTTTTTTTTTTTCTTTCTTTTTTCCTTTTTTTTTCCTTTTTTTTGTTTTTTCCTTTTTTTTCTTCTTTCTTTTTTTCCCCTTTCTTTTCTCTTTCTTTTTTTCTTCTTCTTTCTCTTTTCTCGCTTTTTTCCCCAAAACACTGACCTGATTAACTCTGGTCGCCAGCTTGCTTAAACAATCACAACAAGTCCATTCTGTAAATGTAAATTCTACACCTACCGACCTTTTCAGCTCTTTCTCTCAGGAGTAATTAGACTATATAGTTTCTCTGGATAATTCCAGCATCCTTCTCTCACCTATCCAACCATATTCTACCCTTTACCTCTTTGAAAAAAGCTTCTTATCCCTTCTGCCTGTTCATTCTATTTCCAAATCTGCTTCGTCTCACCCTGCCTTCTCTTTTTCTCTATGCTCTTCAACCAGCACTGCATACAATACGGCTATTTAACTGTAGCTGAGAAATCCAGGTATATGCTTTAAACCGTTCTTTGTCCATCGGTTTTCTTCTTTTTTCCTTTTCTTTTCCCCTATTTGACACTTTTATGTATTTTATGCTCCTTATTATTCGCCCTCCCTCCTCCGTCTTTTCTCTTAACTTTTTCGTTTTCCCTCTCGCTTTGCATGTTAGTTGAATTAGCCTGTGCATTTGTGTGCTCCTGCTCCCTGTGTGTTTGTCTGTCTGTTTTCTTTTCCAGGGCTACCTCAAGAAACAAGCTAGAGTACACAAGGTGAAGAGTCCCAAATATCACTACGAATAGGAAAATAAAATAACTAAGGTCCCAACAAGAGAGACCGAGGGATACCATTCAAAAAACAATCTCTGAAAGGATAGGTCCTGGAAAGTCAAAGAGTCTTCTTGGATATAGCAGCGCTCATAGAAACAGAAAGCATAACAGGTCTTTAAAACCAACAAGAGCCGGGAAGCTAACTAACATGACGAAATGAAAGAGCTCTCCTCCAAAGAAACTCCAAGAAGAAATGACAGCTAATGAACTGCTCAAAACAGATATCAGCAGCATAAGTGAACAAGATTTTAGAATAATAATGGTGAAATTAATAGCAGGGCTTGAAAAAACATAGGGGACATCAAAGAAACTATGGCTACAGACAGAATGGAAAATAAAAATAGGCATGAAGAATTAAAAAATGCGATAAATGAGATCCATAGTAAATTAGAGGCCTCCAATGCACGGCTTGAAGAGGCAGAAAGGAGAATAAGTGATTTAGAAGACACCATTATAGAAAAACAAGAAGCTGACAAAAAAAGAGACAAACTGATCCAGGAACAGGAAAGAAGAATTCGAGAGCTCAGCGACACAGTCAAACGCAACAATATCTGTATCATAGGAATCCCAGAAGAGGAAGAGAGAGGGAAAGGTGCTGAAGGAGTCCTGGAACAAATTATAGCAGAGAACTTCCCCAACCTGGGGAAGGAAGTAAATGTGGAAATACAAGAGACTCAGAGGACTCCCCTCAGACATAACTTGAATCGATCTTCTGCACGACATATCATCGTAAAAATGGCAAAATACAAGGACAAAGAGAGAATTTTGAAAGCAGCTAGGGAGAAAAGGGCCCTCACATACAAAGGGAAACCCATCAGAGTGGTGACAGACCTATCTACTGAAACGTGGCAGGCCAGAAAGGAATGGCAAGAGATCTTCAATGTGATGAACAGTAAAAATATGCAGCCAAGAATCCTCTATCCAGCAAGCCTGTCATTCAAAATAGAAGGAGAGATAAAAACCTTTCCAAACAAACAGAAATTGAAAGAATTTGTCACCACGAAGCCAGCCCTACAAGAAATCCTGAGGGGGATGCTCTGAAGGAAAGGTTGCAAGGAACAAAGATTCCAGAGACACCACCACAAACATGAACCCTGCAAAAGATACAAAGACTCTAAACCCACATATTTCAATAATAACACTGAATGTAAATGCGCTGAATGCTCCAATCAAAAGACATAGGCAGAATGGATTAAAAAACAAAATCCATCTATATGCTATCTACAAGAAACTCATTTTAGACGGGATGATACCTTCAGATTAAAAGTAAGGAGATGGAGAAATATATATCATGCTACAGGAAATCAAAAGAAAGCCAGAGTAGTGATACTTATATCAGACAAACTGGACTTTAAATTAAAGACAATCACAAGAGATGAAGAAGGCCACTACATAATAATTACAGGGTCCATCCATCAGGAAGAATGAACAATCATAAATGTCTACGCACCGAATATGGGAGCACCTAAATATCTAAAACAATTAATCACAAACAGAAACAAGCTTATAGATAAGAATGTGCTAATAGCAGGGGACTTTAATACTCTGCTTACAGCAATGGATAGGTCAACCAGACAGAAAATCACTAAAGAAATAATGGACTTGAAAGACACATTGGACCAGATGGACCTGACGGATATATTTAGAACTTTACATCCTGAGGCCAGGGAATTTACTTTCTTCTCAAGTGCGCATGGCACATTCTCCAAGATAGATCACATACTGGGACATAAAGCAGCCCTCAATAAATATAAAAGAATAGAGGTCATACCATGCACACTGTCAGATCACAATGCTTTGAAACTTGAAATCAATTACAGGAAGAAGTCTGGAAAACTTCCAAAAACATGGAGGTTAAAGAACACCCTTCTAAAGAATGAATGGGCCAATCAGGCAATTAGAGATGAAATTAAAAACTATATGGAAACAAATGAAAATGAAAACACAATAATCTAAAATCTATGGGATGCGGCAAAGGCAGTCCTAAGAGGAAAGTACATTGCTCTCCAGGCCTATTTCAAGAGATTAGAAAAAGCGCAAGTGACAACTCTAACAGCTCACCTAAAGGAACTAGAGGCAGAGCAACAAGAACGCCCTAAACCCAGTAGAAGAGAAATAGTAAAAATTAGAGCAGAAATAAACAACATAGAGACCAAAGAAACAATTGAACAGATCAATGAAACCAAGAGTTGGTTTTTTGAAAAAGTAAACAAAATTGACAAACCTCTAGCCAGACTTATCAAAAAGAAAAGAGAGAGCACCCAAATAGACAAAATTATGAATGAAAATGGACTTATTACAACCAACCCCTCAGAAATACAAGCAATTATCAGGGAATACTATGAAAAATTATATGCCAACAAATTGGACAACTTAGAAGAAATGGACAAATTCCTAAACACACACTCACTACCAAAATTCACACGGGAAGAAATAGAAAACCTGAACAGACCCATAACGAGTGAAGAAATTGAATCAGTGATCAAAAATCTCCCAACAAATAAGAGCCCTGGACCTGATGGCTTCCCTGGGGAATTCTACCAGACATTTAAAACAGAATTAATCCCAATTCTTCTCAAGCTATTCCAAAAAATAGAAAGCGAAGGAAAACTCCCAGACTCATTTTATGAAGCCAGCATCACTCTGATTCCCAAGCCAGACAGAGATCCAGCAAAAAAAGAGAACTACAGGCCAATATCCTCGATGAATACGGATGCCAAAATTCTCAACAAGATCCTTGCAAATCGAATCCAGCAGCATATAAAAAGAACCATCCACCAAGATCAAGTGGGATTCATTCCTGGGTTACAGGGCTGGTTCAACATTCGCAAATCAATCAATGTGATACATCATATCAATAAAACAAAAGAAAAAACCATATGATCCTGTCAATAGATGCAGAAAAAGCATTTGACAAAATACAGCATCACTTCTTAATAAAGACTCTCGAGAAAGTTGGGATAGGAGGAACCTACTTAAACATCATCAAAGCCATCTATGAGAAGCCTTCAGCTAACATCATCCTCAACGGGGAAAAACTCAGAGCTTTCCCCCTGAGATCAGGAACACGACAGGGATGCCCACTCTCACCACTGCTGTTTAACATAGTGCTGGAAGTCCTAGCATCAGCCATCAGACACCAAAAGGAAATCAAAGGCATCAGAATTGGCAAAGAGGAAGTCAAACTTTCACTC
Source organism: Proteles cristata cristata (assembly GCA_017311185.1). Taxonomy (NCBI): domain Eukaryota; kingdom Metazoa; phylum Chordata; class Mammalia; order Carnivora; family Hyaenidae; genus Proteles; species Proteles cristata. The sequence goes on along the minus strand of JAESUZ010000146.1, from coordinate 318,473 downwards.
TTCGCAGATGACATGATACTCTACATAGAAAACCCGACAGACTCCACCAGAAGCCTACTAGAACTGATCCAAGAATTCAGCCAAGTTGCAGGGTACTAAATCAACGTACAGAAATCGGTTGCATTTTTATACACCAACAATGAAGCAACAGAAAGAGAAATCAAGAAACTGATCCCATTCACAATTGCACAAAAAACCATAAAATACCTCGGAATAAACCTAACCAAGGATACAAGAGATCTGTATGAGGAAAACTATGGAAAACTTATGAAGGAAATTGAAGAAGACACAAAGAAATGGAAAAACATTCCATGCTCATGGATGGGAAGAATAAATATAGTTAAGATGTCATTACTACCTTAAGCACTCTACACATTCAATGCAATTCCAATCAAAATTGCACCAGCATACTTCTCAAAACTGGAACAAACTATCCAAAAATTTGTATGGAACCACAAAAGACCCCGAATAGCCAAAGTAATCCTGAAAAATAAAACCAAAACGGGAGGGATCACCATCCCAGACTTTAGCCTCTACTACAAAGCTGTCATCATCAAGACAGTATGGTATTCGCACAAAAACAGACCCATAGAGCAATGGAACAGAATTGAGAACTCAGAAGTGGACCCAAAAGTATACAGCCAACTAATCTTTGACAAAGCAGGAAAGAATATCCAATGGAAAAAAGACAGCCTTTTTAACAGATGGTGTTGGGAGAACTGGACAGCAACATGCAGAAGAATGAAACTAGATCATTTTCTCACACCATGCACAAAAATCAACTCAAAATGGATAAAGGACCTGAACGTGAGACAGGAAACTATCAACACCCTAGAGGAGAAAGCAGGAAACAACCTCCTTGACCTCCACCGCAGCAACTTCTTACTTGACACATCCCCAAAAGCAAGGGAATGAAGAGCAAAAATAAATGATTGGGACCTCATCAAGATTAAAAGCTTCTGCACAGCCAAGGAAACAACCCAGAAAATTATTAGGCAACCAACGGAATGGGAAAAGATAGTTGCAAATGACATATCAGACAAAGAGTTGATATCCAGAATCTACAAGGAACTCACCAAACTACACACCCGAAAAACAAACAACCCAGTGAAGAAATGGGCAGAAGATATGAACAGACACTTCTCCAAAGAGGACATCCAGATGGCCAACAGACACATGAAACGATGCTCACCCTCCCTCCTCATTTGTATTTTGAAATACAAATCAAAACCACACTGAGATACCACCTCACGCCAGTCAGAGTGGCTAAAATGAGCCAATCAGAGAACGCGAGATGCTTGCATGGATGTGGAGAAACGGGCACCCTCCTACACTGTTGGTGGGAATGTAAACTGGTACAGCCCCTCTGGAAAACAGTGTGGAGGTTCCTCAGGAAACTAACAATAGAACTCCCCTATGACCCAGCAATAGCACTGTTAGGAATTTACCCAAGGGATAGAGAAATGCTGAGGCATAGGAGCACATGTACCCCAATGTTCATAGCAGCACTCTCCACAGTAGCTAAAACATGGAAAGAGCCTAAGTGTCCATCAACAGACGAATGGATCAAGAAGATGTGGTTTATCTATACCATGGAATACTACATGGCAATGAGAAAGAATGAAATCTGGCCATGTGTAGCAACATGGATGGGACTTGAGGGTGTTATGCTGAACGAAATAAGTCAGGCAGAGAAAGACAAATATCATATGTGTGCACGTATAGGAGGATTAGGAGGAACTTGATGGAGGAACAAGGGGGAGAAGAAGAGCAGAAATGGTGGGGGAAAGGGAGAGAGGCAAACCATGAGAGACTCTTGAATGCTGACAAAAACTGAGGACTGGTGGATGTGAGGGGCAAGGGGGGATGGGCATAGAGGAGGACACTTGTGGGGATGAGCACTGAGTGCTATGAGGAAACTAATTTGACAATAAACTATTTGTAAAAATAAAATAAAATAAAATTAGTTTCCTATCAAAAGTTTGAAAAAAAAAACATAACAAAACTTACATTGAAGACACTAAGACTCTATAAAATGTGCTCATGGCTATTAATATATATAAATATATATATTATTATATAACTAAATATAATGCAATATATTGCATTATATACTTGTCATTTCCTAGTTGTTACCCTATCCATTTCTGGGGAGTTTCTTCTGTAAAATGGGAATAATGGTAAAGATCATACCTTTCGTCCTTTCATATGGGGTCATTTGAGGATTCATTTTATATGAAATACTTAGAACAGTACCTTGCGCATAGTAAGTAATGAAGAAACTTCTGTTAGTTATTGTTGATATTATTAATAATAATATTATTTTTACTATCAATGTTTTGGTTTTGTTTTTTTTCTCGGAGTGTAAACTTTCATCTTACACATCCTTGGTGCCTAATTTAGCTTATGGATCTCCCTAAAGACTCCCACATCAGTAGAATAAATAAAATACTGACAAATTCCTTTATCTCTTACAGAATATTAATAAATATTGCAAACTTTTTTGGGGAGGAGAAGCTTCTAGGTTTTTATTTTTTGAAGTTTAGTTTTCAAACTTTAGAAACACCAGAGATAAATTTAAATTCCTGTTTGTAGTTAATCAAAGTAAATGCATAAACCCACAAAAAGAATAATTTAAGAAGATTAAAAGGAAAGTGATGAAATTGAAATCCAAGGAACAATAAAGGCAGTCTAAAAAACCCCCAAAATTTTTGAAAATAGTTGTAAGTAGACAAATCTCTTATTATAGTTTAAGATAAAAACAGAAAAGAAACATGAATAAAGAACCAAAAAAAAAAGGAACATAGTAATGTAAAAAAAGGATTTTAGACTCTATAATTAAAAACCTTATGCACATATATTTGAAAATTTTAAATTAAATGGCTGGTCTTCATAAATAATATAAAGAGCCATGATTATTGTTAGAGGAGTAAAAAACCCAAACAGAGCAAGAGCCATTAAATAACTTGAATTAGGGTTCAAAATCTCCCTGTTCTTTGACAGACACCAGACTTAGATGCTTAAACAGGTAAATTTTAGGAAACTTTTAAGAAGCAGTAGTAGAAAAAGGAAGGAAAATTACTCAGCTTATTTTATTAATCTTTTTTAAAACAATATCAAATCTTAGACAAGGAAAGTAGAGGAAAAGAAAATTATAAGCCAGTTTCACTAATGAGAATAAATAAAACAGAAAACTTTGTAAATCAATTCTAGGAATTTATATTGAAATGCAGTATAACTTAAACACAGTTTATTTTAGGGAAGAATGATTGGATTAACTTTTAGGAACCACCAACCTATTTAATTAAAAAATTAAAAATGACAAACCATATTATTTTTCTCAGTAAAAGTGGCAAAAGCATTTAACCAAGATCTTAATATAAAAACAGAAAACTAAAATAGAAACTCCTTTAATCTAATAAAGCATATATCTACCTATATGCTATATAACCCATAGAGTTTGCTATATTAAATTTTTAAATGTTTGAAATTGGGAACAATACAGGAAGCTTACTGTCATCATTCAGCTTTGTCCTGGGAACTCTGGCCAATGCAGTTAGATAAGAAAAGAGTAAATTGTAAGTATAGGAATAAGAAAGGAAAAAACATAATTATCTTTATTTACAGACTGTTTGATTATCTACATAGAAAATCTGTAAACTATTAGAACTAATAATAAGATTGGTTCAAATTACAAAAATAAATAGCATTTATATGTAATAGCATAAACCAATATGAAAATAGTAAGTCAGTAATTTAATTAAAAACTATGATTAAATTTAATGAAAGATACAGAAGACTGTTCTTGAGGGTACACAGAATTCCTGATTTAATGAGGAAAGGGCATGGTGTAAACAGGGAAGTTTGGTGTCCTAAAGATGATCAACCCATAAATTAAGTGCAATTCTTATCAAAATCTCGGAGATTTTTCTTTTTGTGAAACTAAATAAGCTGATCCCATAATTCATACAGAAGTAAAGATTCAAAAATAGCCACATCAGTTTTGAAGTAGATCTAATAAGTGGGACCCACTCTACCAGAAACATTTTTTTATAAAAGCGTAATAATTACAATGGTGTGGTACTGGTATAGAGATAATCGAATTGGGGCGCCTGGGTGGCTTAGTCGGTTAAGCGTACGACTTTCGCTTAGGTCATGATCTTGCGGTTTGTGGGTTTGGGCCCCACGTCGGGCTCTGTGCTGATTGCCAGCTCGGAGCCTGGAGCCTATTTCAGTCTGTGACTCCCTCTCTCTCTGACCCTCCCCTGCTCATGCTGTCTCTCTCTCTCTCTCCTAGAAATTTAAAAGAAAAAAAAAATTAAAAAAAAAATTTAGAGATAATCGAATAGATCGGTGGGACACAGTAATAAGCCCAGAAACAGACCCCATGAATATTGGAATTTGATTTATCACAGCAATGATATTACTTAAGTTGCATGGAGAAGGGTGGACAACCTTCAATCAAAGCCACCTGTACCACTGGACATCCGTGTAGAAGAAGATGAGGAACAAATGAGACTTTGCCTCATACAAGGGCTGAAAGTAAATTCCCTATGGATTAAAGACTTAAGTTTGAAAAGCAAAACAAGACAACAGCATAAAGAAAAGATAGGCCATTAAGGAAAATATTAAAACTAAAAAGTTCTGTCTGTCAGAAAAATACCATAGCCACTGGTTGGGTGAAGATACATTCCAAATGTGTGATCACGCAAGGGTTAGTGTACAGAATATTATGAATACTTACAGGATAGTAAGAAGTGAAGAACTCACTAGGAAATGGGTGAAGAATCTGGTATAGGTGGGCTAACAATGAGGTCACTTTCTTCTGCCCCTTTCTTTCCTGCCTCCACTACCTCCATTTCTCAGTGGCTGAAGTTTTCATGATTTGATGTTAATTTTTCTGGTGGTTACATCCATGTCACCAAGTAAGATAACTGTATTACCATTGCTAGACTTATCCTTCTTAGTCATTTATCCTTGGCTTTCTGTTTGCCAGATGATAGACTGTCTTCTAACGCAGCTGTATGCTGTCTTTATTCTCATCGTTGGTGATATTCATAACATGAATACTATCCTTAAATCTCAATTTATTAATCCATCAACTACAGACACTACATGTTCATACCTAATATTGTACAATGAGTAGATTGGTTTGGTCTCTTAATTTGAGAAATTGTGTAAAATAAAAAAGAATTTATTGCTTGGTTGGTAGTGTTTGTATCCCCAAATGTAGGGAGGTATTAAACAGAGATGTCTCTGGTCAGGAATAAGATGCTTTTGAGCATCTGCAGAAAATGCAAACAGTTCATAGTAATTTATTCTAGGTTGGTATGCTATTTCCTCCATGCCTTGCTGTGAATTAGTTGTGTTATCACTGTAAGTTTTTCATACTGTAGGAAGCTAAAAACTGCCTTCTTCCTGTATCTGGCAGTTTGGGATGTTTCTAATCTGTGTTATCTTTTGTATTGTTAGTTTACATGCCAGTTTGCCAGCGTGCATGTAAATAAGCCCCATGCACGAAATGTGAGAAGCCAAAATTCATGTATTCGTGATTGATGCCTATTTATATGCCACATACGCTTGTATTTTTCCCTGATTAAACTGCCCTGTGTACTTCAATGGATATGTTAATCTGGATTTCACAGTCCAACTTGGGTTTTGTCTTTGCAATTGTGTGGACATGAAAGTGAGTTGACTTCATTTACTATGGGAAGGCATGTGAGGATTTGGGGTTTTGTGTGCCCTGTGGGAAGGAGCACACCCTCTGGCATTTCCTGGTGGAAGCAGGTTTTGTGGGGCAGAGGGAGTGACACTGACCAAATGTGAAAGCCTGATGCGTGTTCAGGAGTGTCTGGGAAAGCAGACAGTGGGATCGGGGTAGCTCCAGCCAGTAAGCCTTGCTCGGGGGAGGGAGGGACATCAGCTGGGCATGTGACAAAGCAGGAAAAACTTTTAGCCAGATCTGCCAGTGAATTGTGCCATCACATGGGCCCTGCTACTCCAGCATTTATTTTTGTTCATTGCAACCACAGTTGATAAGATATTTGAGCCGAAGCTCTCAAATTATGTCTAAGATGCTGAATGCTCTTGTTAGCTAATATTAAAATATTTGATCGGAAATAGACATTAGTTCACAACTATATGGAAAGAAAAAACATTGACTAGTATCATTTATACCACTTAAATTCCAGTAGGCATTTTCCCAGCTCGTCTTATTTTTTAAATATATTAAAAAATTTTTTGTTTATTTATTTTTGAGAGAGAGAGGCATAGAATCTGAAGCAGGCTTCAGGCTCTCAGCTGCCAGCACAGAGTCCGAGGCGGGGCTCGAACTCACAAACTGTGAGCTTGTGACCTGAGTTGAAGTCGGACACTTAACCAACTGAGTCACCTAGGCACCCCAGCTGGTCTTTAGTTTCATATGTAATTGTTTTCTTTTCCCTCCCCAGTTGTACTCCGTATCACCAAGAAGTGGGTTTATGCTGCAGGTGAGAAAAGATAGGATACAGGGGTTTGCCTGTGAAATGGATCACATTTATTCATTCACCCAACCAGTGTTTTCACGTGGAGGCGCCTCTGAGCGAGATTCAGATGTTAAGGATGTAAGAACAAATGAGGGCTTGGAGCTGGTGGTCTGCTGGGAGAGTTAGAAAACAAAAACAGCAACAAGTAAATAATTCCAGACGTCAAAAGGCCTCCGAGGCAGCCAAATGGAGCATCATGACTCCAAGAATGCCCAGGGGCAGAGGCGAAAAAGCCCTGAGATGACAACGGCTGGTTGTGTTTAAAAGAATTGCAACACATGTCCAGATTTCATTGTTTCTCATTGCCATGTAGTATTTCTCATTGCCATGTAGTATTCCATGGTATAGATAAACCACATCTTCTTGATCCATTTGTCCGTTGATAGACATTTAGGCTCTTTCCATGTTTTAGCTATTGTTGAGACCTTAAGGGTGTTATGCTTAGCGAAATAAGTCAGGCAGAGAAGGACAAATATCATATGTTTGCACGTATAGGAGGATTAGGAGGAACTTAATTTAGGACCATGGGGGAGAAGAAGTGGGGAAATGGTGGGGGAAAGGGAGAGAGGCAAACCATGAGAGACTCTTGAGAGACTCTTGAATGCTGAGAACAAACCGAGGACTGATGGGTGTGGGGGGGAAGGGGGGGATGGGCATGGAGGGGGGCACTTGTGGGGATGAGCAATGGGTATTATATGGAAACCAATTTGACAACAAACTATTTGTAAAAAAAAAAAAAAAAAAAAAAGAATTGCAAAAGGTGCATCTATGAACTTTAGTGTTTCCTGGCTGCTCTCTGCCCTGAGCTGTTCCAGGTAATAATTAGAATTTTGTGTTACCAGCACCCCTGACCTGTCTTCCTCCCAGCCTCCAGATCTTGGCTCAGTTCTCTGGTTCTGGTATTCCTTTGTCAACATGACCTCTTTTTTTTTTTTTTTTTTAATGTTTTATTTATTTCTAGGAGACAGAGAGACAGCATGAGCAGGGGAGGGTCAGAGAGAGAGGGAGTCACAGACCGAAACAGGCTCCAGGCTCTGAGCTGGCATTCAGCACAGAGCCCGACGCGGGGCTCGAACCCACGAACCGCGAGATCATGACCCAAGCGAAAGTCGGATGCTTAACCGACTAAGCCACCCAGGCGCCCCAACATGACCTCTTTCTGACATTCTGGGTTTTGAACTTGGTTTTCTTTTATTTTCCTTTAATGTTTTATTTATTTCTAGGAGAGAGAGAGACAGCGTGAGCAGGGGAGGGTCAGAGAGAGAGGGAGTCACAGACCGAAATAGGCTCCAGGCTCTGAGCTGGCAGTCAGCACAGAGCGTGACGCAGGGCTCAAACCCACGAACCGCAAGATCATGACCTAAGCGAAAGTTGGATGCTTAACCAACTAAGCCACCCAGGCGCCCCTGAACTTGGTTTTCTATTACTCTGATTTCTAATGCTAATTTTCATATTTCTTCTCCTGGCCTGTAACCTGGACTTAATTTACTGATTGGCAGGCTGTTACCTTATGGCAGAGGTGTGTCGCTACCCCAGCCTTTGAGTTCCAAGATGAGTTAAGTCCCATCATCAAGCAGCTTACAGTCTGTTAGGAAGGCTCAGACAGACAGACAGACCAGAGCAATTCTAATCAGAAGTCATAAATTAAAGAAAATGGGTCTCCATGCCGTAGAGTATAAAAATAACCCTAGTTTGAAACTTCACCGGGGCCTTTATGGATGTCCTCAGCTAACTGTTCTTAGAGAGTGCTGTGAAAATCTCTTTATCCACTTGAAAATATCCTCTTAACAGTTGCAGAACTAATGGGTTTCCAGTGATGTCTCTGACTTGGCCGTTTGGTTACAAGTACTAAGATGGCTGGGGTCTGAGGGGCTGTCCCTCTTTTACAACATAAATTTATTAGGTAGGCTTGTCAGAATTTACTCTTTGCTCAGACCTAGGGTGGTGGGTTTAGCTTGAGATTCCTCCACCTGCAGATAATAGCTTCCAAAATGTCACTGTGTTGTAACTGGGGCCCCTTGTGGCCCAACCTTAAGGTGGCTTCTGCAGGAACCTTGGTGAAGACTATAGAATTAGGTCATAACTGTGAGTCTCCTTAAAGTAGCAGTCCCTGGGGTGGAGGTGGGAGGGGTCACACAGCCCATCACATAAAGAGTATCATAAAAATCCAGTGTGAGTCTCTTCTCTTTCCCCAAATTTCATGTTTATTGTAAGCGGCTAACATCTCTTCCTTCATCTGACCCCTACACCTACTGGCTCACCACCTCATGGCTCTTTGTCTCTTTTCCTTGTACCTGTCCTCACCTTAAGCCACACTCTCCAGGCCAGAGGCTATGGTGTCACCTGGTTCCCCCTCCTTCAGAAAGCATGTGTAGGCCCCCAGAGAGTTATATATATATTTTCTCTCACTCTGACTGCTTTTTTTCTGTGAAAGCCTCAAGGAAAATTTTTTCTTTTCTTTCCTTTCCTTTCCTTTCCTTTCCTTTCCTTTCCTTTCCTTTCCTTTCCTGTCCTGTCCTGTCCTGTCCTGTCCTGTCCTGTCCTGTCCTGTCCTGTCCTTTTCTTTTTCCCTTCCTTTCTCCTCTCTCTCTCTTCTCTCTCTCAGGGAAGGGCAGAGAGAGAGAGAGACAGAGGGGAGAGAGAGAGAGAGAGAGAGAGAGAGAGAGAGAGAGAGAGAGAGAGAGAGAATCTTAAGCAGGCTCCATGCCCAGTGTGGAATCCAACACAGGGCTCAATCTTATGACCTTGTGGTCATGACCTGAGCCAAAATCAAAGGCCAGACACTTGACTGAGCCACCCAGGTGCTCTATGGAAAATTTTTTTCAAATAAAATTTAATATTTGCATCTGAGCTGCAAAATTTGGGTCAGGCAGCAGAGACTGAAATCAGATTTAATGTGGAAGGAAAACCATAATGTAAGAGGCTGCTTTTTCCACACAAAAACTGTATTTGTTCCTCAAGGCAGCCATAACAAATTACCACAAACTTGGTGGTTAAAATAACTGAAATTTATTCTCTCATAGTTGTGGAGGCCAGAAATCCAAGAGCAGAATTGGGTCCTTCTGGAGGCTCTGAGGGAGGATCCTTTCATGTCTCTCCGTCAACTTCTGGTAGTTGTGTGAATTCTCCTTATGTAGATTCTATATGGCCTGTGGCCATTTTTCTTTTGGGGCGGGATTTTTATCAAGGTTGTATAAAGTCACAGGTCATGTTACAGAGCGCTATTCACTGAACTACTCTTGTGGCCACAAGGATTCTTTCAAATTTTCTGTCAAACCCATCACACCCATATTGGAAACTTTCCAAGGAGTCTCCATTTCCTCAGAATAAAAGCCAGAGCTCCCCATGTCTGTGACCACCTTCCTCTCTCACTCCTGCATCCATCTTCTGGACTCCCCTTGCTCATTCAGCTCTGACCACACCCTTACCCACTGTTTCCTGAGTCTAGAACATTCTGACCCATCTAATAGCTGCAGTGCTTTAGGTCTTTGGATAGATGTCAATATTCAGTGAGGCCAATACCATTTAAAATACTGCCCTCCTGGGGCACCTGGGTGGCTTAGTCGGTTAAGCGTCCGACTTTCGCTTAGGTCATGATCTCGCGGTTCTGGGTTCGAGCCCCGCGTCGGGCTCTGTGCTGACTGCCAGCTTGGAGCCTGGAGCCTGTTTCAGAGTCTGTGTCTCCCTCTCTCTCTGACCCTCCCCTGTTCACGCTGTCTCTCTCTATCCTAGAAATAAAATAAAAATATTTAAAAATAAAATAAAATAAAATACTGCCCTCCTGGGACGCCTGGGTGGCTCAGTTGGTTAAGCGTCTGACTTCCGCTCAGGTCATGATCTCACGGTTCGTGGGTTCGAGCCCCGTGTCGGGCTCTGTGCTGACAGCTAGCTCAGAGCCTGGAGCCAGCTTCAGATTCTGTGTCTCCCTCTCTCTCTGATCCCCCCCTGCTCACGCTGTCTCTCTCTCTTTCTGAAATTAAAAGAAAACAAAACAAAATAAAATACTGCCCTGCCTTCTCGCCCCCTCCCTTGTTTCAGTTGCTCCCCCCTTACCACATTTTAATGCCCTATATGATTTATTTACTTCCTTGTCACCTCCCTCCATGAAGTTTACAGATTAGTTTTATTCACTGCTGCATCTCCACACTCACAGAAGTGCCTGACATGGTGAAGACACACCATAGTGCTTTTGGACTGAATCAGTGAATTCAGAATTCAGAAATTTAAAGTTGATTTTTTTGGAACCAAAGTACAAGATAGGTTGTTTATCCCCTGTACATTTCTTTGCACTCATTCAGAGCCTATGAACCTCTCAGACCCTGATCCAGTAACATAATGATATTCACCATTTGTTGGGTTCTCTGTAAATCTGTTAAACCAGATTCTCCATGCCTCCCATTGAACATTGGTGATGGCAAACATGGAGCTTGGTTGCCAGATAGAATTCTTTTGTCACATCTCTGTACTACAAGAGAGAATGCAAAATGCAGCAGATATGTGCTATCCAGCTACACTGTGTCTGCATTGCCTTGGTCGTATCAGTGACAGAAGTCTAGGCTGTTCTTATGAACCCCTCATGAGCCCCTCTAGGTACTGACTGACTTCATGTGGAAGCTTCGTTCTCATTAGCCCTCGCCTTTATTTTTTAGTCACGGTGATACTTGTCCATCTTCTGGCATTCTCCTTTCTTTATGATTTTTCAGGTAAAAAATATTCTATTGTAGCAGGGATGTTTTCTTTTTCTCATTCAGTTTGAGATGAATCCTGGAGTCTCTTTGTGTTTCCTTGTACATGTGTAAAATAAAGCGATGCCCTCGTGTAGGAAAAAAAAGACGATAAAGATCTAAATTTTGAAGAAATATTTATTTTTTTGGAGAGCACAAGCAGGGGAGGGGGAGAGAGAAGAGGACAGAGGATTCAAAATGGGTTCTGCGCAAACAGGCTGACATCAGCGAGCCCGATGCAGGGCTCGCACTCACTAACTGTGAGATCATGACCTGAGCCGAAGTTGGATACTCAACTGACTGAGCCTCCCAGGCGCCCCAAATTTATATTTCAAAATTAAAAACCCATATATAAGATGATAAATGATTCTTCCTTTTAGAATTCTGAGAACAAATGAAGGTCTGGTCCAAGTCGTATTTAAATGAGACATTTCAAGAGCATTTCAGATGGTGGTGTGTGTGAAGCCATTCTGAGGTGCATCTAAACTTTTCTGTGGACTATAAATAACTGAGAGATCAAACTGTAAGCAAATCTGAAACTATAGTTTTAATTCTTGGCCTATGACTTAAAATGATTTATGCCCAAATAAACTGGAAAAGACTAGATTTCATCAGAACTCGCCTTTAAGATGTGATTGGTCCCTTTTGGAGTCTGGCTTTAGCTTTCATTTGTGGCCAAGAATCCTTAACATGAAAACCACCAAATTGGAATATTTTTATGAAATTTACATCATCTTTTAAGAAAAAACAAACCCTACTAAATAATGGCAACATAAATCTTGGTTTACACAGAAGGCTTTCACTGAGGATAATAGGAAAATAAGATAGTGAATTTGGATGTCAGCTGGAAAGGACTGTTTGAAGCTAAATAAAAATGCCTTTGGTGTAGCTGTTCTGTAAAATAACAAAGACTTTTTTCTCAATGCAAATATTTGACTCTAATGGGATTAATTAATGGAGAAAATGGAAACCGAAGACCCACCCACTAACCTCTGTCCCTCTATCTGTCTGCTCTGGGAGGCACTGAGGAGAGAAGGACACTTGGCTTAGGGAGCAGAGACCATTCTGGACTTTGGCTCCACCCACCTTCCTAAACTCTCACAGGGGCCCAGCAAGTGTTTCTGAGACCCTCTCACTCATCAGGAACTGGTGACCAGAAACTCTGTCTTCTGCCAGCTTCTTTCCTGGTCTTTGGTCTGGTTTTGTTTTCCTCTTTGGGCTTCTTCCCTGCCTTTGCTGGCTATTCTTTTCCTTCCTGATTTCTGGATCCCCCACGGCTCTCTTCTTGATATTCCTTATGCAGGATGGCTTCTGTCTAAAGAACACAAACCTCTCCATATTTGATCCTATGAGTGGCTGCTTACGAGCTGGGTAACCATGGAAGCTGAGTTACTTTCTCTGTGCCTCCATTTCCCCATTTGAGAACTCAAATGGTTAATAAGGTGCTTGTCCCAATGTCTGGCATGTAATCAGTGTCAATTATCACTGTTATTTTGCCTTACTAGGGGATGTGTTTTATGGGTCATGGCCTCAACTGAAGGATTTGGACAGGGGGTGGGCATCCATGTGACTGGGGCCTCAAGTCCTTGGTATCTTCTTGGTTCGCAAAGAACTCTCCACACTGGGGTTGTTTTTAGGTTACCCTAAAGCAAAGCCAACGACAAGGAGGCAGGCGTTAGGGGCTGGGAGAGTGAGTGGGATGGAGGAGGGATCTCTGCCATGATCTCTGCAATAGCAAGGTTGTCACTGTGGCCAATTAGGACTCGATTGCCCCGGAGGACCCTGGAACTGACACCATTGAGTGTTATGCCTGGGAGCCCTGATCCTTCTGTGTTTGAGGAGGCCACACGTGCCTCTGTGGTTGAAGGGTTCCTGCTGCGAAAGCGGAGATACACGGTGGGGACCTGAGGTGTGCTGCTGTCAGCTCTGGGCAACCCTGTCTGCCTTACCCAAAATGCAGTTCTTTCTCGACCTCATGTTCTTCTCTTAGATTTTAGAATACTATATATTTTTAAATACAATATATAGTATTGTATTTAAAAAATTATATCTCGGTGCTTTTAAAAAAGTGCCTTCTTCCTCAGGAATACATCTTCTGAATAAAACTGGATAAAACTGAATAAAACTGGATTCCCTTTTTTGTGTCTTAAATGTATCCCTTCATTTATATGGCATTTGTTTTAGTTTATATCTAAAAGTTGATTTTGTCCTAAACTTCATTTTCTATTTTGAATAGGCAATATATTTATATAGTTTAGAATTTTTCAACATAACAAAGCCTAAGTTGAGAATTCCTGTTTCCATTCTGTTCTAGTCTACCTTTCTCTTATCTCTCCTATGCCCAATTATTTTATTCATTCCTTGTGGAAACCTGCCTGTATTCTTGTGTGAGACAGAGTTCCCTGGAGAAGCAGAATCCAGTGTGTGTGTGCACATATGTGCATGTGTGTGTGTGTGTGTATTTATAAGGAGGAAGGGAGAGAGACGAATTTTAAGAAGTTGGCCTATACAGGAGCGCCTGAGTAGCTCAGTAGGTTGAACATCTGTCTTTGGCTCAGGTCATGATCTCAAGGTTCATGGGCTCAAGCTCTGCACTGGGCTCTGTGCTGACAGCTCGGAGCCTGGAGCCTGCTTTGGATTCTGTGACTCCCTCTCTCTCTCGGCTCCTCCCCTGCTCACACTCTGTGTTTCTCTTTCTCTCAAAGATGAGTAAACATTAAGAAAAACTTAAAAGAAAAAAGAAGTTGGCTTATGCAGTTATAGGGGCTGGCCAACCTAAACTCTGTAGGACAAGTCAGCAGGCTAGAGATTAAGCTCAATGTTTCTGTTGTAGTTTTGGGACCAAATCAAATAGGGCAACAGGCTGGAAACTGAGGCAGGTTTCTATGTTACAGTCTTTAGAAGAATTTTTCTATTCCAGGGAACCTCGGACCTTGCTCTGAAGGCCTTCAGCTGATTGGATGAGGCCCAACCACATTAGCTTTATTCAAAGACTGATGATTTAAATGTTAATCACATCAGGGGTGCCTGGATGGCTCAGTCAGTTAAGTGTCCAACTTTGGCTCAGGTCATGATCTCATGGTTAGTGAGTTCGAGCCCCATGTTGGGCTTTGGGCTGACAGCTCAGAGCCTGGAGACTGTTTGGGATATTGTGTCCCCCTTTACCTGCCTCTCCCTGCTTGCATGCTCGCTCTCATGCTCTCTCTCACTCTCTCTCTCTCAAAAATGAATCAATATTAAAAAAAAATTTAAATGTTAATCACATCTAAACAATACCACCTTCACAGCGACATTTAGACTGGTGTTTGGGCAAACAATGGGGCACCATAGCCTAACCAAGCTGACACATAAAATTAATCATCACAATTCCTGTGATGAAAATATAAGTAAATAGAAACATAGATTCCCACTTTCTCTTCTTTCTTACACAAAAAGTAGCATACTCTATACTCATTTGCTATTCCCACTTAACATTACATTTAGATTAACATTACATTTAGATCTTTCTAAATCTGGGCCAAATAGCTTCCCCATTCCTTTTTTACCAGCTCCAAATAGTGTTCTTTGCAGCTATAAAATTTTGTAAATGTGAATGTTATAAATTTAAAATGTAAATGTGACCACATAAAAGCACAAACCTTTTGGATGGCAGGATAATTAATGAGTTAAAAAAGGAATTAGAAAAATGTCTATTCAGGCCCTCTGCCCATTAAAACAGATTGTTTGCTTTTTGGTGTTGAGTTGTATAGGTCTTACATATTTTGAATATTAACCTTTTATCGGATATGTCATTTGCAAATATCTTCTGCCATTGGTTAGGTTGTCCTTTTGTTTTGTTGATGGCTTCCTTTGCTGAGCAGAAGCTTTTTATTTTGATGTAGTCCCAGTAGTTTATTTTTGATTTTGTTTTTCTTGCCTCAGGAGAAATATCTAGAAAAATGTTCTTATGGCCAACATCAGAAAAGTTACTGCCTGTACTCAGTACTCATAAAAAAAAAAACCCTCATAAAAATAAAAGGATTTTTATGGTTTCAGGTCTCACATTTAGGTCTGTAATCCATTTTTTGTTTATTTTTGTGTGTGGTGTGAGAAAGCGATCTAGTTTCATTCTGTTGCATGTAGCTGTCTAGTTTTCCCAGCACCATTTATTGAAAAAACTGTTTTTTCCCATTTGCATAGTTTTGCCTTCTTTGTCAAAGATTTTTTGACCATATGATCATGCATGTATTTCTGGGCTTTCTGTTCTCTATTCTCCATTGATCTGTGTGTCTATTTTTGTGCCAGCACCATACTGTTTTGATTACTACAGCTTTGCAATATAACTTGAAGTTCAGAATTGTCATACCTTGGCTTTGTTATTTTTTCTCAAGATTGTTTTGGCTATAGAGGGTGTTTTGTGGTTCAATACAAATTTTAGGATTATTCTAGTTCTGTGACAAATGCTATTGGTATTTTGATAGAGTTTGCATAAACCTATATACATTGCTTTCTGGTAGTATGTATATTTTAACAATATTTGTTCTTCCAATCCAAGAACATGGAATATCTTTTTATTTTTTGTGTCATCCCCCATTTCTTTCATTAATGTTTTATGGTTTTCAGAGTATAGGTCTTTCATGTATTTAATCAAGTTTATTCTTAGGTATATAGTTGGCCAACAGATACGTGAAAAGATGCTCAACATCACTAATCATCAGGGAAATGCAAATTAAAACCACAATGAGATTTCACCTCACACCTGTTAGAATGGCTGAAATCAAGAAATAACAAATGTTGATGCATATGTAGAGAAAAAGGAACATTCATATACTGTTGGTGAGAATGTAAATTGGTACAGCCATTGTGGAAAACAGTATGGAGATTCCTCAAAAAATTAAAAATATAAATACCTCATGATTCCATAATTTCACTCTTGAGTATTTATCCAGAGAAAATGAAAATATGCACCCCTATGTTTACTGCAGCATTATTTACAATAGCCAAGATGTAGAAACAACCCAAGTGTCTATCAGTAGATGAATGAGTAAGGAAAATGTGGTGTATATAAAAATATATGTTATGTTATATTAATTACATTACATTATATTATATTGTGTTATATATCACTATATAATATTTCATTTTATATGTGTGCATATATATATAATGCATATAATGGAATATTACACAGTGATAAAAAGGATGATATCATGCCATTTGGGACAAATTGGATAGACCTAGAAGGTACTATGCTAAGTGAAGTAAGTCGGACTGAGAAAGACAAATGTCATATGATTGCACTCATAAATGGGATCTAAAAGCAGAATCAGACCTATAAATACAGAGAATAAACTGATGGTTGCCAGAGGGGAGAGTGGTAGAGGGTTGAGAAAAATGGGTGAAGGGGAGAGGGAGATCCAGGCCTCCAACTACAGAATGGGTAAGTCACTGAAATAAAAGGCAGAGCATAAGGAATATAGTCAGTGATATTTAATACTGATGTAACTCGACAGATGGAAGTTATACTTGCAGTGAACAAAGCATAATGTATCAACTTGTCAAATCCCTAAGTTGTACACCTGAAACTAATATAATGTTGCATATCAACTATATTAAAAATAAATAAAAAAGCAACTATATTGAAAAGCAAAATATCAAGCTCGGAGAAGAATACTTCCACCTTTGATGACAAACAGTTGCCACTTTGTGGAAATTGATAAGATAAAGACCAGATATATCCAAGAGAAAAATGGACGTGGTGAGAGAGAGTTCATAGAACAAGAGCATCAAATGGACTAAACCTCATTCAAATATTGTGAACATCACTGCTGGTAACAGAAAATCTAATTAAAACAGCACAGAGAAATATGTTCCACTTTTTAGATTAGACAGAAACCCACAATCTGGACCACAGAATTTCTGATGAGGCTGTGGGGAAACTGGTCCGCTCCTTCTTTGAAGAGGAGTGTATAATGGTATGGCCCCCAGAAGGATTACTTGGCAGTATTAAACCATCTAGAGGTGAGTTCACTCTTTGAGTCAGGAATCCCAGCACTGGGATTTGATCCTGTCATTACACTTGCACATCCCTGAAGTGATGCCTCAGGGCAACATTATCTGTGATGCAAAACACTGAAAACAACCAGGAGTCCATCCACGGGGAGCAGGTTGATAAACTATGGCACACGCACACAGGATGAAAAACCTGCAGCATGAAGCATTTCTACAGAACTGAGAGCTTGCGTTGGGGCCTTAAAAATACTATATAAAAGATGCGAAGCATACTTAGCAATCTGTTTCCCTCAGTGTCCCACACAAATGCACATCGAGTCCTGCCAGGTTTTCCTTCAAAAGCTATCTGCAATCCATTCTCTCATCTCGGTCTTTATAGCCATCTCTTTGTTACAGTCACCGTCTCCTGTCCCCAATCCCCTAATTTACTTAGCAGCCAGAATCAGGGAACTCTCTGCCTTGTCCAAGGACCCTGGCCAGGAGGTGAAGCCTGGGATCTGCTGTATCACCTAGAAGGAGGGGCAGCCTTTTCTACTCGGAAAACACTCCTAAGAGCTCAGGGGCCTAACTGTATGCTTCTTTAAAGATACACATAGAAAGCTGTCAGTGGCTCTTCCAAAACCCTCCAGTGGCTTCTCATCACATGTAGGGGGAAAAAATCAAACTTTTCCCCTTGTCCTGAAGTGCTCTGCCCAAGCTGCTGACTGCATCCAGTGATGCCCTGTGCCCCTGTGACCCCCTGACAGTTTCTAGAACACCCTAGGTTTTTCCTTTATGTTTGGAATATTCTCCTGGCACCTTTTGTGCAGGCTCTAGGCCAACACGTCACCACTTCCTCCACAGAACGCCCCCAGCACTCCCCAACAAGTCAGCTGCTTAATTTCTTCCCATACACTCATCACAAGATGAAGTGTCTTTGCTTCCTTCCTCTCTGCCTCCTGACCATGACCTCTAAGAAGGCAGGTATAGGGTCTGTGTGGTACCTGGTGCGTGTCAGCTTGCACTGCATCTTGTGGATATCCTGCTCATTCTCCAGGTCTTTAGGGGTCACTTTTGTGAAGCCTTCGCTGAGCCCTCCAGACTCATTCAGCCTTCACCAGCAGATGCACTCATCACACCCATGTTTGACTCGGTGCAGCACCCATAAGCCTGGTATGATGCCTCACATCCCAGTACCTCTCAGCTGGACAGGAGGCCCCCATCTTCACTGCCTGCTCTGTGTATATTTGATGGATGAATAACTGGCTGAACATTGAAAGAATGAATGTACAAGAGAACGAGCATACAAATGAATGAACAAAGAAATACACCAAAAAATGAATGAGCTCAGTGAATGTGGTAGAAAAAGTGCTAGGCTGGAAAAGAGGAATTCTAGATTTTAGCTTCAGCTGTGCCACAGATAGGGAGGTGTGCTTGAGCGAGATATATCTACCACCTGGGCCTCGAAAGGCACCTTGACCTCTCCTTGGGAGTGTTTCTCACAACTGTACTTGATAACCAGATGTGTGGGCACTGACTGTCTGCTTCATGGGAACATCAGCCCCAGGGTGGAAGCTTGTTCTGGCTAGTTCATTGCTGCATACCTGTGCTTCACCAGCATGGTGCCTGGCATATTTGAGTAATGAATAAATGAAGCATTAAATTGAGAAGGAAAAAATAGAGTAGAAACTAAACTCAGGGGCATGTAGAGAAATAGGAGTAGACAGTCTGTGGCTCTGACACTGTGGAAATCTTGGAATGGGGCTGATGATTGTTGCAGGGGTTTTAGACTTTGTATCACCTGGTCCCTCACACATGTGGCTTCCTCAGCCACACTGCCAGGTCATCATTGTTGCTTTTATATTTCTATTTTTTAAATCAAATTGGGAACATTCCAGGTAACAAACATGGGGTGGGAGATGGTAGAAGCTTCCCAGGGTAATAACTAGATTTCTGTTTAAAAAAAAAAAAAAAGAATTTTAGAACCGTCAGAAATTGTAAAGGTGTCTGTGTGTGGTCTTCACAGTCCCACTTAATGCTTAGCTTTACTGAAATGGCTCTTATCCCAATTGGTTTTGAGTGAACTGATCTGACTCTGCTTTCCCAGTGAGGATGCAAACACATTTGACCAGAAAACACAGTGTTCTTCATCTCTCCCCATCACTCGACTTGGGACTACCCCTGCATGGCTCCAGATCCATCCTGCTCACTATTGAGGATCTAGTTCTTTGCTACCCTGCCCAATGTCCTCCTGTGACCCACCCCACCCCCTTGTCTATAGAAGAAAATGCCAGATTTATTAACAAACAGACACCTGACCAGACACCTGACAGTCTCCTGTGGTGTTTCTGTCTCAAGGCTCCATGTATTACCCATGCTCCCCTCCTCCTGAAATGCTTTCTTAGAGTCTGTGCAGCTGGCAAACTCCTGTTCATCCCATAGAACCCCCCTGAGGCATCATTCCTGACCCCCTAAGCTAACTTCATGAGGTATTTCTTCACGCTACCACAAAATCTGGTGTATGTACTGAATTAGATACAACATGAGTCTGCCTTCATTTTGGGCAAGGTTGAAGAATTATGACTATTTTACTGTCTTTTTCTGGCCACCATGATTGCACCTGACTGAAAGACTTCTTAATAATTTCATTTTGCAATAACTTTGAAGCAACTCTTAAGAAAAACTGTTAAACATCAGTGCTTAAAGAGAATCTTAAATCTTCTACCTTAATATGAATTCTGATTCAGACCTAGACCAAGCTAGAAAACCAGGATATAATAACACGAAATAAAAAAGAATCTTTTTTGGAAAAAATACTCATCATGTGGCTATATCTAAAGGTAAGGGATGGCCATGGTCAATGACATTGGGGAGGACTGAGCCAGATCTTGTGCCAGCACCCTTTCTGTCGCATTCCACTTTGGGGCGAATACCAGGACCATGATTTACATAACAAGTTTATTAAACGGTAACATTTTTGTATGTTAATGAATGACTTTGTAGTGATGAGATTACATGCCTTACAGTGACAGTTCTTTATATTTGAAAATCTTCCTAATTAGGCTTCTTTCTCTGCAAGTCAAAAGATGTAATTTATCTTGAAGTTATGCATAAATTGGAGCACTGCTGGGTGCTGCTGCTGTTGTCATTAAAACATTATTTGGTAAATTAAATCTGTATTTAGTTCAGATCTAATGATTGAAACATTATTATGACATATGGTAGAGGAAGGACCGAACATGTTACGGTAGCAAATTCCCTTTATGCCTTCACTTCAGAGATGACCCCGCATCACAAAGCCTCAGGCAGGGCCTGTCCCAACGCAGCATCTGTTTTTCGAGGGGCTCCTGTCACTCCTGGTTTTTCCCCATTAAATCCTGTTTACTTTTTTTAAAGTTTTTAAATGTTTTTATTTATTATTGGGAGATAGAACATGAGCATGGGAGGGGCAGAGAGAGGGAGAGACACAGAATCTGAAGGAGGCTCCAGGTTCTGACCTGTCATCTCAGAGTCCAACACGGGGCTCAAACTTACAAACCGTGAGATCATGACCTGAGCCAAAGTCAGAAGCTTAACTGTCTGAGCTACCTAGGTGCCCCAATCCTGTTTACTTTTTTCATCTACACTTCCTTAGTCATTAGAACCCATTCTTATTTTTCCTTCTTTTTTTAAAAAATAGTTTATTGTCAAGCTGGTTACCATATAACACCCAGTGCTCATCCCCACAAGTGCCCTCCTCCATGCCCTTCACCCCCCTTCACCTCCCCCCACTCCCATCAGTCCTCAGTTTGTTCTCTGCATTCAAGAGTCTCTCATGATTTGCCTCCCTCCCTCTCCCCAACTATTTTTCCCCTTCTTCTCCCCCAGGGTCCTCTGTTAAGTTCCTCCTAATCCTCCTATATGTGCAAACATATGGTATCTTATTTTTCCTTCTGATTTTCCCTTTACTCTTCCCCTTTGCCCTCACCAGGCTCAGAAAATCAATGGAATAATTTGGAAATGCTGCACTGGTCCCAGATTTCTGTGAGATTCAATCACACTAGAACCGGTGAATCAGGAATTGGCCCAGTCCTGCCGAGATTGGCCGATAGTCCCAAATGTGGAGGATGGGACCAGACACGGGGTCCGAGGCCCAGCAAGAGCTAAAAATTTTCAACTGAGTGGAAGACCGTTATTTGCTGGGAATCAGTAATTCATTTTATGATCTATGTTTTAAGCATTTATGATGACTTTCACAGGTATTTGGAAAATGGCATTAAAAAATTATTTGATAATTATAGAAGAGGAGATAACATTTTTACCTAAAAGGAGTTTACTCCTGTTGCTCTGTGTAAGTCCTAAACAGGTATTAAAGGACATCATGAGTTAGAGCATTTGGGCCAAATGCTCAGCAGCAAGCTGGGCTATGAGTCAGCCAGGCCTTGTGGATGGTTAATGAGATGGAGGGGCAGCTTCCTACAGAAGCAACATGAAGAAACAGCCCCTTATTTGTGCTCTTTGTCCTGAGCTGGGAGCCGGGCGGCCCTAGTCAGTTTCTGCCAGCCAAGTTACTTGGCCTTGTTTCTCATTCTAAGCCTGTCCTGCCTCATAGCCTCCTCCTCTGCACTCCTTAGATTCATAGGGGCTGTGACAGTCAGTCTTCTGTCTCTCTGACAGCTCCTTGCCAGTGGCTTTGGTGTCACTTTGCTCACAGCCAGTGGTGCTGGCCCCATCCATGTGGGACTCAGGCTGCACTGAAGGTAGTAAGGGCCATAAACATGGCAGCAATAGTGTCACCAGTTGTGCTGTACCTCTTCTGTTCAGACACCTGATGAGAAGCTTTACTATTGTATACATAACACTTTAGTGTGTCCTTGCAGAGAGGAGGGTATTAGCATCCTCATTTGACAGATAAGGAAAATGACTCTTAAAGGCATTGAATGATTTATTCAAAGTCAACACAACTATTAAGTGCCTCAACAAATTATTGAAAGTGTAGGGTGGGCTGCCTGGGTCAGAATCCCAGCTCTGCCATTGACCTGGGATCTAAGGACAATTACTCTCTGTGCCTCAGTTTCTCATTTGTAACATGGGATAGCATTAGGGTCTACTCATGGGGTGTTTGTGAAAACTGAATGACAACTCACAACAAACAGCACTGGGAAAACTGCATATCCACATGCAACAGAATGAATTTGTACCAAATACAGAACTTAATTTAAAACGGTTCAAGGACATAAACGTAAGACCTAAAATAAAGTAAAACTCTTAGAAGAAAGCATAAGACAAAAGCTTCGTCACATTGGATTTAGCAATGATTTCTTAGATATAACACAAGTAACTGAAGAAAAATAAACAAATTGGACTCCAAGAAAATTTTAAAATTTTGTGCATCAAAGACACTACCCACAGAGTGAAAAGGCAGCAGAATGGGAGAAAATATTTGTAAATAATATATCTGAGAAGGGATTAATATGCAGAATTATTAGAGAACTCCTACAACTCAACAACAACAACAAGAAAACAAACAACCTGATTCAAAAATGGGCAAAATAACTTGAAGAGACAGTTCTTCAAAGAAGACATGCAAATGGCCAATAAACACATGAAAAGATATTCAGTATCCTTAATCATTTAGGAAATGCAAATCAAAACTACAGTGAGAAAACTACCTCATACCCATTAGGATGACTACTATCAACACACCCCCAGAAAACAGTAAGTGTTTGTCAGGCTGTAGAGACATTGGAACCCTTGTGCACTATTAGTGAGAATGTAAAATGGTGCACCTGTTACAGAAAACAGTCTGGAGGCTCCTCAACAAAATTAAACATAGAATTACCACAGGACCTGGCAATCTCACTTCTGGGTATATACACAAGTGAATTGAAAGTGGGGCCTCAAAGAGATGTTTATACGTGTGTGTTCACAGCGGCATTATTAACAAAAGCTAAAACATGGAAGCAGCGCAACTGTCCGTCTATGGATGAATGGGGAAGCAAAATATGGTCTATATGTACAAAGGAATACTATTTGGCCCTAAAAAGGAAGGAAATTCTGACCCTTGCTACAACATGAATGAACCAGAAGGACGTTACGCTAAGTAAAATAAACCAGTCACAAAATGTCAAATAGCGTATGATTCCACTTATGTAAGGTACTTAGAGTGGTCAAAACCATAAAGACAGAAAGCAAAATGATGGTTTCTAGGAGCTGGCGGAATGGTTTCTAGGAATGGGGAGTTAATGTTAATAGGTACAGGGGCGCCCGCCCGGGTGGCTTAGTCGGTTAAGCGTCTGACTTTCACTCAGGTCATGATCTCGCATTTCGTGGGTTCGAGCCCTGCGTCGGGTTCTGTGCTGACTGCCAGCTCAGAGCCTGGAGCCTGTTTCAGTCTGTGACTCCCTCTCTCTCTGACCCTCCCCTGCTCACGCTGTCTCTCTCTCTCTCCTAGAAATAAATAAAACATTAAAAAAAAATTAAAAAAAAATGTTAATAGGTACAGAGCTCAGTTTCAGAAGATTTATAAAGAGTTATGGGGATGGACAGTAGAGGTGGTTGCACAGCAATGTGAATGTATTTATACCACTTAACTGTGTACTTAAAAATGGTCAAGGCAGTAAATTTTAGAAGGAAAACATTGAATAACAGTGTCTGTAAAGAGCACAACCAAGGTCCTCAATGATCTAAGCTATTACTAGTCTCTGATTTTAAATTACTTTCCCCTGGGGTTGGTCTCAAAGTCTGTATGTTCAGTCACTGGTAATGTAATACTGCCTGTCCTCTTTGGCTGCATGGTGTACATAGCTATTTATTTCTCTGCAATTTCTGCCTTACATCTCAAAATTACAAGCAGAATACAGTTTCATTGTGACCAGCCAAACAGTAGGAGAATGTCTGTAGAAGGAGGGAGACACACGCCCTTGTTCTGACCCATTCTCCCTTGCTAACCTAAGTTGGATGTGATTCTCCACCCACACCGTTCTGCTCCTTCCTACAAACAGATGGACTCAGAAGGTTTTCTGTTCCTTGATTTTATTTTAATAGGAAATGGATTTACATGATACGCAGTCTCCATCAGCTTTATATGTTTCACTTAGCACTTAGCATTCCTTCAGGTCAATAAACCAGACCTAGCCAATTTGCTTTTACCAGCTACACAATACCCTCTTGGAAGGCTGCAGGAAATTTGTAATCTAAAATTAATTTTGCTTGCCTCACATAATCAAAAAAATCTAACAACAGGGTAACTGAAACCTAACTGACCTTCATTTTATGTTATTTTATTTTATTTTTTCTTTCATAGTTTATTGTCAAGCTGGATTCCATTAACACCCAGTGCTCATCCCAACAAGTGCCTTCCTCCATGCCCATCACCCTTCTTCCCCTCCCCCCCCCCCCCGCCATCAGCCCTCAGTTTGTTCTCAGTATTCAAGAGTCTCTCATGGTTTGCCTCTGTCCCTCTCCCCAACTATTTTCCCCCTTCCCCTTCCCCATGGTCCTCTGTTAAGTTTCTCCTGATCCTCCTATAAGTGGAAGCATACGGTATCTGTCTTTCTCTGCCTGACTTATTTCACTCAGCATAACACCCTCAAGTTCCATCCATGTTGCTACAAATGGCCAGATTTCATTCTTTCTCATTGTCATGTAGTATTCCATTGTATAGATAAACCACATCTTTTTGATCCATTCATCCCTAACTGAACTTTAAACAAGAAACCTGAGACCTGAGAATTCTGGCCATTTTGCCCTGGGATCTGCAGATCTCTAGGATGCTCAATCAGATGCTGGGGGTGGAGTTGGAATGAGAAATGCTTAGATCTGCAGTGCATAGATGGGAGAACCTGAGCATTGCTGGGGGGTGGTGTTAGGTTGGCGCGACCCAGACCTTTTCCTTGCGCACAGAGCCCCACACGGGGGCTTGACGTGATGAACCCTGTGATCATGACCTGAGCTGAAATCAAGAGTTCGATTGTTTAACTGACTGAGCCACACTTTTCATTTTAAAACAATGTTTTCATTATTCACTTTAAAATCATTTGGTGCAGGTTATCTGTAAAGCAGATACTATCTGTCCAATTATCATTGGTTGTGAAGTCAAGTTTAGATAAATGTGGCAATAGGGTTTACATTGTACCAGCAAGGAATATTTTTATGAGACCTGAGGAAGTTGTTTTGCCTCTAAGGCCAGGGCAACCAGCAAAGGTTGGGGTTATGTCTCTGAAGAGACACAATGGGGAGAAATCTCTCCGGTCATGTGAGGCTGCCTATCTGGAAGTGATGTCTGGGTGGGTGTTGAGTCAGAAGAGCCCATGTTTCTATAGTCTTCAGCCCCATAATGGCCAGTCAAGTTCACTTTTACTGAGTTGAATCACACTTTGCTTATAAGCATTGTGGGAACACTCTTCTAAATCATCTTGGTCTCCGTTTTAGTTGGGCAGCTACTAGAGAGTATAAACCTGAGATACATATTTTACTGGGTAACTTCACTGTGTAAGATATGGCTTGCCAAAGACAGTGAAGTCTTTTGTAGTGGGAAGATGTATTTGTCTCGCTAGTTTGTTAAAAAGCATCTTTAATGGAATTTCAATTACACTGTAAGCCTCCTGACAAACCCACCTCAGTTAGGAGCTAGAAAGAAACAAATGCTTCATAGAAAGGTTGTTCCACTTATCAATATTGCTGCATGAGAAACCACCTTGAAATTTAGCGGCATTAAACAACCACCCTTTTATTATGTTCATGGTTTGGGGAATGAGGAATTTAGGCAGGGCACAGTGGCACTGTCTTACCAGTGACTAGAACCCTCCCGTGGCCGGATGTCTGTACTGGGACCATATGTCTGAGGACTAGTTTCTGCCTAACAGCCAGCTTGCTTGGTTCCTTTTCATGGCCTTTGTGCTGGAACTGGACTATCTAAAAGTCTCCTTCACTCACATGCATGTGCAGTGCCTGAGCCGGAATGGCTGGGGCAGCAGAAGCTGGCGTGACGCCCCTGTCTTTTCATGTGGTCTCCATGTGGCTTTTTGGGCTTTTTTAGAGCATGGTGATCTTATGGTAGTTGGACTCTGCTTCTCCCAGAGTGAGCATTCTAGGAGACTCAGTTGGAAACTGCCAGGCATCTTATGACTCAGGCTCTTGTGTCCTAGAGTGTTACTTTTGTCACACTTCTTGATCAAGGAAGTCACTAAGTCTGGCCCCTATGTAAGTGGACCAGAATTACACTCCACTTCTCAGTGGAAGAAGAAGCCATCTAAATTTCAACATTGAAGCATTTTATTACTTTTTTAAGTTTTACTTATTTATTTTTGAGAGACAGAGAGAGAGCATGATCAGGGGAGGAGCAGAGACAGACAGAGAGAAAGAGAATGAATCCCAAGCAGGCTCCATGCTGTGAGCACAGAGCCTGATGCAGGGCTTGAACTCATGAACCATGATTTGAGCCGAAATCAAGAGTTCGATGCTTAGCTGACTGAGCTGTCCAGGCGCCCCAACATTGAAGCATTTTAGTAAATTAAGTTGAGATTCAACTTAAGGTTCTATTTTAATATCTAATATTTTATTCAAATGCTTAGCCATAATAGCAGAGACTATATGATCTTATCCTTAGAATCCTCTGATGAAGAAAACATGCCTCTTAGAATTGATTGACATGAGAAAGGAAACTGCTATAAAATTCTTATCATCTTGAAAAACTCAGCTGCACACTCAAGTTCAAGCATTCTGTCTGCAGTGGGCAATGCACATCTCTGAGCTTGTTAGTGGGGTCATTTAGCTTCCGGTTGAAGGGCTGGAGGCCTCCCATGAGTATTGTGCAGACCCCTTGAAGTGTGACAACTAAAGCTTCTCCCCAGGGCCTTCTTCCCTAGTTTTCTGGGTTATCATATCCCAGGGAAGTTGTGGGACCATCTGTGTAATGCTTATGTGACAGGCTGTTTTGGTTTGCTAGGTAGGGCTCCCAGAACAAAGTCCCACAAGGCTTAGCAGAAATTTAGTGTCTCACAGCTCTAGGGACCAGAAGCCCACATCAGGGTGTTAGCAGGGTTGTCTTCGGAGAGCCATGAGGGAATGTGATCCAGGCCTCTCTCCTAACTTCTGGTGGTTTCCTGACCATCTTTGGCGTTCCTCAGTTTGCAGACATATCACTGCAATATTCGGTTGCTTATTCACGTGACGTTTTCCTTGTGTCTCCGTGTTTCCAAATCTCCCCTTTTCATAAGAAAATGGTCCTCCCCAACTCCCAACCAAGACTGGTGCCCTGCACTCCATGTGGTATCAGCACAGAAAGCGAGGTGTTCCTTTTTGTTTGTTTCAGTTTTTATTACTGAAGTATAATTGACATACAGCGTTAGTTTCAGGTATACAACATACTGATTTGGTAATTGTATATATTACTCGGTGCTCACCACAGTGAGTGTGGTCACTGTTTGTTACCATACAGTGTTAGTACAATATTATTGACTATGTTCTGTAGGCTGTCCTTTTCATCCTTCTTGCTTATTTATTTTTTAACTGGAAGGCTGTACCTCTTAATGCCCTTCACCTATTTCACACATTTTCCATCCCCCTCTCTTCTGGAAAACAGATTATTCTCTGTGTCTATGAGTGCATTTCTGTTTTTCTTTATTTGTTTTGAAAAATTTTAATGTTTATTTTTGAGAGAGAGAATGAGAGAGAGAGAGAGCCGACACATGTGTGTAAATGGGGGAGGGGCAGAGAGAGAAGAATCTGAAGTGCAATGAGCTGTCAGCACAGAGCCTGACTCGGGCCTCAAAGTCATGAACCGTGAGATCATGACCTGAGCCAAAGTCGGGCGCTTAACTGATTAAGCCACCCAGGTGTCCCTGTTTTTTTTTTTTTTTTTTTTTTTTTTTTGTTGTTGTTGTTGTTGTTAGATTCCATGTAGGACCTAGAGGGTATTATGCTGAATGAAATAAGTCAGACAGAGAAATACAAACACCATGTGATTTCTCTCATATGTGGCATGAGATGTCCTTTAAGAAGTCTGCACACCCTGACAGGCCCTCTGCCGATCTCATCAGGCTGACTGCTTATTGGGGTCGTTTTCTGAGAGGGGCATTTTTGGAACTTCTTCCCCATTTCCAACAGTGAAACCTACCTCCCCATGTGCACTGCTAGAATGCATTTTGCAAAGACTAATGCTTAAAATCCAAGTATTAAGTGTTTAGAAAAATGCAGCACACTTAGCTTCCTGAAGACGGGAGGTGAGTGTGGCATTATCGTGTGCAACTCAGCTGCTTTGAGTCTCACTTTTTGTCACCGCTGTTTATTTATCACAGCACTCATAGGCGGAAAGGGACCAGGAGAGACCACCTAACCCATGGTCCTCCCTCAGGAAAAACTCTCTCAAAGCTCTTCAGCCAAATGAGAATTTATTCCTTTGTTTATTTTTTTTCCTATTTAAAAATATTCAATATTGACTTCCATTAGAAGCTACCCATAAATAACCAGTATAAATAATTGAGCATTTGTGATCTAGAGGTTACCACAGACTTTTGCATTTTAAATTCAGCATTTCCATGTAAAATTATGGCTGAAGAATTACATTGGAGTCCTGATTTCATATTTCATTTCTGAATTTTTATGCCACCTTCCTTTTACCATTTCCTGTTAATTTTCAGCAATTTCTTTGAGGATGGCATGAGAAATATGGCCGCTTTCTTTGCCTCTTACATTTGCCAGTAGTGGAATAAATTTTATTAAGGCACATTATTTTTTAGTCAGAAATTTTGCCCTCATGAGTAGTGCACTTTATCTTATTGTATGTCTAAATTATTGACATATATGACTGATGCTTTCACGATCAGATATGAATGATACATATTTATTTTTATAGATCTTTCCAAAATGCAAGTTAGATTTTTATATTCACTTAATCATTACAGAAGAACAGAGATGACAGTGTTGGAGAAATTCTTCGAGAACATTTGATTGTGGTTTTGGGGGTTGATACAGAGCCTCTATCTTTGGAGTTTCCCCAGGGCAAACACCTCAGCGGCACAGGTAAATGAATGCTACAGGTGTGACGGCTCGGAAAGCCAGATTCTTGACTGGCCCTACCTTTCTCCTGAGGATCCTGAACTGTCAGCCTTGGGGGTCTCAAAGCTTTGGGCTTTTGTTTGCTTTGCACGTGTAGAGTTGCTTGTGTGGGAAGGCGGAGCCTGTAAAGCTAAGCGGCTTGTCTGGTGCGTCAGCTTGCCTTCTTGCTGTATTAGCAGTCATACAGTTGCTGGATTGTAGGTACACCACGGCCTCCGTGAAGTGTTCTTGCTTCATGGAACTTTTTGAAATGTCACAAGGGAACCCTCTGATTA
This sequence comes from Proteles cristata cristata, assembly GCA_017311185.1. Lineage (NCBI taxonomy): Eukaryota > Metazoa > Chordata > Mammalia > Carnivora > Hyaenidae > Proteles > Proteles cristata. Next base: position 288,941 of record JAESUZ010000146.1, on the reverse strand, counting down.
TGTCAGTTGTATGCAAGGAGATGAGACTCTCCCTTTTTTAAACAAATTTTTTTTCTAAGTGTATTTATTTTGAGAAAGAGAGAGCGGGAGAGAAAGAATAAGCGGGGGAGGAACAGAGAGAAAGGGAGAGAGGGAGAATTCCAAGCAGGCTCTGCACGCTCAGTGCAGAGTCCAGTGTGGGGCTTGAACTCACAAACTGTGAGATCATGACCTGAGCCGAAATCAAGAGTCAGCTGCTTAACTGACAGAGCCTCCTGGGCGCCCCAAGCCACTCCCTTTATAAGCTGCATTTGGATAGTCTGCTTCCAGAAATGTGAATGAAATGGCATAGAAGATCCTCATCTTGAGCCCAGCACCAGTGACACCTGTGCTTCCTAGTGACTCTCAACAGGAACCCAGGCAGCTTTCCTGACTCAAATCCCTGGTTCCTGCTCTGTGGCGCTGTGGCCTTCATGACAAGGCAGCATGAGGGACAGTGCTAGCCCATCTGGCTGTCTTCATGCGTCTCTCTCCTGTGTATCCATGTGCTTTTCTGTGCTCCTGGAGTCCCTGTTTTCTGGCACGTAGGGGCGAGCTAGTGATCATCATGCTACCTTTTGCCAATTGAAAAGCCCTCTCTGGCCCTTCTGAAAATCATTCTCTAGGATTATTTGTGTCTATATCAAACAGGCAAGAGTTAAACCCCCCTTTCAACAGTCTAAAACTCAAACCACATGTAAATTAATTTGACTGGGGGATGGAATCCAGGCCCAGTAGCTTACTGGCCTGCCCTGTGTATTGTGAGGACACAGCCCATGGGCCCAGCCCTTGGGGATTCGGCAGCAACCAGCCTCCATTTGTTTGCAAAAGCAACCTGCAGTGAAGTGGATGTGGCTGACTGCGATATGAGATCTTTGCGCTGTGTGATTGTTGTTTGGATTTTTTAAAATAAACAGGTTTTTAGAACAGGTTTAGATTTACAGAAAAATTGCAAAGGTTGTATAAAGAATTCCCATAGTTTTCCATTAGTAACATCTGACATAATAGCATACATTTTTTATGATCAATGAGCCAATATTACCATATTATTATTAAAACCCACAGTTTATTCAGATCTCCTTCCTTTTATCTAATGTCCTTTTTCTTCTCCAGGATCCCATTCAGGAATCCACATAATGTTGTCATCGTGTCTCCTTAGATGCCTCTTACTGGGATAGTTTCTTAGTCTTGCCTGGTTTTTAATAGCCTTGACAGTTTTGAGGCATACTGGTCAGATATTTTGTAGCATGACCTTCCATTGGTATTTGTCTGAATTTTTGTCTCATTATTAAACTGGGGTTATGGGTTTTGGAGAGGAAGCCCACAGAGGGAAAATGCCATGCTCAGTGCATTCTATCAAGGGCACATTCTGTCAACATAATTCATCATTCTTGGTGTTGACCTTGATCACCTGGCTGAGGGAATGATTATCAGGTTTCTCCACCATAAAGTAACCCATTTTGGTACTGTCCTTTTTGGAAGGACATCGCAATGCATAGCCCACACTTGAGGAGGGGTAGTTTTATTCCTCTGCTTCGAGGGCAGAATGTCTACATATATTATTTGGAGTTCTTCCACATAGATTTGTCTTTCTTCTCCCATGTATTTATTTATTTGAGTTTTTACTTATATCAGCATGAACTCATAAATTTTATTATATGCTTTGATATAGACCAATACTAGTTTATTCTGTTCCTAAAATTATTCCCATTGGCTCTGTGTCGCTTTGTCATATCCACATTGTGAGGTGACTATATGTATTTGTGTGTGTATGTATGTGTAGATAAACATATATGTATATGTGTATATATGTATGTGTGTATATATGTGTATGTGCATGTATATGTATATATGTATATGTGTGTATATATGTGTATGTATGTGTATATATTCTATATGTATGTATATTCTGTCTTACTTCCTGGCACTCCAAAAATGCTCCAAGCTCATCTTACATGTTTCTTGCCCCAGTCTTAGAATCAGCTATTTCTCCAAGGAGACCTGGTTCCTTTTATTGGAAGATGGTCTTAGAAACCAAAATTAGGGTGTAAAGTGTGCTCACAGTTCCTGAGAATCTTTGTGTCTAGGTTCTCTCAGCCAACAAAACCCAGAAATATATATATGTATACTAACACCTAGAATATTAATACTATAAATGTTCCTATGTGTGAAGGCATACTCTTCTGTTTCTCTACACTCCACTCTCAACACTTGACTTCTGGTCACTAAATGTGTGTGGGGTTTTCACTTACCAATCAATTCTTAGGCAGTCCAGACACCACTGGGTGTCCTATGCTTCAGTTCAATTCTGACATTATCTGGGATTAGTGCAGACCTTACAGGGTAAGGACTCAGTCCCACAAGACTGCCCCACCCCCACTTCAGATGCCAATCGCAAGTAATGAGTCCTCAGGTTACCCACAACTTATGCCTGAGTTGACTACAAATCGGAGCTTCTGTGACCCCCTCCTCAGGTTTGGTAATTTGCTAGAATGGCCTACAAAGCTCAGGAAAATAGTTTTACCTCCTAGTTTACTAGTTATTATTAAAAGATAAAACTCAGGAACAGCCAGAGGGAAGAGATGCATAGGTCAAGGTGACAAGGGACACCGAGCTTCTGTGCCCTCTCCGGGCACACCGCCCTCCCAGTGCTTCTGTATATCCAGCAGCCTGGAAGTCCTCTAAACCCTTTCAGTTAAGAATTTTTATGAAGGCTTCATTACTTAAGTATGGTTGATTAAATCACTGACTATTAGTGATTAACTAGACCTCTAGGCCTCTCTCCCTTCCCTGAAGGTTAGGGGGTGGGGCTGAAAGTTCCAACCCTTTAATCACAAGGTTGGTTGTTCTGGCAACCAGCCCCTATACTTAGGGGCTTTCCAAAAATTACATTGACAAAAACTCCGGTGTGTTGCAAGGAGATTGGTATGAGTAATAAAAAAATACCACATTTATCCTTATGCTGTACAGCTATGTCAGGAACTGGGGACGGAACCCAAATGTTACATCAAAAGATGTCTCTGTCACTCTAATCACTTAGGAAATTACCAGGGTCCTAGGAGCTCTGCGCCAGGAACTGGGATGCAGATCAAATATATATTATTATAACATAATATGTAGCCATTGGTGTCTACATTAAACTAAATGTGAGTGCATAGTGATGTCTCCAACTTTAATCCATTACCACAGGGATAAGGGTTCGTGGCCCAGTGTGCAGTGAGCTTAACACCAACACAGACTTTTGCAGAGAAAATGGTTTTTATTGCAGGGTGCCAACCAAGGAGACAGGAGGAAATTTCTTATATCCTCCTCCTAGAGGAAATGGGAGCTGAGTATTTATGGGACTTTACTGGGGAGGGGTGGTTCTTGAGGGTGATTTTAAGGGATTGGAGGTTGGGAAAAAGTGAAGTAAGGGATCACTGCTTCTTCTGCAGGCACTGTCTGTGACATACTTGTACATATGTCATACGTACACAAAAATTGGCAGCATTGTCTTGAACATGGGTGAGGAAGATAGATCTCGGGGGGTGTCATCGCTCAGCTTACTTTCTTTCACTTTGGGTTCCTTTTGTATGACCACAAAAATTCTTCCCAGTTTGCTCCCATCTTAGCTGATCTTACTGATGGTCGGCCCACTTTTGTAAAACAGACTCATCAATAAGTCAGGTTAGCAGAGTTTTCTTAGGGTACAATGGTCATGCATTTGTTAACTTAATATGATGGTTTCACTCCTAGTCTGTTCCCTTTGCCCCCACTCTAACAGTGAGAAACCTGCTATTTATCCTTTTTTTACTATTTATCCTTTATTTACTTATTTGTCTAATTCCAGTATACTTGCCTAGTGGTATCAGAACTGTTAACCAGTACCTGCACGAAAAACAGTTCTATCAACTAGGTTCAGTGCTGACATAGTTTCTTTTGCCTTTAGTTTTACAGACTCCACTCATTTCCAGAGTTAATTAGGTTAGCCCCCTTCCCCAACCCCTTTCAGTGAGATTGTTTCATGTTTTTGTAAAACAGATTGTTTTGCTACATTCTGCATTCCATCTATGGATCTTTCAGCCTCCTAAAGACTACTTTTAAAATTGCATTCATAATTAAAAAAATAAGAAAGATTTAAGCCTGACTGGCTCAGTTGGTAGAGTGTGCAGGTCTTGATCTCGGAGTTGTGGGTTCAAGCCCCAGAGAGGATATAAAGATTTCTTTTTTTTTTTTTTAATTTTTTTTTAAATGTTTTATTTATTTCTAGGAGAGAGAGAGAGACAGCGTGAGCAGGGGTGGGTCAGAGAGAGAGGGAGTCACAGACTGAAACAGGCTCCAGGCTCTGAGCTGGCAGTCAGCACAGAGCCCGACGCGGGGCTCGAACCCACGAACCGCGAGATCATGACCTAAGCGAAAGTCGGACGCTTAACCGACTAAGCCACCCAGGCGCCCCTAAAGATTACTTTTTTAAAAATCTAAAATTACCTACATTGTTCTGTACAGTTTGGTAGACTTTGACAAATACGTAGTATAGTATCCACAATTATAGTATCATAAGGATAGTTTCACTACCCTAAAAAACCCCTAATGCTTCATGTATTCAATCCTTTCTGCTCCTTCTGACTCCTAATAATTACTCATTTTTTTACTTTCTTTTTCCAGAATGTCATGTAATTGGAACCATACAGTGTCTTAGTCTTTTCAGGCTGCTATAACAAAATACCACAGACTGGGTAGCTTAATTTGTTTCTCACTGGCTGGAAGTCTGAGGTCCTGGTGTTCAGCTCCGGAACCTGGTGGAGGCTCTCTTGTAGGTCACATATTCTCACCTGGCCAAAGGCTAGATCTATCTAGAGCCTTCTTCATAAGATACTAATCCCATGCACGAGGGCTCCACTTTCATAATGTAAACTCCTCCCAAAGGTCCCACCTACCAATACCATTGCAGGGAAACAAACATTCAGACCATAGCGTATAGTAAGTAGCTTTTTCAGACTGGCTTCTTTCACTTAGCAATATGCATCTAAGATTCACCCACATTTTTTTGTGGTTCGAGTGTTCATTTATTTTATTACCAAATAATATTCCATTGTGTAGAGGTACCATAGTTTCTTTATCCATTCACCTGTTGAAAGATATCTTGGTTGCTGCCAGCTCGGGGCAATTATGAATAAAGCTGCTATCAACAGTCATGAGCAGATATTTTCAAATAAGTGTGTATCTTACAGTGTGATTGTTGGATCATAAGATAAGACTATGTCTAGGTTTATAAGAAACTTCTACACCACCCTCCCAAGTGGCTGTACCATTTTCCATTCCCACCAGAAATGGAGGAGAGGAAGCTCCTGTTGGTCTGCATCTTCAAAGACAATTCATATTGGTCAGTTTTTGGATTTTAACCATTGTTATAGGTGCTATCCTATTGTTATTTTAATTTGCAGTTGCCTGATGACAAATGATGTTAAGCATTACTTCATGATTATCTTCTGTCTCTTGTTCAGATATTTGCCCATTTTTAAAACTTGGGGTGGTTTTTTATTTTCTCATTGTTTCATTTTAAACTTTATACATTTTGGACAGAAGCCTTTTAATGAGGCATGTGTTTTGTAAACATTTTCTTTCAGTCCGTGGCTTGTCTTTTCCTTCTCTTAACAGTATCTTTTGCAGAGCAGAAGCTTTTAATTTTACTAAAGTTCAACTTAGCATTTTTTATGAAGATCATGGTTTTGGGTTTCTGTCTAAAAACTCATTCTCAAAACCAGGATTTCCTAGATATTTTCCTATGTATTCTTTAAGGAGTTTTGTAGTTTTGCATTTTTCATTTAGGTCTATAATCCATTTTGATTTAATTTTTGTGTAAGGTGTAAGTTCTGTCTATAGGTTCTTTGTTTTGCATGTGGATGTCCAGCTTTTCCAACACCATTTGTTGAAAAGACTTCTTTTTCTATTGGATTGCTTTTGCTTGTTTTCAAAACTCAGTTGACCACATTTGTGTGGGTCTATCTCTGGGCTCTCAATTACATTCATTTCATTTATTTGTCTGTTCTCATGCCAGTGCCAGTGCCATGTGTCTTGATTATATTATCTTTACTGTAAGTCTATAACTTGGGCAATGTGAGTCCTCCAACTTCTTTCTTTTTCTCCTCTGCAGCATTGTGTTGGCCATTCTATGTTTTTTGCCTCCATATAAACTTTAGTATCAGTTTGTTGATATCTAAAAACTTAGTTTTCTGAGATTCTAATTGGGATTGCATTGAATTTATATATATAGTTGGAAAGAATTGACATCTTATTATTATCTTCAAGTCCATGAACACAAAATATCTTTCCATTTAATCAGAGCATCTTTGAACTTCCTTCGTCAGAGTCTTCTAGTTTTCTGCCTGTAGTTCATATATATATATATATATATATATATATATATATATATATATATATTGTTAGATTTATACTGATTTATTTCATTTTTGGTGCTATAATTAATGATAGTTTTAAAATTTTCAAATTCTAGTCATTGCTGGTAAATAGGAAAGCAGATGACTTACATATTAACATTTTATCCTGCAACCTTGCTATATTCACTTATTAGTTCAGGAGCTTTTTTTGTTAATGTTTGGAATTTTCTATAGAGGTAATCACATCATCTATGAATAAAGACCTTCCTTCCCAATCTTTGTTTTGTATTATTGCACTGGCATACGTATGAGGTTGAATAGGAGTGGTGAAAGAAGACATCCATAGCTTTGTTCCTATTCCTAGGGGGAGAGTGCCTAGTCTCTCACCATTAGGTATGATGTTAGCTGTAGATTTTTTGTAGACGTTCTTTATCAAGTTCAGGAAATTCATCTCTATTCATAGTTTGTACAGAACTTTTTAAACAAGTAAGCGTTAAATTTTGTCAAATGTATTTTCTGCATTAATTGATATGATGATATGACTTTTTTATCATTAGCCTATTGATGTGATACATTACATTGATGTTCAAATACTATACCAGCATCCTAAACCTGAAATAAATACCCTTAGTTAAAATATATGGTTCTTTTTATATACATTGTTGAATTGAATTTGCTAATACTGTGTTAAGAATTTTTACACTGAGTATCATCACATATGGGAGAGTGTACTTTTTCTTTCTTTACTGTGCTAATATTATGTTGTTATAAGGATAATGGGGGTCTCTAGACAATCTGAAAGGAAATGTTTTCTCTGCTTCTGTTTTGTGGAAGGGATTATAGAAAACTGATATAATTTCTTTCTTAAATGTTTGGTGAGATTCGCCAGTGCAGTCATCTGAGTGTGGTGCTTTCTTTCTTGGTAAGATTATTATTGACTCAATTTCTTTAGTAGATACAGGCCTATCCAGACTGGTCTATATCTTCTTGTGTGAGTTTTGGTAATTTGTGTTTTTAAAGTAATTGGTCAATTTATTTTTTTAAAGTAATTGGTCAATTTAATCTATGTTGTCAAATTTGTAAGTGTACATTTGTTCATAGTGTTCCTTTAATTATTGTTTTAATGTTCATGGTATCAGTAATGATCACCCCTAATTTTCTGATGTTAGTAATTTTTGTCTTCCCTCTTTTTTTCTGTTAGCCTAATTTTTCAATTGTCCTCCTATTTCAGTTCCATTGATTTATACTCTAATTTTTAATATTTCTTCTATGTGCTTTAGGCTTAAATTGCTCATTTCTCCAGTTTCTGAAGGTACAAGCTTAGAGTATTTATTTTAGATCTTACTTCTCTTCTGATATAGTCACTTAATACTATAAAGTCCCTATAAACACTGCTTTAACTGCACATGACAAATTTTGATATGTTGTATTTTCATTTTTGTTTATTCCAAAATGTACTTTCATTTCATTTGAGACCTTTTATTGTAGATGACATAGAATGTCATATTAGTGTCAGGTGTACAACATACTGATGAAGTAGTTCTGTATATTACAAAATGCTCACCATGGAAAGTGTAATTACCATCTGTCACCATATAATGTTATACAGTATTATTGACTATGTTCCCTAGGTTGTACTTTTTATTCTTGTGACTTGTTAATTTTATAACTGGAAGTTTGTAACTCTTAATCCCGTTTGCTTGTTTCATCCATCTCTCCATCCCCCTTTCTTCTGGCAAACTACCAGTCTGTTCTATGTATTTACGAGTCGGTTCCTGTTGTTTTATGTGTTTATTTTTTTATCTCAGTTTCAATGTATAAGTGAAATCACATGGTATTTGTCTATTTCTGTCTGATGTATTTCACTAAGCACAACGTCTTCTAGGTTCTTCCATGTTGTAAATGACAGGACTTGAAACTTCTTTAAACCATATAATATTTACAATTCTGTTTTTAAATATGTATATATTTGATAAATTTTCAGATTTTTTGGTTATTGATTTCTAGTTTAATTCCATTGTAATCTGAGAACAGACTTTGTATGATTTCTATCCTTAATTAAATTTGTCAAGGTGTGTTCTTTAGCCAAGAGTGTGGTCTTTCTTGATGAATGTTCTATGTGAGCTTAAAAAGAATGTGTATTTTGCTGTTATTGGGGAAGCAGTGTATAGAGGTCAGTTAGATCTAATTGATTGTTAGTGCCATTCAGTTCAACTATATCCTTACTGATTTTCTTCTGACTTGATTTATCAAGTACTAAAAAAAGTATTGATGTCTTCAACTACAGTAGTAGGTTTATCTATAAGACTTATTAGAAAATCCACCTTTATTTAATTATGTAATGCCCCTCTTTTTCCCTAATAATCTTCCTTGTTCCAAAGTCTTTTTTGTTAGAAATTGTTATTGACATTTTAGCTTTCTTTTTATTACCATAGCATGATATAACTTTCTCCATCCTTTTTCTTTTAACCAGAGTCTTTACATTTAAAGTGAGTTTCTTCTAAGGTTGGATGGGAGGGTGAGGGAGAGGGGAAAATGGGTGATGAGCACTGAGGAGGGCATTTGTTGGAATGAGCACTGGGTGTTGTATGTAAGCCAATTTGACAATAAATTATATTCATAAAAAAAATAAAGTGAATTTCTTGTAGAAACATATAATTGACTCTCTTATTTGCTCTGATAGTTTCTGTCTTTAATTGTGGTATCTGAGTCATTCACATTTTAAGTGATTACTGATATAGTTGGATTAATATAGTTAAAAACCTATCTAACATGAGACATATCTAGCACATTGGTAGATTTTTCTGTCTTTGTTTATTCTTTTTTTTCTCTTATCTTTCCATGTCTTCTCTGGTTTTAATTGGGTATGTTTTTGCGATTCTATTTTATCTCATATTTTAGCACATCATTTATATTTCTTTTATACTTTTGTTGTGTTGATTGTCCTAGGGCTTTCAATATATTTTAAAACTAACCTATACCTACCTTCAAATAACACTGTACTGATTCACATGTAGTACAAGTATTTTATAAGAGTGATGTTCCCATTTCTCCCTCCCTTCCTTTAGGACATTGCTGTCAGCCATTGCATTTACCTATGTACTATAATTATCCAACACATTGTTACTATGATTTAAGGATTTACCTTTTTGATCAATGAAAAATAAAAATTTATTTTATCTTCATTCATACCTTCTTTAGTGTTCTTTGTTGTTCATTTAAATTTGAGTTTCTTACCTATTTCATTTTCATTCTTCCCAAAGAACTTATTTAAAAATTTTTTACGGCAGGTCTACTGGTGATAAATTTTCTCCACTTTTGTTTCTCAGAGAGTCTTTATTTCTTCCTCAGTTTTGAGGGATAATTTTTTTTGTATGTAGAATTCTAGGATGGTGTTTTGGTTTTGGCTTTTTGTTTGTTTTTATTACCACTTAATTTTTTAAAATGTTTGATTGATTGATTTAATGTTTATGTTATTTTTGAGAGAGAGAGAGAGAGAGAGGGAGAGAGACAGACAGAAGGACAGACAGAATGTGAGTGGAAGAGGGGCAGGGAGGGAGGGAGACACAGAATCTGAAGCAGGCTCCAGGCTATGAGCTCTCAGCACAGAGCCTGAGCTGGGGCTTGAACTCACAAACTCAACTGATGCTCCACTGAGCCACCCAGGTGGTTTCCACCCCCCAACCCCCCTTTTTTTAACCACTGTAAATATTCATTCTGTTCATGCTTGATTTCCTGATGGGAAAGCACTGTAATTCTTTGTTCCTCATTAGGTATGGTGTTATTTTTTTCTCTGACTTCTTTCAAAATTTTCTCTTGGTTTTTGGTTTTCTGAAGTTTCACTGCAATTGCCTATAGAGTTTTTTCATACTTACCCTGCTTTCTGTTCTCTGAGATTTATTTGTGGTCTATCATTAAATTTGAAAGTTCTCAGTTGTTATTACTTTAGGCAGTTTTGATGTTTTTTTCTCTCTTCTCCTTTTGGCATTCTGCATTTATTATACCTTTTGAAATTGTCCCGTGGTTCTTGGATTTTCTGTTTTGTGTTCTGTTGTTGTTGTTGTTGTTGTTGTTGTTGTTGTTGTTGTTGTTGTTTGGGGTGGGGAGCAGAGGATTATTTTGTTTTTCCACTTCAGTTTGGGACACCTCTGTTGACCTGTCTTCAAGCTCACTAATTTTTTCCTCAGTTCGGTCCAGACTGCTAACAGGTCCATCAAAGGCATTCTCCATTCCTGTTACAGTGTTCTTGGTTTCTAGTGTTTTCTTTGATTCTTTCTCAGAGTTTCCATCTCTCTGCTTGATTACCCATCAGTTCTTGCATGTTGTCCAGTTTTTCTACTGGAGCCCTTTAGCATATTAATCATAGTTATTTTATTTTATTTATTTATTTATTTTTTTAATGTTTTATTTATTTCTAGGAGAGAGAGAGAGAGACAGCGTGAGCAGGGGAGGGTCAGAGAGAGAGGGAGTCACAGATTGAAACAGGCTCCAGGCTCTGAGCTGGCAGTTAGCACAGAGCCGGACGCGGGGCTCGAAGCCACGAACTGCGAGATCATGACCTAAGCGAAATTCAGACGCTTAACTGACTAAGCCACCCAGGCGCCCAATCATAGTTATTTTAAATATCTCATCTAATAATTCTAAAATCTCTTCTATTTCTGCATCTGGTTCTGCTATTTTCTCTGTCTCTTCAGACTGTTTTTTCTTGCCTTTTAACATGCTGTGTAATTTTTTGTTGGAAGCTCAGCATATCATACTGGATAATAAAAACTGAAGTGGATTGCTCTTATGTGTGAAGTTTTATCTTCCTATGGCTGGGATTTGGGCCTTGTTTAATGTTTGCTCTCCCTGAAGGTCCCAGAGGCCTCAGATTCATTTATTTTCCTTTGTTTGTCTCATCTGTTTTCTTTAGACTTTCCTAAAAGCTGCTCTTGGTGTCTTGCAGCTCTTTTAGCTATAATCTGTTGCCATTATACTGGGGCCCTGTTTGTATGGTGGGAAGTTTTATATGCGAGGAAAGCATTCAGTAATTTCAGTGTCCTAGGAGGCCAGTGTCCCTGTGTTGTGGCCTTCCTTCATGTTTCTTAGACTTTTAACCATTCGTTAGGTGAAAGCAGATACTAGAGGGACACAGAGCCAGGAAATGCCCTTCCCACAAGTGGAACAAGACTTGGTAAAAGATTTTTACTCCTGAGAGTAGGCCTTTCTTGTGGAGAAGGTTCTGTTCACATCTCACTATATTACTCTTCCTCCCCTTGCCACTGCCATCAAACAGTCTTTCTAGGCTCTTCACCATGAGAATCTGGTGGTGTTCTTAAAGGTAAAACACACAAAAATATGAGGGCTCCCAGAGATTGTGGCCCCATGCTCAAGCTAGGTCATACTCTGTTTCCAGCAATTTGTCATACTTGACATTGTAAGTTTTCTTACCCCTTTGTGGCTCCAGCAGCTTCTCCAGGGGAGCAGATCTCCTCTGTGACTCTCTAGTTCCACTTTTACCTTCAGATTTCTGTTGCAGTCTGTCCTTGCTTCCCAAGGGGCCTAAGAAAAGTTGTTGATCTTCAATTTGTTATGTGTTTTTTTTCTGGTTGTAAGGATGGGAGTGATGACTTTCAAGTTCTTTACGTGTCAGAGCTGAAATCTCTGTTTAGATAATTAAAGAGAACTTTATTACTCCAAATGAATTCCTTGTCAGTGGCTTGTTTGTAGGTACAGGTGAATTAGTGCAGGAGTACTCATGTTCGATTGTCAAATGGATGACAGTAATTAGTTTGGGTAGTTGGGGATTCAGAGAGTGTTTCTCTAATCGGCAGTCTTAATAGTTCATTCGATCTAAATGTCCTTGTGTTACCACAGAGGAAACTAGGGCTGTATCAGCTTCTTGCTCAAAGTAAATAGTCACTCTTTAAATTACAGGTCTGGCTCAGTCTTACTCTGACTCTTTTTTACTAGTCTGTAATGAAAAAATCTGTAAGTTAATAGAACTTAGAAGGCCTGTGTAATGTAATAAATACATATAACATTTGTTCTTTGTTTCTAATTCCTAGCACTGAGTGCCTAAGACCTTTCCAATCTTCTGAGTAACAAGAGTATCTTGTACCCTCTTGGGATGACTCTTGGCTCAGAGCCTCTAGATAGCTTCAGAAGTGGAAGCAGGTCTCCAGAAAGACCAACTTTTTTGTTAGAGGACTGGAACTTTCAGCAACCCCACCATCCTCCTGGGACAGCAGAGGGGCTAGGGAGGTTAGGTTTAATCACCAGTGACCAATGATTGAATCAGCTGTGGGTTCATTAGAAACCTCTAAATAATGGGGTTTGGAAAGCTTCTAGGTTGGTGGACATATTGAGGTGCTGGAAAGGTGGTATGCCAGGAGAGGGCGTGGATGCTCCATACCCCTTACCCCCGCTGACACCCTCCCCAAACCTTGCCCTATGTATTTCTTCCATTTGGCTGTTCTAAGTTGCATCCTTTATAGTAAAACAGTAAACATAACTAAAGTGTCATGCTGGTTCTGTGAGCCACCCTAGAAAATTATTGAACCCGAAGAGGGGATTAGGGGAAATTTCTGATTTGTAGCCAGCTGGCCAGAAGTGCAGGTGGTCCCGGGACTTGTGACTAACTTCTCACGTGGGGGTAATGGTGTGGGACTGATTCCTTGACCTGTACAGCCTGCATTGTGGCTACTTACTGTCAGAAGTGACTTAAATTCCTGGACACTCTGTTGATGTCTCAAAATTGCAGAAAACCTCACACAACCTCATGTTTCCGTTCATATTGAAATGAAAGAACAAGTAAGCTGCTTTTACTATATTCCAACGTCTCCCGTATCCACAGAAGCAATGCCATGCTTTCTGGCATCTCCTCACAGAGCTATCACTCGGTTTGAGAATATAACAGAGATGTAGAAAGAAGGTATTCTTACTTTCCATAGCTTAAAAAATATTGAATAGGTCTGTTAGGTGGCATACAGTTAGATTTTAGGATTTAGCTTTACATGTGGTTTTTAGCAAATTGGCTTCTCTTTGGTAACAGTTTTATAGAGGAAAGGGCCGTGTGATGGTAGATATTCCTGGCAAAAGAGAGCATTCCACATGCAGATATTGATTTGCACCAACTCTTTACCACTTTCCTCTGTTTTACTAAGCCAGCTGATAGGAAAACAAGATCGTGTGTGGTTGAGAATTTGCCATCAATATATGAACAACTGTCTAGAAACAAGGAACACTCACACCTCAAATCAGGAGTTGTTTGTTAACTGTGAGGGCCAAGTTTGGGTGGGCCTTCAGTAAACTCAACCAGCGCTCTTTTACAAAGGAAGTGAAGTGAATTCATGTGGGTTTCAGAATGGCTTTGTACCTGCCAGTGAAAAAGCCACACCCCGGGCATCATCATGAGAGGCTGTCTGGTTTGGTCACTAGTTTATTCATCTGACCTCAGCCCCACTTCTTTTCTGTGGACCCATGCTGAAAATTCTCTCCATCTCCTGTATGTCTTTTCTGGGCTCCTGTGTAACTTTTCTCTACTTTGCTGCTGTGACACTTTCCGTTTCTTTGAGTGGGTTGGCCTCTAAAGCAGTAAAACGAATATTGTACGAGTTTGTAGCATCTCTCATTGCTTTATGGTCAAACTGCATGTTTTCTGGGTTAGTATAGAAGCGTTATTGGAATTACACAATACTGAATTTTCCTCTAGCGTATCTAATACGCTTGAGTGTTTTAACAAAGCAGCAGCTATGATCATTTTAATGGGAGATTCGTGTTCTATTTTGCATATGTGATGAATTTAAATTTGATTGAGTCTTTGAATGTAAGTCCCTGGAGTATACAGATCTAGTTCCTTAATGCTTTGAGGTCTGTCCCTGCCTATTTTTATTAAAATATTTCCTCATTTTAAATTATTGTATTTACTAAGGTATTTTAAAAGGAGCAGTATTTTGCCTGTGGCTTTATAATTAACCTAATCTGATTCTTGTCTGTGTGTGTGTGTGTGTGTGTCTGTGTGTGTGTGTCTGTGTGTCTGTGTAATGGGATAGTAGGCAGAAGATGTCAGTGAAGTTTTAGAAAGAGCAGGCTTAACATAGCATCTGTGGTCTCACACATTATATATTATTTATGGCAATTGCTTATGTGGTTTTATGGATTAGTTACTTAGAATAACTTCATTGCATGTACCTGGGATTTGAGTTTGGCAATATTTGAGGTATACATTTAGGCATCAGTTTAGTTATATTCTAAAAAAAAATCAGGCTGTTTTGTGTAATTATCAAACTGAAACAACTTAATTCTTTATTTCTTTTTCAAAGGTTCTCTTGCAAAACTACTTTGATTTTGTGTTTATAAAGTACTTTTAAAATTTGGAAGAGTTATGCTTAGATATTTAATTGTTTTGGGGCGCCCGGGTGGCTTAGTCGGTTAAGCGTCCGACTTTCACTTAGGTCATGATCTCGCGGCTCGTGGGTTCGGGCCCCGCGTCGGGCTCTGTGCTGACTGCCAGCTCAGAGCCTGGAGCCTGTTTCAGTCTGTGACTCCCTCTCTCTCTGACCCTCCCCTGCTCACGCTCTCTCTCTCTCTCCTAGAAATAAATAAAAAAAAAACACTAAAAAAAATTAATTGTTTTATATTTAGGTAAATATAAAAAAACAACTAGACTTTGTTCAATTTTGCTACACAACTGACCCTTTGTTATATCATTAATTTGCTTTATGACTTAGGTTTATGTGTCCTCTTTTAAAAATGTAGGAACTGAGGTTTCCCAAACATAGGAAGATTTTATTTATTTATTTATTTTTTAATATTTTTATTCATTTCTAGGAGAGAGAGAGAGAGACAGCGTGAGCAGGGGAGGGTCAGAGAGAGAGGGAGACACAGACTGAAACAGGCTCCAGGCTCCGAGCTGGCAGTCAGCACAGAGCCTGACACGGGGCTCGAACCCACGAACCGCAAGATCATGACCTAAGCGAAAGTCGGATGCTTAACCGACTAAGCCACCCAGGCGCCCCTCATAGGGAGATTTTAAAATCTGACTACATGACAAAGAGCTAGAGTCTGAACCTACATCTTTCCATCGTCCTCTTTTTTTTTTTTTTTTTTTTTTACTTTCAATTGTGGATCATTTCAAATATATACAAAGGTGAAGAAAACAGTGTATTGAACTTTAAGCACCCATCAGTCAGCTACAACATCCCCTGGCCATTCTTGTTTCACCAATACCATTTGTCCCCTAGGTTGTTAAAGCAAGTCTGAGACATCTTATTATTTCATTTCAAAATGCTGAAGTACGCTGTCTGTAAAGGAAAAAGATTCCTTTTACAAAATGATAAAGTCACAAAGCCATTACTACACCTAATGAATATCAGTAATTTGTTATATCATAAAATATCCCATGTTCAGACTTCTCAAACTATATCTATCTGCGTCTCTTAAGTCTCTTTCTCTTTTTTTTTTTTTTCCTGGACCTGGTGAGGGGGCTGCTAGAGCCCACACAGCCCTTGTTATCCCTTAGGATGTATGCCACTAGAGAGATAGAGTGAAATTACTTATTTTAAGGTCACCTTAATACCATTCTCTGTGGTTGAGCCACCAGTCTAGTATACTAATTTATGTCATTTTGCTTTTGATTTTAGGGATTCATTTTTCAAGTTTTGATGTAATTTTGTGTCATGATCATATAGAACATTTTTTGTTACCAGGTCAGACCTATACAAGAAAGGATTTTTGGAGGCTTCTGATTGTCATCCTGTCGCCTTTATCCTGTTTCTATTTCTTTCTTCCCTCTGCTCCCACCTCACCTCCACCCCCATAGCAACCAATCTTATGGGGTTTTGCTTTATACTTTCATCTAAAAATTATAAGCCTGTGTATGTACTCTATACATACTGCATGCACATTTGCATACTAGACACACTGTCTTAGCTCTTGGTTTGTAACTTAATGATCTGTCGTGGGGATGAGTCTCTAGCATTATATAGAGATGTTTCTCCTGCTTTTTACGGCTGCACATGTGAAAGGTATTAACCCTTATCTATGATATAAATTACACCCTTTGCCCTAATTTACCATTTGTCTTTTTTATTTACTTCTGGTGGGTTTTTTAATATGTAAAGATTCTTATTTTTACATAGATAAATTTCTTATTCTTTTTCCTTATAGCTTCGGATTTTGAGTAATTGGAAGTATTTCTCAAACTGTAGATTATAGAGGAACTCCCTATTTTCTTCTAATACTTAAATGGAATCTCTCTCCCTTCTCTCTCTCTCTCTTTACTTTTCCACTTATGTTTCTGATCAATTTAGAATAATCCTAATGTAATTTGCATGAAACAGATCTATCTTTTCCCTTTTCCATATGACCATCTGTTCTATCAATACCACTTATTAGAAAGTCCATTTCTCCCCCCAGTGGTTTGAAACAACACCGTTTTCATATTCTAGATCTCCATAGACAAATATGTCTATTTCTGGATATTTCAGTTCTATTCCACTGGTTTGTCAATTCATACACCAATACTATGCTGTTTTGATAATAAAGGCTTTATAGTATACTTTAATATCTGGTAGGGTAGTCTTCCTTGTTGTTATTTGTTTCAACATATATGTGAAACTAAAGTTTCATAGTGATTCCTACTTGGCTTTCTTTCCAAACGAACTGCATAATCAATTTGCCTGGCTTTTAGGAAACAGTGATGGGATGTTTTTATTGATATGATATTAAATTTATAGATTAACTTTGGGAAGACTGACATCTCTGTTGCTGATTCTTCTTGTCCAAGAACATGGCACATCTTTTCATTTATTTAAACTACTTTTTTCTTTTTTGAGTGCAATTTTCTTTATGTAGGCTTCAGATTTCTTGTCAAGTTGAAAGTGATGGTACTTATTTATTTATTTTACTATTATAAATGTGGTCTTTTCCTCTATTGCACTTTCTGTTATCTTTGCTGTGAATGAACAATTATATTTATCTTACAACCTGTTTTTTTAAACTAAGTTTTCTTTTTGTGTGTGGTGTTTTGATGGGTTCTTTTGGTTTTCCAAATATATAATCACATGCTCTGCAAATAAAGATATTTTAACCTCTTCTTTCACAAACTCTGTGGATCCAGTTTATTTTTCTTGTCCAACTGATGAGCTAACCCCTTGAACTCAGCGTTTAAAAGTAGTGCACATGGTGGGCACCCTTTTCTTGTTGCACACTTTAGCAGAAAAGCCTCTAATTATATGCTGGCTTTTGCGGTGATGTGTAAGTTGTATATGGATATATTTTCTACTATGTTGGGATGTGACTTTAATATCTCCCTTAAATCCTGTTGTTTTGAATGCTTTTCATATGAACAGATGCTAAGTTGTTTACATATCTTTGCTGTATCCTAGAGATGATTATATGATTTTTCTCCTTAGCTCTATTAATGTGAGGAATGTATTTCCTAATATTAAATCACTCTGCATTTCTGGAGTGAACTGCGTTTGGATTAATCTTTGTCTTCCTGAATCTGCAGGCTTCTCCGATTTTATCTGCAGCTGGATAAGGTCTTAGTCTGGCTTGAATCTTCAATGCCTAAAAATGCCGTGTGTGTATATTTAAGGAATGTTGAATGGATTTTTTCCTTTTGTAGTAATGATTATGTATGTGTAAATAATATATATGTATATATATATATATATATATATACATATTTTTTTTTTTTACAGTAGAGTAACAGAGGGAGAGGGAGAGAGAATTTTAAGGTTCCATACTTAGCTTAGCCCCAATGCCGGGCTCAATCCCATGACCCTGGGATCATGACCTGAACCAAACTCAAGAGCTGGATGTTTAACTGACTAAGCCACCCAAGGGCCTCAGTAATGATTATATTTTTAAAAGCAAAAACAATGCAAATTTCTACTAAAATAAGCAACATAGAAAGTAACAAAAGCAGAAGCAATAAATTAAGAGAATTATACCATCCAGAAATGATCTAATTTTCCTTTTATTTTTTTTAAATTTTTTTAGTGTTTATTTATTTTTGAGACAGAGAGAGCAAGAGTGGGGGAGGGCAGAGAGAGAAGGAGACACAGAATCTGAAGCAGGCTCCAGGCTCTGTGCTGGCAGAGCCTGATGGGCTGGAACTCATGAACCGGGAGATCATGACCTGAGCTGAAGTCAGACGCTTAGCCACCTGAGCCTCCCAGGCGCCCCAATCTATTTTTTAATATTAGGTGGCCATAAATTCAAAAGTCTCTCAATGAGAATAATGATAAAAGACAAGAGCTACAAGGGAATAACAAAATGTGTGTTTTAAACAATCATTTTTATTTGAAATTAACAGAAGTCCTGAGGTGAAATTAAAGTTAATTCTAAACTTCAGATTGGTGCTCCTTTATGATAAGACACATTTGTTTCTAGAGTTAAGGGAAAAAAACCCTCCTAGCCACCGTTCAGATTCCTTTCATTGTAATTAATCACATATCACTTTCCTCCTCCACTGAATTGCTGTGGCGATCTCACTCTTTCCTCCATGCCAGTACTGTGATTTTCACTCATATCTACTCTGTTCCTTGCTGTTTTCAAATTATTTATTAGATGTGCAATGCTGAGGGTTTAATTCTCACTTTGTAATTGGTTTCCTCAGTTCTGTCCCTCGTGTCCTGTAAGAGCACTCTCTCCGTTTATCACCTTGAGCGCTTCTGGTGTTGGATTTAAATTCTCATTAGGATCTTAGGTTCCACAAAGCGCTTGTGGGGAGCTTGTTTCTTGGTTTATGTTTTCTTCCCGGTTGTCAAGCTCTGTTTTCACAGCCCTTCTGCCTCTGTTTGTTTACTTGCTTGCTGTAGCAGCGGATGTTTGTACATGCACGCACCTGCCAACACTCTGTCTCAGTCATGTGCAATGCCACTGGCTTCGTCCCTGTGTTCCTTGGCTCCCATCTGGGTGAATCCTCTCCTATAGCCCTCACCCGGTTTATTAACCCCTGTCAGAAACAGATGTTGCTTGCCAGCCTTTTTTTCCTAGCCTCCAGGAGAGGATGGGGATAGCCCATGCAGGCTGAGTGCTGCCCTTGCAAAGGCCCTGGGGTCTTGCTTTTCCTTCGGAGACCCCATGAAATGTCCCCACAGCAGAGCCTTGGTGGGTCTCACTCCTGTGAGCAGTGTGACTTGCTCAATCCCTTCAATCTTGGCCCTTTCTCCTCTGTTGAGCCATGAGATACACTGTATGGGCTTCTATTCCAAAAGGATTTTAAAACAATATTTCTAAGAGCCTCCTACCCCCAACTCTGTTCACATTGTTACCGGACAGAGAACTGATTCTGAACTCAGGTTTGACTGCTTCCAACTTGAAAATCAATACTCAAGAGACGAGATGTTGGCAAAGAAAGGGTTGTTTTATTCAGGGAGCTGGGAAACCTGGGAAGATGGTGGGCTAATGTCTCAAAGACATCTTCCCCATGTAGGGAAGCTGCAAGGTTTTAAAGGGGAAGGCATGGGAGAGTGGAGGGTTGGGGAACTGCGGGCAAGAGAAACAGGTGCCCCGGTGGTTAGTCCTCTGTCGACATGACCCTGAACAGACTTGCTGGCATCGGTGGCAGCTGTTTTCAAATGTAGTCAGGCCTTATCTCCTGGAAAGTGTGGTCCTTTACTCCTCAAGGCCAGCGGTCTGCAGCCTCCAAACTGCAAATCTCCAGGAAAACAACTTAGTTCTGCTACAGACCTCAAGGGACTTAGGTCAGCATGCAAGGAATGCATAAGTTTGAAGCAGCTTCACCCTTCAGACCAGTTGGAGTGCTGTTACAAGGTCACTTCAGATGTGCAGGTGTTACTGAGAACTCTCAGGACTCTATTTACCTTCTGTGCTCATGATGACTTTTGAAGGTGAGGGAGGGTAAGGAATCAATCGCTGTTGGTTGGAACCTCCTCTTTCTTCACTTACATCTGTCCCCAGTGTCCCCTCTCCAGTTCAGATATTGTGCCTTTCTCTTCCTTTTTTTTTAGTGCTAGTGAATTTCTTAAAATGTTTGTCCTGTGTATTTCATGAAGAGCCGGAAGAGTACCCTGTAGTCTTGCCTACAATGAGTATTTAGGTGAGCTCCCTGGCCCTGTGTTTCCTTCTCATACTCAGTTACCTACTAAGGCCGGTGTGGACATGCTTGGCATGTATCACTGTTTCAATCTTTCCAGTTGTTTGTGATAGGCATTACTATTAAACATGTTTATAGACAAGGAAACTGAAGCACAGAGAAGTCAAGCAGCATGTACTTGATTTGAACCCAGAGAACCCTGATGTGTAGCCTGAAGTGTTTTGTACGACGTTGTCTCTGGTGAAAGCACATGAAGGAATCTCGTGGCACGGAAGCCCGTTACTGAGACAGTGTTGGCAGTTTGCCAACATGTGAGCTGGCATTGGTGTTGTAAGAACTGAAAATGTTTTTTTAAAGAAATTACTCTAGGAATTATCAGTATTACCACTCTCAAAGTAATGACTTTTGAGTATATTTCTTCTGCCGGAATTCAGTCATTCTACAAATAGCTTCCTGTTAGGTGCCAGGAAACTGCCCAGGGTGCCTTACAAATGTGAATCTTTCACCCCTCCCGCTGATCTGCAGGAAGCTCTGGTATTTGTGTTACTGATGAAGAAAGTAGAGATCAGAGTGAAATGAGGGGATTCCACAGGGTCGCCTGGCTAGTAAGGGGCAGTAGCTGAATTCAAGTCCAGGTTCATGTGGTCCTGAGGCCATGCTCTTTGAATGATGCTTCACTGTCTGGGGTTAGGTCATTGAACTTTTGACAGTGAGTTTTGAAGAGCTCTCTGCTTTGCCTGTGATCAGTCTTTACCATCTTTTTATTTTATTTTTTTAAGAGACAGAGCGCACATGTGCAAATGGAGGTGGGCGGCGAAGGCGGGGGGTGGGGGTGGGGGGAGGAGAGAATCTCAGGCAGGCTCCATGCTCAGCATGGAGCCCAGTGTGGGACTCTATCCCACGACCTTGGGATCATGACCTGAGCTGAAATCAAGAGTTGGATGCCCAATGAAGTGTGCCACCTGGCACCTCTAATCTTTACCATCTTTAATGAAAGTGTCAAAACAAGTGCCCACACTTTTAAACAAGCATTGGGAGGGAAATTGTTGTGGCAGCAGTATATTTATGAAAGAAGTAAGCAGGAATTTCTGTAAGCAGGAATCTTGGGGGAAGAAATTTACTTGTCAACTGTTTCCCAGAAAAAATAATAGAAGTATATGAAAAAATTATTACTTATTAGTTGATATTTAACTCAACATATTGTTTTCTATTCTAAAGTAAAAAATAGAAGTAAAATCTTCTTAATAGGTACCTTAGTCAGCTTGTGCTACCATAGCAAAATACCATAGACTGGGTAGCTTAAAACCTGAAATCTATTTTCCCTAAGTCCTAATTGAGTTCTGATGAGATTCTGAGTCCTGACTTATAGATGGCTGCCTTCTTGCTGTGTCCCTACGTGGCTGTCCCTTGGTGGACGCATGTGGGGAAACAGTGATCTCTGTCTCTCTCTTTTTTCTATAAAGGCTACCAGTCCTATCAAATTAGAACCCTGCCCTTGTGACTCATCAAACCTTAATCATCTCCTTAAAAGCCTCCCTCCAGCAGCAGTCACATTACAGGCATGAACTTCAACATAATGAATTTGGGGAGGACACAATTCAGTCTGTAGCAATAAAGAAGTTTTTGTTCTTCAAAATCTCATTTCTCTCTTTTATCTTTTTTTTTTTTTTGCTCTATTTGTATTTTATCCAATTTTGCAGCTGGGTTATAAACACCAGTGGGAAGGATGTGGGTCTAAGTGTCTGATCTACAAAGCACCCAGCATATTGTTTTTTTTTTGTTTTTTTTTTAATTTTTAAGTTTATTTTTTTTACTTAAAGAGAGAGAGAGCGCGCATTTGCACAAGTAGGGGAGGGACAGAGAGAAAGAGAGACAGAATCCCAAGAGGCTCGATGCCATCAGTGTAGAGCCCAATGAAGGGTTGAGACTCACCAACCATGAGATCATGACCAGAACTGAGATCAAGAGTTGGACACTTAACCAACCGCACCACTTGGATGCACTTTTTTCTTAAATTTTTTTTTACTGTCAAGTGATAATTATCATAGAATGTAATGAGGGTGATCAGTATATTCAGATTACTTAAAAATTCAAGTAAAACTTTGAATATTTCATATGGTAGTTGAAAAATAACATTCAATCAACTTTTAAAAGGTGTGTCCATCAGGAAGAGACTGTAAAGCAATCAAAGTATTTATTTGGAGTCCTTGGGATTATAATCCCAAAGACACAAAGTCTATTGACATTGAAAGTGTGCTCCAAATTGTTGGCAGGAAGTACAGGTTTGCAAAGACAAAACCCACCAGGTTACATAACTTGTTTTGAAAGAATTAAGATTGGTGCTGGCAGAGTTTAAACTAACAGGTGTTACATTATCTCTAGCTGAGTCCAAAGTAGAAGGATGTGTTCTAAGAAGTAGCAGAGTTGCAACTGATTCAAGTGAAAAGTTCATGGTGTTCTGGAAATTGAAACAGAAGAGGTGCATGGGCTCTACTTCCTCAACCTCTTTTCAACTCTATTTTGAGTCACTCTCCTCACAATGCTTATTTTATCTTGAAACTCCTTCCACAGGTGGCTGTTCATATTTTCATTCTACTGGATCAGGTAGTCATCCTGCATTTTTTTATATAAGAGAAAGGATAGGGTGCTCTGTATGGTTTTAGTAGAGAGATACATTTGGAATTTAATGTTCTCATTTAGTTACAGAAAACTAGAGAACCGCAGCTTTAGTTCTTGGCTGGGTTCTTGGCAGATGAACTTACAAAAAAATATTGCCAGGTTTTTTTTTTCCTGTGGGTCGTAGGTGCCTTGATATAACTTGCTCTTGTGGGAAAAAAATATATGAGACAAGTATAAAAAGCTGTCTCAGTGTGATCAGAAAGGAAAGTCTATCTTTTTAGAAATGTGCTGAACTCTGAAAGTTTTAATTAAAACTCAGACATTGTCACATGGTATTCTAAACTTGCTATACTTAGCGTTTCCCTTGAAAAAAGATATCTTTCTTCTCTGTAAATATAACTATCCTGGTATCTTAAATCTTCCAGCCATACAGGATCACAATGTCCTTTAATATTCAAGCGAACCTGTTCACACCCCAGGGTCCTGCATTTGGGAAACCCAGCACACTCTGTCACTCTCCTCTTTCCCCAAGGATGGCTGTACCTGGCCCTGGAGATTTTACCAGTCACCCTGACTACAGTTTTCCTGCCTCTCCTGATTGCTCAGGCTCCCCTGAGCACTGAGTCGCCCATGGCCAGCCTCTATCTATTCACTTCCCCCAGGCTGGGCACTGCTCCCCATCTTAAAGGACATGGGACAGCAACCCATGAGGTACCAGCCACACTGCGTGGTAGTTCTGGAACTCTTCCTGCATTCTTGTGATTATCACATTGTGAAGCCAGTGGTCATCTTTGGCTCATCTATCTTTCCATGTGGTTTTTAGAGCAGTAGGGTCTCACAGGCCTCTCCTATATCCCTGGCTGCCCCCTCTCAGCCTCTCTGCTGCCTCTTTCTCCTGAAGGGAGAAAAGAGAGAGCCGAGTCCTGAGTCTTGCCCTCTGTCCTTGTTCTCTGACTGTAGTGGCTTCAGCTAGACCTGTGGCCTGAAATACTGTCTCTAGTTCAAGTTCTTTCTTGGGGTCCTGCAGACTCCTGTGTCCAGCTGCCCAGTCACCATCTTTATGTAGATGTCTGGTAGGCATCCAAATTGAACACGTCCAAAGCAGAAGTCTTTATTTCCTGCTCAAGTCTGTTCCTCTTAGCCCTTTTCCACTAAGTAACAGATACTGCCATTTACCCATGGGCCAGACCAAGCATTTAGCAGTCTTCCTTGACTGCTTTTTCTCTCTCTGCAGACCCATTAACTCTTCCTCCGTGATATACCCAGAATCTCACTCCTTACCACCTCCACCATGACTTCCCTAGTCGAGGCCACTATAACCCCTTGCTGCACTAACACAGCTGCAATACTATCTACCTAGTTCTACTCTGGCCTCTAAGTCTGTGAGCCACATAGGTGCCTCGGCAGCCATTTAAAAACTTAAGTCACATCACATCACTCCCCAGTTCAAAACTCTCCTGGATGCTATTCTCACCCAGAATATTAATCTGAACTCTTCATCATGCCCTGCAAGGCCCTGTATGATTTGCCCCTTGCCCACCTCCTAGACCCTCCCCTTTTGCACCAGCCACCCTCACCGTCCTTCTCTTCCTTGTGCACCCATGTGCCTTCCTTTCTTAGGGTCCATGTGTGTGCTGTTCTTTCCCTTGCTGTGCTCTTCCACAAGATCTTACTCTGGCTTTCTCTTCCTCTTCTGTCAGACTACTGCCCAAGTGACAGCTCTACACAAAGGCCATCTCTGACCATGCTAACTAAAATACTGTCCTTGCCTCAGATGATTTTTATGCAACAAAATCTGGTTCTCACTCTTCTTTGCTTCCTTCTTCCAAAATGAGTAGAGTTGATGAGTGGAAATGGAGATAAGAATTAGGAAGGGAGAGACTCTGTTTTCTAGTGTTGAACACTAGATAAAACCATTGATTTTCTTAAACAAGGAACCAGTCCTTGAGATAACTTGTGCCTCTTCCCTTATACCTGAGGATAGCTGAATTTTAAAAGCTAAAATATTTTTTAAAAATTTAGATGGCATTTTTTCCCTTCTGGCTTTATAACAAATGGAAAGAAATATTGTTATACTGGCATTCTTACTGTGCTATCCAGATACAAGGCAGTTCTAGAATGCTTGTCAAATATTGTGGGTCCTCTATCTCAAGGTTAGCAGGGATTTTCATACTTATGGCAGTGACTTTAAAATATTTTTAAATTTTACATACAGTAAAATTCACTTCTTTTTGACATGCAGTTCCATGAGTTTTAACATATATACAGATCAGTATAACCACCTTTGTCACAACCCACCCCCCCAAAATATTCTCTTATGTTGCCCCTTTGTAGTCCTTTGACCCTACTATTAATCCTTGAAAACAAATGATCTGTTCTCTGTCCGTATAGTTTTTCTGCTTCCAGAATACCATCTAATTGCACTCATGCAATATATGCTTTTATGAGACTGGCTCATTTACATTTGAGGCTCATCCTTACTGTTGTATATGTAAATAATTTTGCTCCTTTTTATTATTAGGTACTATTCATTCATATGGATGTAACACAGCAGCTTTATCCCTTAATCCATTAAAACACCACATTATTTCTACTTTTTGGTGATAGTGAACAAAGCTTCCATAAACATTCCTTTATACATTTTTGTTTCTTTCAGTGAAAGAGGGAAGTTAGGATGGCTGGGTCATGCAGAGAGAACCTCAACTTTGTAAAACATGGCAACACTGTTTTGTCAGGGTGGCGGTACCATTTTGGATTCCCTCTAGCTTGTATGGCAGTCTGGTTGCTCTGCATCCTCACCAACCTAGTTCATTTGCTTTGGTCTGCCATTTAATAGGTGTGACGTAGTAGTCTGTTACTGTGGTTTTCATTTGCATTGCCCAACAATCAGTGATGTCTAGTGTCTTTCCATATGCTTATTTGCCCTTCGTGTATCTTTTCATGTAGGAATATTTGTCAGCTCTATTTTCTCATTTTTATAGGACGGTATTTGATTGGAGATTCTTTATGTATTCTAGATGTAAGTCGTTTGTCAGCTATGTGATTTGAAAGTGTTTCCTCAAAATCTGTGGCTTCTCTTTTCATTTTCTTAACAGTGTCTTCCTCCTAGTAAAAGTTCTTCATCAATTATTTCTCTTCCAGTTGACCATTATATTTTTTCTTTTAGGGATCATGCTTTTGGTGTTATATCTGAGGATCTCCATCTAAGCAAAGGTTCTGAAGATTTCCTTCTATGTTTTCTTCTAAGACTTTTTTTAGTTTGATATATTACCTCTAGGTCTATGATCCATTTTGAGTTAGTATGATGTGAGGTATACCTTGAAGTTTATATCTTTTGGCATACAGGTACCAAATTTTCCCTACACTGTTTTTGGAAAAGACTACCCCTTCCCCACTGAATTGCCATTGCACCTTTGTCAGAGTACTTCTGGCCACTTTGTGTGAAAAGATGTTCTGGGCTCTCTGTTCTGCTCTGGTGATCTGTTTATCTACCCTTCGCCAGTCCCATACTTTATCAATTACTGTAGCTTTATGGTAAGACTTTAGATCGTGTAGTGTGAGCTCTACAACATTGTTCTTTTTAAAAAGCTGTTTGAGTTTTCTCCTGCTTCCAAGGGGCACCTTTTTTCAGTGATCTGGCTGTAAAATGTAGGCTTTTGCATTCCCCACTCTCATGTACTTCCCATTACTGCATTTGCATCAGAGCAGAGTGAGAGGAAAGAACCTGGTTGGGGGTGGGGGGTGATCAGCGTGGCCACCCTCACCCCCCACCTCAGCCCAACTCCCACCCCAGCACCAGCTCCTGTCACTGCAGCTTCCTCACTAAGATCTCTTTAGGAGGGGCCAGGAGAATCAAAATAACTTGGTCTAACAGTCGCCCCTCCTTGTCCCTTGTCCCTGAATAGATAGAATGAGTATTTTCTTGGAACTTTTATATCTGTATGAACATCCAAGAATCTAAGAATCTAAGCCAATGGATACTGGAGGGAGAAAACAAAACTAAAAACAAACAAAAGGTAGGGAACCCATCATCATATGATTCTTTGAGGTTCAGTTTCCTTACTTAGTCTGCCTACTCTTATTAACTTTTCAGAGTCCTAAGATCATTGCTTTGTACATTCTGCCCAGGGTTTTGAGTTGTAATCAGAGCAAAAGGGTGGAATGTGCTGCCTCATCTTAACTGGAACCAAAAACTCTGACGGAGAAATCTAATAAGAAATGTATCTTTGCATTTTGTAAGTCATTCATTTATTCATTATTCATTCATTCAGCCGCTATTGTCACCTCCTGACTATTTGCACTATTCTGACCATGTAAGATACATCAGTGAACAGATCAGATTTAGAGCTGTGTCCTAATGATAGTGTAGAGTAATAAAATTAAAAGAGGAATGTTGTATGTTAGAAGGTGATATGTGCCAAGGAAAAAGGAACAGGGGGAATATAGTACAAATGACTGAGAGAGTGATTAGGGGAGAGGTTGCTATTTTGAATATGATAGTGACAGCAGGACTCATTGAACAGGCTATACTTGGACCAAGTGAGGGAATGAGGAAGTGAAAGAATTAGCCATGTGGATATCTGAGATGGAAGGAATAGTCAGTGCAGAGGCCCTGAGTGGGAGTGACGGGTTCTAAAAATAGCCAGGAGGCCATTGTGATGAGAGGGAAGTGAGAAAGGGAGGAAGCAGAAGATGAGGCCATAGAGGAAAGGAGCAGAAAAGAAAATGTACGTCCTTTTAGGTAAGCTGAAGGACTTTGACTTTGTGTGAAACAGGGAGCCACTGGAGGATGTTAAGCAGGTAGTGACATGATCTGATTTAACTTTTCAAAGGATTGTCTGGCTGCTGAATAGAGATGAACTGCAGGGGACGCATAGAAGGAAGAAGACTAGCAAGGAGGCCATAACAGGGTGATAGCTAATTTATGTGTCAACTTGGCTGGGCCAAAGGTATCCAGATGTTTGGTCAAACATTTTCCTGGATGAACATTTAAATTGATGGACTTTGACTAAAGCAAATTCTCCTCCATAATATGGTGAGCCTCATCCAATCTGTTGATGGCCTTAATAGAACAAAGATTGACCTCCCGTGGGCAGTAAAGAGTTCTGTCAGCAGACTGCCTTTGAACTTGAACTGCAACTCTTTCTCAAGTCTCCAGTCTACTGGCCTACCAGATTTTGGACTTGCCAAGCCTCCATGAGCACATGATCCTGTTCTTTAAGACAAATCTGCCCTTGTCCCCCTCCCCCTGTCTCCACCCTTCCACCGTGTGTGTGTGTGTGTGTGTGTGTGTGTGTGTGTGTGTACACAAGTCGCTGTGCACGCGCACGTGCGCACACACACACACACATTCTGTTGGCTCAGTTTCTCTGGATAACTCTGATTAATACACATAGTAACCCAGATAAGAGATGGTGGTGACTTGAATCATGTGGCGGTAGCAGTGGGACTGATGAGAAATGATTACACTTAGTGTAATTTGCGTAACTTCCTGAAAGTTTGGATATGGGGTTCAGAAAAAGAGGTTAAAGATGACTCAGAGATTTTGTACAATTTTAACAGAATGACAAATGTGAGAATGCTCTAGAAATCAGGGTGATACTTAAGTTAGAAAACAAACTCCTATGGGGTGCCTTGGTGACTCGGTTAAGCGTCCAACTTCAGCTCAGGTCATGATCTCGCAGTTTGTGGGTTTGAGCCCTGCATTGGAGTGCAGAGCCTGATTGGGATTCTCTATCTCTGCCCTTCCCCCACTTGCTCGCTCGCTCGCGCTCTCTCTCTCTCAAAATAAATAAATAAACTTAAAAAAAGAAACTCCTTGGATCATATACTGGAAAAGGAGATCCTTTTTTAAGTTCTATTTATTTTGAGAAAGAGTGAGCAGGAGAGGGTCAGAGATAGGAAGAGAGAGAGAGAATCCAAAGCGGGCTCCACACCATCAACATGGAGCCTGACACAGGGCTCAATCTCTTGAACCGTGAGACCATGACCTAAGCTAAAATCAAGAGTTGGAAGCTTAACTGACTGAGCCACCACTCAGGTGCCCTGAAAAGGAGATCCTTTCAAAATTTATTTGCAAAACTGTAAAATACCTAATCCTAAAATTAACAAGAAATATTAATAACCTATAGGAAAATAAAAACTCTGAAACTCTACAGAAAATCATAAAACCTATTTTTCAGAAACTTAAATAATAGACAAATACTGAATGTATTCAATACTATGAAGATGTCAGTTTTCACTGAGATAACATATAAATGTAATGAATTCCAATTAAAATAACAGCTGGATTGGGATATGTGTTAATTTCCTAGGGCTGCTGTAATAAAGTACCACAGACTGGGTGGCTTAAAACTGCAGCATCCATTAGTAGAGAATTTGCCAAATCATAATTTCCCAGCTGGTATGCTTTGGAACACTGATGTCCCATAAATGGGTAACAGGTATCTTTGGGTGGCTTGGTGGATTCCCATATCTCAGGTTCCTTGAAGGGTGCCCCAGAAGAAGCAGGTTCTGAAGGTACATGCTATAGTCTCTGCAGGGAATGATATTGAGCACTCCCTCTACCATACAATACTCTGAAACCATGCTGCTCATTGAGGGCCCAGGCCCATGGAGCTGATGGAGGAGTTTGTGTTCCAGCTGTCCCAAGTTGTGAGTGAGTAGGGTTGCAGAAAGGCCAGGTTCCTGGATGGTGTAGCTATAGTCAGTGGCATTAAAATTCTGTCTGCATCTGTATCAGACACTTTTGGTTGTTTGAGCTAATGTGTCCTTTCAGTGCTGTCTCTACCAACCATAGAGCAAATAATCCCACAGGGCAGGCAGATTCTGCAAATTACAGTACCATGATCGTGTAGAAATATGAATAATTCTGAACAGATTTAAAATCCATTTGCATTATTAAAAGACATTGCAATATTACATTTATCAAGAAAACAAAACAAAAGCAGTATTCTAGTCTTTAAGTCTAATTACATTTGTAAAGTCGTGTGGCTGGAAACACTGTTTTTAAGTTTTTATCATCTACCTCTATATTTCTCACATTAAGACTATCAAAAATTTAAAGAACTCATTATTTTAAAAGCCTTCTCAGAGACTTCTGCTTCCCACCATGGTGGAGTAACTGGAATTGAATTAATCTTTCCGCTATGAACAGTTGTAACACTGGACAAAATAAATGAGGTGATTGTTTTCTGGTATGAGATAATAAGTGGTGCAAAACTACAGTCCTTCAGAAAGGGGAAATTCATAGATGAGTGCTATAGTCAGCCTAGTTTTCTGCCTCAGGTCACTTTCCACACTACAGTGTGAGGAGACGTAGCCTAAGCAGAGCACAGTTGTCTCACTGAGGTTGGGGGACTGAGACCAGAGGATAGAGCTGCTAAAGTGAAAGAAGTTTTTAGGGCAGCATGCTGGAGAGAAGAGAGCTGTACGTAGAAGGAGTTCTAGAAGTCCTCATAAGAGTCCCCAGGTATTTAACCACATAATTAAACTGTATGTATGCAGGGTGAGATTCTACAGGGCCTGACAGAGAAGAAATGCTGGAGGGCAATGAGCTGAACAGATTTCAGAAGCTGCACAATAAGGCAAGGAGTTCCAACAATGAGAAGACATCACTGAAAAGCCTGGGCAGTGAGCCCTAGCCTAGAAAGGCCATGGTTTCAGAGTAGATCTCCCTCAGCTCTAGAGTAAGGATTACTACAGATTGTGGGTTGGCAATCTATGGTTCATGGGCCAAATATGGTCTTTTTGCCTATTGTTCAATTCATGAGCTAAGAATTATTTTTACATTTTTAAAGTGTTATATTTTTAAAAATAATAATGAAGAAATATATTCAACAGAGAACATACATGACCCACAACATGTAAAATACTTACTAAAGAGGAAAAGTTTGCCAATCCCTGCTCTAGACCCATCTTAATAAATCTTAAAGAGAAGCTCAAAGGGATTCAACTGATCCACCAATAAACCAATTACTTGCTAGAATTAAATTCACTCTCTGATGGAAGAAACTAAAATCCAGATTCTAATAGTACCACAATTTCTAGGATACAATCAAAACTTACTAGATGAATTCATTAGAGAACAAGTTTCAGGCAACCAAAATGACCTGAGACATTGACAAAAGACAATTGGAAAGCTTTTACTGGCCAAAATTGGGACAATATGTTCATCAAAAGGAATAAAGTTGAGCAGAGGAGTGAAACATATTAAATGTGATTTGATCTATGAGTTCATAATGATCTTTACAAAAAGCAAATTTCTACTCCCAGATGATGCTAGAGAACCAATTTATTCTCTTGAAGACTAAATACAGGGAAAGATTTAATCACAGTAGATAAATAGTTCCATCTCCATATGAAAGAATTCAGGCTAATAAATGAGGAAGAAATAATATAATTAGAGTATCATCACTTTGCAACCTCCAGCTTATTAATGAATCTAGGAATTGGCAGCTAGATTTGACAAGGTTTCTTACGAGTGAATACAGTATGACCTGTAATCTTACCGAAGAGAAAGAACCTGAGTCCAATCAGGCCTCTAAATCCTGTTGCTTATTTTTTGTTGTTGTTCTTGCTTGTTTTTAAGACATTCATGTGAGAAACAAACATTTTGAACTGTGCCAAAAGTAGACAATCCGTGAATCCATACAGGGGACTACAGATGAAATGCCTGGAACCCTTCAAAAAGATAAAATATAAGGAAGAGGTACAGATGGAGATTAAAAGAGACAAAAAGACATGACAGTTTTTAAAATGAACAGATGAAACTACTGTGTCTTGGGATGCACATTTAGTGCTGAAACAGTAAAAGAATGAAGTAGCGGAATGCACATGGTTCCTAGAACATTTATAAAAATTGGCCATATGCAGGGCAGTAAAGCAAGCGTCACCAAATGTCAAAGGTTTGAAACACAAGAGAGTATGGTGTCTGAGAACATATTGAGCTAGAACTACATAACCAAAAGCTAAATAGCAAAACTGTATATAGGGCACTTAGTGGGTTGGGTATCCAACTTCGGCTTAGATCATGATCTTGCAGTTCATGGTTTCAAGCCCCGTGTCATACTCTACACTGACAGCTCAGAGCCTGGAACCTGCTTCAGGTTCTGTGTCTTCTTCTCTCTCTGCCTCTGCCCCCTCATGCACTCTCTCTTTCTTAAAAGTTAATAAACATTAAAAAAAGAAAAGCTGCATATGTTTAGAAATTAAGGACTATACTTCTAAATAGCCTATGGATCAAAGAAGATATAATAACCAATAGTAGAAAATATTTTGAATGGAATGATCATATCAAAACTAGTGAGATACAATTAATGCTGTGTTTAGAGGGAGTTTATAGGTTGGAAGTATATATAAGAAGAAACAAAGCTGCAAATTAATAACCCATTCCTCTCAGGAATTTAGAAAAAAACCTGCAAATTAAATGGAAATTGAATAAGGAAGAAATAATAAAGAATGAAGATAAGTACAGAAAGTAACAAAATAAAATTTCAACATATAATAAAAAGGATGAATAAAGGCCAAAGAGGTTTGTTGCTAACTCATAAAACTGATAGATCCATGGCAAGACTGTTGAAGAAACTAAAGCAAAGGCATAAATCACTAACAGCAGAAATGAAAAGGAGATATCACTTAAGATCCTGCAGACATTACAAAGACAACAAAAGATACTGTCAACAAATTCATGACAATACATTTGAAAATTTGGATGAGGAATGCTTAGAAAAACACAAGCAACCAAAACTGAAACAAGAAATTTAAAAAAATTGAATAAACAGTTAAAGAAATTGAATTCATAATGAAATGCCTTCCCTGAAAGAAAACCTCAGGCCTATATGACTTCACTGGTAAATTCTACTAAACACTTAAAGGTGAATTTGTGTCAGTTGTACGTGAATTCTTCTAGAGAATAGAAAAAGAGGGATTATTTTCCATTGCTTTTATTATTTTATTTTATTTCATTTCATTTCACTTTATGTCTTATTATTTACTTATTTTTTTGTGGGGGGGGGGAGGAAGTGGAGGATAGAGAGAGAGAGAGAGAGAGGTAGAGAGAGAACCCAAGCAGGGTCAGCATGGAGCCCAACATGGGACTTAAACTCTCAAACCATGAGACCATGACCTGAGCTGAAATCAAAAGTCTGATGCTTAACTGGCTGAGCCACCACATGCCCCTTCCACTGCATTTATGAAGGCAGCATAACTTTAGTATCAAACCTAACAAGGGCCTTTTGATAAAGGAAAATTACAAGACCATATCTGTCTTGAATATAGATGCAAAAATCCTTTAAAATTTTTAATAAACATGACTCTGAAATGAAGGAAGAAAATCAAAGGAAATATATATAGACATAAAATTGTCAGTGTTTTCTGGAAGGAGTCAAAAGATACCAATGGAAATGTCAGGGAGAGGGAATGGAATTCAGGTGACACTGGATATCTTACCTTCTCATTTAGTCTTTTTCTTCACAGTTTGAATTTTCTAACGATGCTATTAATATTTTTTCTTCAAAACATCAGAAGGGGTTTTCTTGGTGGCAAATGAGTTTTTTTCTGCAGTGCTCATTGCTAAAATAATAAATAATTGCTATAAAATAAAAAATATAGGTAATTTCATTTAACAAAATTCATGAAAAGCATTGCTAATCTTTAGGGACTTCCTAGAAGTATGGAGAGGTTAAATAAAGATTAAGTGGCACTCAGTATTTTCTCTTTGTTAAGGCTGAAAACTTCTACTCATGTCAAGGTATTCATCAACAAAAATTTCAGATCATCAGAGCACTCTGTTCCCTACACTGCTCTCCTGTAATTTTATTCTAATTCATTGTAGATTGACAGACTCTTAGCAAATGGGCAAAGTTTTAAAATTTGTATACTAAGTTTTATGTCTGAATCTGTGGCTCTAGATGTTGACCTTGACTCCTTGGCACCATGGTTATCAATTAAATTATAGTACCCTGGAGTTCTCTAGGAGAGCAGGACTTTTGAAGCCTCGTGATATTTGTCCAATTTTGTGTAGTTAAGCTATAAACCAATGTCCATTTTCTCTGTGCTTTTTCACTTCTGATGTTTGCTCAGTTTGTAACATGTTTTCACTCTTCATCTTCACTGCAAATATCTGATATAATACAGCATTTGCTGGAGGCTCCTTTTCCAGTAAAATCCCATGAGGAGAATGAAAGACAAATATTTTTTTTTTGAAAATTGAAGAAAGTCATTTAAGGAATGCATCTGATTACCAAGACCCACAAAAATGACTTCATTTATCATGATAACCTTTTCATCTATCTTTTCATGTTACAGTGTGAAATATAAAGTCCCCATTTACTGATTTTTTTAAGTAGGGTGATGCTGGCTAAGAGGAGTGCAGATTTCAGTGTTTGGACAGTCCTGTGCAGCTCACTTACACTGAAGGCAGATAAGAATTAATTCTACTGGAACTTGATGAAGTTTAAGTCCATCAGTAGCCAGACTCCTTTATATTAGATTTTCAAATCAATGAAAAATTAATGAAGAGCTCCCACAATAGCTTCAGAATGGGCATATTTATAACCTTATCCTGCTTGCCAAAAATAATTATATCCCATTTTTTTCCTGCCAACCACTTTAATGCCTTTCACAGAAAATGGGAAAAGGGAGTTGGTGCAAATAGGGTGTTTCCTACAAGAAAGAAGAAAGGTTTTGGAATCTTTGAGCAACTTGTATGTCTTTTTGATTCTGGAACACTTAGGTTCCCTATATTTAGGCTTATTTGTTTACATATCATCCTCCAAGTCAATTACACGACATTTATTTCCAAATTCCATAATTATGAAAGTCTGGCATCACATTAGAAGTTGCTTCTTATGGCGCACAATTGCTGAGGATCCTGGATTTGTTTTATAAACTGAGGCTGAGCTCAGTGACCCCAGCTGACCTGATTCTGGGTTACCCTGGGGAGGAGCACACCAGCCTGACCAGACTTGGTGGGGAGAGAAGGAGAAAGGGGGACTTGCTTCTATTTAGACCCATCTTGCCCCTACCACCCTAAACCTCTGAGTGATTTCTTAACCCACCCTGCCGTCTTCTCAGGAGCTTCCCGGGCTTGCCCACCCCTTGGAATATGGGACTTTGGCACCTGATATTCTTTCTCAGTCCTGGGGGAATCCACTAAAAAGGAGACAAAAAAGATCCACTTTCTAACATTATAATGTTTTAGTGTTATTGCTGCTCATTTAGTTCATAGCTGGGTGCATTTGTTTCACTTTTTAGATTTGTATTATATGTCCTGAAAAAGTTATGTTTTTATTTTTTGGTCAGTGCCGTCAAATGCACAGAAACGCTTAATGTATGATCAAAACAGATTTTTATTTTGACTCTAGAGCCTTAGAGAGTTTTTCCAGGTGAATCCTGGAAAATTAAATCCTTAAATTAAGAAAATATGTCTAAGTGAACATAGCTTTAAAATGAGAGTTGAGTTAATAAAATTAGAATTAATTAAAAAGTGAACTACCCTTTTAGAAAAAAAATTGTAGGTAATCATGAAAGTACAAAGTGGGAATGGGAAGACAGAGACAGAGCACAGAGAAGAAATAAATTTTATGCTTTGTATAAATTCCTTTTAAGAAAGTTATGATTTCTTACCACGATGACCACATCAGAAGAGGCACGTGTTCTTCTTGGGTCCCCACCATTGACCTGTATAGGTGTACCAGGACAGGTACAGTTTCGGGCCTGAGCTTCCTTCCCCACCACACCCCCACCTCAGTGTACTTGTATTTTAGTAGCACGGTGAAGGTGTGGTTGAAGGCAGAGTTGGTTCATTCTTGGCTCTAGCCACTAAATGTTAGGCTCTGCTCCTACATTCTACATGTTTCTCTGAACTTCCAGAACGCTGGCGATAGCATGCATCCAGGATTTGCCAGTCTAGCTTTGCCCTTCCTGATGCCCTTCCTATTTCTTCATTCCTGGTCTTTTATGCTCACTTCTGAGGCTCTGAGCTCTGGTCTCCTTGGGCTAACTGACCAGAGGGCTCTCATTCTGATGCGATTCAGTATGTCCTCTTTGGCTCTGGGCACCTAGCCTAGAGGTTAGAGGCTTTGCTGCTGGCCTTACACTGCAGGACTGCCTGGTGACCACATGAGGGGGTGAGGAGTGGCGGTCAGGTTACTGGAACAGTGATCATGGGCTCAGCAGCATCTCTTTGCTGCCTGCAGTTACTCCAAGAGCCCCCTGTGAGGACAACATGACTGTATTGATTTGGATATAGCAACTAGCCCCTGGTAGACTAAAGAGTTCTGCTACTCAGGATATCTGGACTTAAATCAGGGGGTCCCACAGTCAGTCTGTCTCCATTGGCAGAGTTTGAAATGTGCTGCTCAGTACTGCCTACTTTTTTTAAAATGTTTTATTTATTTCTAAGAAAGAGAGACAGCATGAACAGGGGAGGGTCAGAGAAAGAGGAAGACACAGAATCTTAAA
The DNA here is from genome assembly GCA_017311185.1 of Proteles cristata cristata. Classification (NCBI taxonomy): domain Eukaryota; kingdom Metazoa; phylum Chordata; class Mammalia; order Carnivora; family Hyaenidae; genus Proteles; species Proteles cristata. Next base: position 252,413 of record JAESUZ010000146.1, on the reverse strand, counting down.
CAGGTTTCATCCTCTGAGCTAGCTGTCAGCACAAAGCCTGACATGGGGCTTGAACCCATAAACCATGAGATTATGACCTGAGCTGAAGCTGGACGTTTAACCGACTGAGCCACCCAGGCTCTCCAGTACTGTCTACTTTTGTGCTTCCTGTGTGTGACAAAAGCCATGCTCCAGGGAGAGAGTAAAGCCAAGGACAGAGAGATGGGTTTCTATCACAACCCCAAATCTACTTACCTAATACATATGTCCACCTCTGTTCTCTGTTTTCTACAATAATGTTGGCCCCCAGGAGGATCTTAATCCAGAAAAGATGTCATGATAAGCAATGGTTGTTGTACTGTGAATCATATAGATCCATTCTGCTGGTGTGTTTTTGTGAAGCATCATTGACACATGGTCTCTCAAACAGATTCTGGGTGCATCACTGCAGTGGAAAGAGGGCCATCATTATATTTTAATACTAAGTAGTATTGAGAAGCAGGAAACTTTGCTTCTTGTTTTCCATGGCAAATGTATTTGACCTGCATCTGGCATTTTTTTATAACCACGTATTCTAGAAAATAACATAAGAGTGGAAAAGAAGTGATAAGGGAAAGAAGCATTACCCTCCCCACTCTGTTTCTTTTTTAAACCAAGATATCCAGGGCTTCTGGGTGGCTTAATTGGTTAAGTGTCTGACTTCGGCTCAGGTCATGATCTCACAGTTTGTGGGCTCAAGTCCCATATTGGGCTCTGTGCTAACAGCTCAGAGCCTGGAGCCTGTTTCAGTGGGCCTCACTGGGGGTCCCCCTACGTCTCTCTCTCTGTCCTTCCTCAACTTGTGCTCTTTCTCTCAAAAATAAACATTAAAAAAACCCCATAAGATATCCAGTGGTGAACCTCTGTATTTTCCAATCTCAAAATATACCTCCCCATTATACTATTATACATTTTTGTGTTTTGTGACCTAATCCTATTAAAAGTCATATATGAAATTATGAACCAAAGCCTGTGATCGTTGGTATTCATATATTGGTGAAGTAACTTGTCAAAGTCCTGAAAGTATTGGCAAAATTATAGTCAGGCCTCAGCTAGGTATCCTTTGAGTGATACAGATGAACTTTTTATTGAAGGTGGGAAAATGGAATATAAATTATAGCGCTCAAGGCAGTGTCTAGTAGTAGAAAATCAGAAAAATATGAGATGGGAGCTTAGACTGTGTCCCAGTGTTTAGGTGGTGGACAGTTTCTAAGCTCTCACGGGGCTTTACTCTGTCTAGTTTTTGTTTTGTTTTGTTTTGTTTTGTTTTTCTAGGAGAGAGAGAGAGACAGCGTGAGCAGGGGAGGGTCAGAGAGAGGGAGTCACAGACTGAAACAGGCCCCAGGCTCCGAGCTGGCAGTCAGTACAGAGCCCGACGCGGGGCTCGAACCCATGAACCGCGAGATCATGACCTAAGCGAAAGTCGGACGCTTAACCGACTAAGCTACCCAGGCGCCCCTACTCTGTCTAGTTTTAAAAAGATAGTAATAACATTTCCTTTTGTTCTTTTAGCTGATATTTTAAATGGACTTTGAACCTCTTGGAAGAAAGAAATTCTATGTAAACCTAAATGTTTTGTTATTATTAACAATGACTACAATAAATATTCAAAGTAAGTATGCAATAAATATTCATTGTTTATCACCATTCCTCCTGAAATACCAATAAAATGAAGGTAAAGAAATTTAAAAAAAAAGACTCAAAACTCATAAAGAACAAATGAGCAGATAGGAAATACCAGCAGAGTTTTGCAAGGATGAAAAGGATATGGCTGTGTGGGGACTGGCTTAGGTTTCTGCTTTTCTCCATTTGGCTTAGTGCTGGGGGTGCAGGGTGGAGCCAGGAAGAAACAAGCTGATTTGTACCTTATGGCCCTCAAAAGTCTCAGGAATTAGAAGGCAGGGATGTGGGTGTGGCAAAAACTAGAAGACTAGTTTAATCTGTGTGATAAGCAGTTAACCTCCCACCCCTCAAGTCTCAAGCTGAGACTATACAGCTATGAAATTGTCCCTGTCCAAGGGCAGACAGAGGTTGAGTCAGAGAGACATCAAAGGGAGCTGGAGGGATGCCAGGTAAGCTAAGGCAGGAATGTGGTGCCTTATGGAGAGTCAGGATGCTGCAGAAACAACAACAGAAAGACCTTGGAATTTCAGTGGCTCAACATAGCAAAGGTTTGCTTCTTGCTCACAAAATGTGTCGTTGGCTGGACAACTCCTCAGGGCAGCTTTCTTCTGTGTGGTTAGGATGGTATTGAGGTCATACATAGCTAACTGCCTAGGGAGAAGAAAGGGATGGAGGAGGTCCCCTGACTGCTACGTGCCTCAGATGAGAGATGACATACTCCTGCTGCTCCAGATTTGGCCACATGACCCATCGCATCTGTGAGGTAGGCTGGAGCTCCAGGGGAGCACATGGGTATTTTAGAAATACAAACTGTCTCTGTCACATGGGATTAAGTGAGGGTCTGGGGAGAAGGATGAGGCTGCACCTTCATCTGCCATCTCAGCCTCCCCCTTCTCAACTCTCTGAGTGCTGACTGCTGGTCTGAATCATTCTCAGGCTGAAGTGCGAGGCTTCCTTTCTATAGAAATCCACTGTCCAAGGGAGAAAAAGACATAGGTCCAGAGAGGTAGGGGGACCCCCAGTAAGACCCGCTGGTAGATAAGCTCCTCGTGAGGATACAGAGCTTCTGTCAGCATTTTAGGGCCTTTTGTGTGGTTTCTCTTAAACAGGATTTTATTGATTTTATTGAGCACATTCTGTGTGCCAGGGAATGTTCCGGATGCTGAGGATATAACAATGCAAAAAAAGAAAATAGACAAAATTCCCATTCTCATGAAGCTTTATTTTAGTTCGGGGAGATGGAAAAACATAGATCCTATGTCACATGCAGGTGTTAGAGTGAAAAATGAAACCTGGGAAGCAGATAGGGAGTGTGTGGAATGAGGAGCTATTTAATGGAGTGATGAGAGGCGCTGTTGCTTGAGACCTAAGGAAATGAGGGAGTGAGCTGTGAGATCATGTTGTGGGGGGGGGGACTTTCCAGGCAGAGGGACTAGTCAGTGCAGAGGCCCCCACATGGAGGCATGCTTGGCACACTCCAGGAATAGCAAGGAGAAGTGCGGCTGGAGGGAAGTGTGTGAGGGGAAGTTAGAGGCACAGCAAGGGCTACCTTGTGTGGAGACTGGTGGATGATTTAAAGGACTTTGTCTTTTTACCCTAAGTAAGGCTAGGACCACTGTAATGGTGAGCAGAGGAGGGACTTTTAAGAGGGTACCTCTGGTACCTGTGCCTTGGGAAGGCAGGGCAGAATCCACAAGAGCAATGAAGAAGAAATGAGATTAATTCATGTTGCATTTAGATGTGGTGCCTTAATTCTCACTGCTGTGTGTGTCTCATTGTGTGTATGTCCCACATTTTATTTATGTATTTTATTGTGGATGGACAGTTGGATTATTTCAGTTTGATGACTGTTGCAAATAATGCTGCTATGAACACTGACTTCTATATCTTTTTGTGCATCACCTAGAAGTGAAATTCTGGGTGCATGGGTTCCATTTTAGTAGATAATGCCAAATAATTTTCCAAAGTGTTTGTTTCATTTACATTATCTCCCATTATCACCAATATTTGGTGTTGCCAGTTATTTTCCTTTGAGCCATATGGTGGGTGAGTCATTATACCTCACTATAGTTTTATTCTGCATCTCCTTGATTATTAATTAGGGTGAATACCTTTTCATGTGTTTATTAGACATTTGGATCCTCTCATTTGTGAAGTACCTATAAAAGCTCTTGCCCATTTCCCATTGTGTTGTATGTACTTACTTGTTTTAAAGAGATCTTTATATATGCTAGAGATAAGCCCTTTGTCCAGTTATTTGTAATTTGTCAGATGTGTATAGACACACACACACACACACACACACACACACACACACGTATTACCTTCTTGCATTCAGGGGCTTGCCTTTTAATTTCACAATGATCTTTTTGATGTCTTGATTAAAATAAAGATTTCCTACCTCAGTTTTAGAAAGATTTTTTTCCTGTGTTATCCTTAAATAGTTTTATTTCTCCCTTTTGCATTGAGAACTATAATTTACTGTGAGTTGATTTTTATAATAAAAAATTTTATTTCATTTTTCCATATGAACATCCAGTTGATCTAGATGCGCTTATTCAAAAGTCAGCCCTTTCCTCACTGCTGTGCTATATCGTCTTTGTGATGTCAAAGTGTTCTTATATGCAAGAGTCACCTCCTGGATTCTCTGATCTTTTGGTTTATTTGTCCATACCATACATTGTCTTAAGTAACTAAAACTTTATAAGTAAATCTTGGTATCCAATAAAGTAATCCCTTTTTTTTGTTCAATATTGTTTGGCTATTCATAGTTCTTTGCATGCTTGTATAAATTTTGTAGTCAGTTTGTCAAATTCTACAGAGAAACTCCACTAGAATTTTTGATGGGATTATAGTGCATCTATAAATCAATATAGAGACAATTGACATCTTTACCATAGTTTGTTTTCCATCTTGAGCATCTACTAAGATCATCTTTTTTAAAAAAAATTTTAACTGTTTTATTTATTTCTGAGAGAGAGAGAGAGAGACTACATGAGCAGGGGAGGGTCAGAGAGAGAGGGAGATACAGAATGTGAAACAGGCTCCAGGCTCTGAGCTAGCTGTCAGCACAGAGCCTGATGCAGGGCTCGGACTCACAAACCATGAGCTCATGACCTGAGCCAAAGTCGGACACTTAACTGACTGAGCCACCCAGGCACCTGTACTCAGATCGCTTTAATTTCTCTCAATAATATTTTGTTTTATAATTTTCTGAGTAGAGGCATTACATAGCTTTAATGAGCTAGAAATCCTATCTATCTTTCATTTTTTTGGCATCATGGTGCATAGTGTTCAGTTATCTATTGCTGTGCCACAGGCCACCTCAAAATATCACGGCTTTGATATCTATAGTTTATTATCTCTGATGATGCTCTGGGCATGACCTCTGCAGGTCTTGCCTGGAGTCCTTCCTGTGATGGTGTTCCGATTATGGCTGGAAGATGCTTGATGGTCCCAGTGGCCTCACTTATATATTCAGAACTTTGATGCCACTGAAGTTGGGTCTCCCCTGTCATCAGTTAGTAATCTAGGTGGGTCATCTGTCTGTGGCAAAGAGAGCACTGTGAAAAGGAGTGTCCTAAGAGGACAAAAGCAGAAGAGGCAGTTCTCTTAAGTCCTAGGCTCCAAAATCCACATGATATAACTTCTGCCACACTCTGTTGTTCAGAGAAAGCCATAAAGTTAGTCCACATGTGAAGGGGTAGAGATTATCCCCACCTCCTGATAGGAGAAGTAGCCACCCACATTACAGTACGAAACGGTGCATGGGATCCATCTCTGGGAAAATGTGTCACATATGGCATGTATTTTAGTTCCATTTTCTGTTTGTCATTGAAAAATGGAAATGAAACTGATTTATGCATATTGACCTTATACTCAACCACTTTGATAATTTATTAATTCTAATGGCTGATCTGTACATTCTTTTGAATTTTCTTTGTATAGAATCATGTCATTGGAAAAAGAAAAGACAATTTTGTTTCTTTTCAATCATCATAAGTTTTATTCCTCATCTCAGAGGGAACATTTTCAATATTTTATAATAAAGAGCAATGTTTAATGCAGATTGTAGTGATCAGTTAAGTTCCCTTCTATTTCAAGATTGCTAAGTTTCTTGTTTTGTTAGTATTTAAAAAATTTTTTTTTAAATATTTATATTTGAGACAGAGAAACAGAGCATGAGCAGGAGAGGAAGAAAAGTAGAGAAAGAGGGAGACACAGAATCTGAAGCAGGCTCCAGGCTCTAAATTGTCAGGACAGAGCCCCATGCAGGGCTTGAACTCACAAACTGTGAGATCATGACCTGAGCCAAAGTCGGTTGCTTAACCAACTGAGCCAGACATCCCTGTTTTGTTTGTTTGTTTTAAGATCGTAAGTAGATACTGAATTTTCTACTGTGACTTTTCTTTCTTTTTTGAGATGACCATAAGAAAGTTCTCCTTTATTCTGTTAATATAGTGAGTCACCTTGATTGATTTTTGAATGTTCAGCAAATTTGCTTCCCTAGGTTGAACTCAACTTTCTCATGCTGAATCTCTTGATTTTGTTCAATGTTTTGTTCAGGGTTTTGATTATGTGTTTTTGGGGGAGATTGGCCTTTTATCTACATTTTTCAAAATGTCTTTATGAGGTTCTTAATATTAAGGTTATGCTTTCTTTATAAAACACAATGGGAATAGTTCCTCATTTTCTTTTCTGGAAACATTTACTTAAAAGTGGTGTTATCTCTCATTTAAGTGTTCAGTAGATTCCACTAGTGAAGTCTAGTGGGTTGGATTTTTTTTTTTGCTTTTTGGAGTTTTTTTGAAGGAAAGTTTGGAGTTACAGGTTCAGTAGTTCCCAGGACTAGTAAAACTCTGTGTATTTTTGTTGTATATGTTTTGTTTGGTTATGTTTTCAAGGAATTTGCCCATTTCATCTGTTTTCAAATGTATTGGCAAACATTGTAATTAATATTCTGTTATCCATCTAATATCTATAGGGAAATACCTTGTTGTTGTTCATACCTGTGTGAGAGCACAATGAAGCTAGTCTTGGAGTATTAAAAGAGGTTGGAACCAATTGCTGCTGTCAGAGCAGAGGTATTGCTAGGACCTTACTGACAGGAAGAGCATGCAAATAGGAAGAAGAAAGTCCTACTCTGTGCCCAACTTTTCAGGTTACTCCATTTTCCCCTATTAGAAGACCCCAAAAGCAAGTCACTTAACAGAAAAAAAAAAACATAAGCTTACAGAGATCCAACCCCAGTATTAGAGAGCAGTGGATTTGGAATGAGAGATCATAGCTTAATAAACAGCACACTCTCACCCTGAAATATTTTCAGTATCCTCTTGACCTCACCCCAGCTAGAGGAGACCTGAGAACAAACTGAGGACTGATAGGGGGGGAGAGGAAGGGGGTGATGGGCATGGAGGAGGGCACTTGTGGGGATGAGCACTGGTGTTATATGGAAACCAACTTGACAATAAACTATTAAAAAAAAAAGAATCATTTTTCTTTCCGCTCCATGTTCCCACTCTTATCCTTTTCCTTGGGGTATGCAGAGATCATGTGGGTCGAGGCTCTTACCAAGATCTTCGTTTTCCTATTTCAAGAATCCTTATGAACAACTGTAGTACAATTTACATTCACATTGTCATTGTCCATTAAGATTTTAAAATAAATATTACAAGATTTGTTCTCACTATTGCTTACTAAACTCTGTCTTCACCTCCCATGGGTCCTTGTTTGATTTGGTTCTTGGGCAAGAGTATACTGAAGTATCCTCAGCGAGGACACCTGAGACCCCTGCTTCCCACTCTGCACATCCCATAATCTCCTTTGTACTCACATAATAATAGCTTGCCCGGGTTGAGAATTTTTGGATTAAAAGTGAGAAATGTGATGTTAACCTGATTGTTTCTAGAAACAACTTATTCTTTTTCTCTTGAAGCTTATATCTTGTTCTTGAAATTCAGAAATTTTAGCAGGATGGATCTAAATTCTGCCTTTTCAGAACCCTTTCAAATCTGCAGACTTGAGTTGCTTTTCCTTTGATATAGTTTCTCTGCTTATTTTCTGTCACATGTTTTGTCTTCTCCCCCAACATCTTTGATTTGCATATTATACCTCCTATTCCTGCCCTTCATATCTTGATTGTTTTTATTCAATTATTATCTTTATTCCATTAACTTTTGTCCTATGTCTTTCATTTGAGCCTTCTTGGTTTTCGACAGGGACCATTCTCTTTTATAGTATCTCTACTAGAATTTTACATTTAAAAACCAAGAACTATTCCATTCTAGAAGTATTTTATCGTGTTCTAATAATATCTCCTTATGTGTTCTCATTATGTTTTTATTTGGTAGTATTTTTCTATTTATTCTATTCATTGTGCTTCATTGTAGCCATCTGTTCTGGAATTTGGCTGTCTCCTTCCTTTAAACCACTGTACTTAGGTGTGCATATGAGTTTACTTTGCCTGATCATTGTGCTTTGAGTTTTCCCAGTGCTGGTTTGGGCTCAGCTGGTGGCCATGACAGGATCCCCTTAAGGCCATGGTAAATAGGAAGAGACAGAAGCAGATAGGGGAAGGATTTTCCTCTGTGGGGAGGGGGTAATTGGCCTCACAAACTATGTTATGCTTTAGATATGGCAGGGGGAGGGGTGAGGATAGGGATAGTGTCTGTTTTCAGAATCAAATAGAGCTAGATTATCTTCAGGCCCACCTTGCAACTTTTTTCTTTTTTTTTTTAACATTTATTGTTGAGAGACAGAGCATGAGCAGGGGAGGGGCAAAAAGAGAGGGAGACACAGAATCCAAAGCAGTCTCCAAGCTTTGAGCTGTCAGCACAGAGTCAGGGATGGGGCTCGAACCCACGAACCGCAAGATCATGACCTGAGCCAAAGTCAGATGCTTAACTGACTGTTGGGGTGCCTGGGTGGCTCAGTCTGTTAAGCGTCCAACTTCAGCTCAGGTTACGATCTTGTGGTTTATGAGTTCGAGCCCCATGCCAGGCTCTGTGTTGACAGCTTGGAGCCTGCTTTAGATTCTGTGTGTGTGTGTCTCTTTCTCTCTGCCCTTCTCCTGATCATGCTCTGTCTCTCTCAAAAAACAAAAACAAAAACATTAACTGACTGAGCCACCAGGTCCCGCCCTTCTTTTCTTAAGTTGTTTATTTATTCTGAGAGAGAGAAAAAGCAAGGGAGGGGCAGGGAGAGAGGGAGACACAGAATCTGAAGCAAGCTCCAGGCTCTGAGCTGTCAGCACAAAGCCTGATGTAGGGCTCAAACTCACAAACTGTGAGATCGTGATCTGAGCCAAAGTCGGACTCTTAACTGACGGAGCCACCCAGACGCCCCACAACTCCTCTTTCAACAGGGAGAGCCGGGTAACACCTCAGGTAAGCCTTAAAGGCTCCCTTTCTGCTCACAAGTCCCCTGGATGACCCCACTGTGGCTTGGAATGTCAGTTTCTCACTCTGAGCTTTTCCAGAGGTGCAGCTTTTCTCCATACTACCTGACCTTTGGCCAGATCTTACTGATTTAGGCTTCCTGTGCTGAGCCTGCACCTCTGCCGTAGGCCACAGGGTGCAACTATGAGTCAGCCTCCTGACATACCTCCACGCTAGGCAACATGAGTACCCGCAGGATGCAGGAGAACATGTGGCTAACTGGCCGGCCTGAGGCTGTTGGATCTCAGCTGTCCCTGGATCATCATCACATTAGAAACACCTCTTGGCAGGAAACAAGGCTAGACTTGGGGGTTGCTGCAGAGTCCAGGCAACAAGGACACACTGGCACTCCTACAAACCACCAGAGCTTCAGGCTGTAACTTCCTGTCTTCTCTTTCCAAGAAAACTGGGGACCAAAGTTTGTAGCATATAGTAGGGTCTTAGGGGTCAGGTGACAGTGAACTAAAGAATCAGTCCTCTGCAGGATGGCCTTGAGAAGCTAAAGCTCCAAGTCCATCAGGTGGGTAGAGAAATGGTGACCTTGCTGGAAAGAGTGAGTAAGAGCAGAGCAGTGGGAAGTCTGCAATATCCCCTGAGGTTCTAGCATACGGTCAGAGTAAACTCCTCAGTAGATGCTCACAGGGAACCACTAGCTGAGGATGGGCATCACTCAGGCTAGGGTGAAATTCCTTAAATATGAGGATACATCTTCAGTACTTCCAAGCAAATTCTGCCCTTCCAACTTACAGACTCTAGATATCTGAGCAAACGTTAGATTCTTTCCTTTCCCAGGTCCCAGATAACATCTAAATGTCTTTTTGCACAGAAAGGAAGGCTGACTGCCAACTTGTGGTCTTGTACCACTACCTCCAGCAGCGTTTCAAGCTGGTGTTCAAATGTCTATAGATGTCAGAGCTAGGTGGAGGGGTTGGCTCATGGCCAATGACTGGGAGCCAGGGCTTCACTAGGTGAAGTCTGTGAACTACCAACTGATATATTCCCTTTGTTGGGATTCTCTCATCTACAGATATCAGTTGGGATGCTTTGGGCTGCAAGTGATAATAAAGCTCAACTCAAAGCTTCAATGACAGGAAGTAAATGATCTCAAATAACAAATTCAGAGGTGGGCTGCTCCAGAGTTAGTTGGTTCAGCAGCCTAGAGAAATCATCCAGGATCCATATTCTTTCCAGCTTTTCATTCTGCCAATTTCAATATTTTGATGTGTTGGCTTAGCTGTACTTATGGTCACAAGATGATTGCCACTGCTTGAGGATTTCCATGCAGATGTAAAATGTCTGTAGAAAAGTAGAAAAAAGTAGAAAAGGATTTTTTCCTGAGAACCTCTTTTTGAGAGCAAGTAAACATTTCTCAGATGACCCTCACCACACACACACACACACACACACACACACACACACACACACACACTACCAAAATATTCCTCACATCGCGCTGGCCAGAACTGGGTCACATGTCCACTCTTAAACCAGTCACTTGTTATTTGGGTTGTATAACTTATTTATAAATTTAGAAAATATTTCCCTTGAGTAAGATTAATCAAGGGAACATGTGAATGGATGTTAATATTAAATGGCGATGAGTTGCACTGCATTTCTGTAGTTTGCACTTAATAATTACACCTGGACACAAAGGATTAGGCATAAACATAACAGATATATCCATATTAATCATTGTGTGAAATTTCCCCGTATAAGTTTTTAAAGGCCCGGAGTAATAACTACACTGAATCAGGTAATTTGCTTAGAGGTGCATGTGAAAGGAAAAGAAAACATGCATGAGTAGTATGAACCACTTGGATAATTGCAAACAATTGAGCAGCTCAAGAAAATTTCATAAGCACATTTTTAATGACTGATTGGATCCTAGGAAGCAGTTAATTAGTGAACATTTGCTTTTCCCATGCCACCTCTCTCCAACCTGTGGGATTAATAAAATCTGAATTAAAAAAAAAAAGAAAGTTTTGCTTCTCATGAAAGAAAGATGCCCTGCTTTATCCAGCCAGATGAAGGGATGTTGTTGCCAGTTTCCAGAGGCAGGGGTCCTTCAGAAAACCGAGCTCCTCTGCCTCTCCTGTGTTTAGGGCTGGCCTTCCCACAGTGGCTTCCTGGTTGCTGGAAGCAGCACTGCAGCCAGGCCAGTAGGGTCAGACACATATGTAGGCGGCAGGCTCCCCCTCTGTGCTTTCTTCCTTCCCAGATGCTTGGGATTCTCACTGATGTGCAGGGCTTTCTCTCTCCCTTGAATCACTTGCTCCTGCGCAGCACTGATAGGTTTGCTGTTCAACATATCTGTATTTCTAAGGTTGCTATTTTCCCCTGATGTTACAGGGTGTGTTCCATCTTACCTATTCTGTTTCTTCCTTCCCCAGGCTTTGTGCCTCCTTTGGTCCAGTTGAGGTCAAACTTGTTTATTCCCTGGAATGTCATTCTTTCTTATTTTCTCTGTTCAAGGCTTCTGAAATCTCCACATAGTTGCCAAAACATCTCATGTGTGTGCAAAGAAAGCACTTAGAGGATACAGGACTGAAGTTTCCTTTAGTATTTAGCTTCTGGGGGTAACTTCTTTGAGAACTAGAGACTTTGTAACAAATGAGCTGGTCAAATTCTCTTCTTAGCAGGGTTGTCAACTATGCCCTATATGATTACAAGTTTTCATGGAATTAGAGTAGCAATCAGTCTTTTAATGCTCCAAGACAAGTGGACAGAAGTGAGAGTTCTGGCTGAGCACAGGTTTTGCTTGTTTGAACAGTTTTCATGCTAAGAAAGGCAGTGATCATAGGTGAGTGAGAGAAAGTCCAGGTAAGAGAAAGGGTTGCCCATGTACAAAGGACAGAGCATCTGACTTTCTTGTTCCCTCCAGGTAGAAAGATACTTTACGTCAATTCTTAGTTTTGAAAATATTTTGGGGGGAAGTATTACATTAACTTGACTACATGAACTGAAAAAAACTGTTGTTGCTGTTCTTCCCTTTTGTCTTCTTTTATAGTAAGATTTTCTTTTTCTACCAGATGGGCAGCTTCCAGAAGGTACACATGGAAATCTGGCTAGCCAAATAAGTGGACTGAACCCCATGGTCAATGAGGTGACATGTCTCACCTGAATCATTCTCACATTTCTAGATTTTTTTTTCTCTAGGTTTGATTAAGTTTCATGATCCTTGTATAGTTCTTGTATATGATCTCATTGTTCCCAATTGTCATATTTAAGAAACTGTAAGAGCTAAATTCCATTCAGTATAGTGTAGTAAAGAGATGATATAAGAGATGATACTACACTATAAGCATAGTGTAGTAAAGAGATATGTAAGAGATGATATAAGATAATATAAGAGAGACTCTGTCAATGCTTGGGCTAGATCAGTAATCAAGTTGTATATGACTTGTTTATTAATCCATTGTATGTGTCTGAAAGACTCTTGTGGGGGTGGGGGTGCTTTATTTTTTATTGCAGATCTTGTCTTCAGCTCAGTGTTATATGTGGAAATAAAAAACGAGCCTGTGAAACAAGGGAAAATTTAGTTTAAAATCACATACTATAAATATACCTATACATATTTTTGCAGATGTTAACTTACTTTGCATTTTTTGCTGAATAGCCTGCATTGAGTTATACATACTGCACTATGATTAACTCAGAGGCAATTTTCACAGTAGAGGTTGATATGTTTTGATATGGTAGATCTCTTTGAAGGCACAGGTACTTGTTCTTGCTTGTGAGTGGGAAGATACAGTTTTGAAAGCACTGGATCACGATGTATGCACAGTTAACTTTATTACCTGTTTTTGATTTTTCCCTTTTCTCAAAAAATATCTGAGGGCCAAGGCTATTTATGTAGCCCCCAGAGCCTACGTTTGTCTAATGTCTCTGGTACAGGGAGCAGCAGGAACAAGGAAAGCCCCCATTTCCTCAAGATAGTTTGCAGCTGTTGAAGATTCATTCAACATCCTAGTGGTTTTAAATGGAAACCTCCACTTGTCCTAAAAGTCACAGAATTTTGTCACTTAAAGAAAAAGAGAGCCAAGTTAGGAAGTATTTTGTTTTATGAGCAGATACTGTGAGAAACTTAGGATGCTCCAGCACATGGGCATCTAATAAATGAGGAACAAGGAATTTCTTTAAATGTTACTTTCAGGGGCTCCCGGGTGGCTTAGTCGGTTAAGCGTCCGGCTTTCGCTTAGGTCATGATCTCGTGGTTCGTGGGTTTGAGCCCCGCGTCGGGCTCTGCGCTGACTGCCAGCTCAGAGCCTGGAGCCTGTTTCAGTCAGTGACTCCCTCTCTCTCTGACCCTAACCTGCTCACACTGTCTCTTTCTCTCTCTCTCCTAGAAATAAAGATATTTAAAAAAAAAATTAATGTTACTTTCAGGGTGGGGTTTCTGTTTTCCTTGCAACATGTGTGTATGATTTCTGATTTAGAATTTTTTCATATGTTAATCATATTTTACAGCTGAAATATTTACAGCTGGGTTAACTCAGCCCAGCCTTTCTGCAGGTGAAGAGGCTGAGACCTAACCAGTGAGAGATCTTCCAGGATCCAGAGGAAAGAAATTGGTGACAGAGGAAGGATGAAATTGTGTTTCATAAACCATATAGCATAAAGATGTTCATTAATCGCCTAAAGTATAAACAAACATCTTTGTGACAGTGACAGAAATCATTATTTCAACAGTAGACTCTCCTCCACTTTAGTTTAATTTTTAATTTAAAAATATCTTTCTGTTGGGGCATCTGGGTGGCTCAGGTGATTAAGTGTCTAACCTTTGGCTCAGGTTTGTGAGATCTCATGGTTTGTGAGTTTGAGCCCTGCATCGGACTCTGTGCTGAGAGCTCAGAGCCTGGAGTCTGCTTTGGATTCTGTGTCTCCCTCTCTCTCTGCCCCTCTGTGCTCTCTCTCTGTCTCTCTCTAAAAAATAAATAAATATTAAAAATAAAAACAAAATTCTTTCTGTTGCTATTGACCCAGAAAGTCTGGGTGCCCTAACTGCATCCACTTGATGGTTCTCATTACTGTTTTCTTAGTCTTTTCTGATTTCATCTCATTATACTTCAGAAGGAACAGCTTATTAAAGATTCTTCAGCTTGGCTTTCTTCAGGTTCTTTTTAAAACAGGTTTATAAAGATATCATTAACATATAAAATTAATATATGTTTAAAGTATACAATGTATTTTAGCATACTTCAGAGTTATGCAGCCATCATTATCTAATCTTATCACAAACTTTAATCACCCCCCAAAAGAAATCACATACTCTTTAGCAGTCACACCCCACATCCCCATGACAAAACTATGTTCTACAGAAGCTGTACCATTTTACATTCCCACCAGAAATACATGAAGTTTCCAATTTCTCTACATCCTTGCTAACACTTGATATTACCTCTTTTTTTGTTTTTATCTATTCTGGTGAATGAGCCATTCTTACATATTTGGAGACATGTCTATTCAAATCCTTTGCCCAGTGTTACAGCTGGATTTGTGTCTTCTTACTAAGTTGCAAGAGTTGTTTATATGTTCTGTATGTATGTCCCTTATCACGTACATGATTTGAAAATAATTTCCCCCAGACTATGCAGATTGCCTTTTCCCTTTGAGTATCCTCGGACACACACAAGTTTTTAATTTTGATGAAATACAACTTCTCAATCTTCCTGTTTATCACCTGTGTTTTTAGTGTCTTATCAAAGAGATCATTGATGAATGCAAAGTCATGAAAATTTGCTCCCATCATTCTAAGAGTTTTAGAATTTTAATTTTTACATTTAGGCCTATGATTCACTTTGAGTGAATTTTGATGTGGTGTGAGGTCAGAGTCCAATTCATTTTTTTGAACGTGGATATCCATTATACCAACACCATTTGTTGTTATCCTGTTGAATTATCTTGGTTCCTTTTTTGAAAATCTGTTAACCATAGATGTATAGGTTTACTTTTGCACTCATTTCTATTCTACTGCTCTGCATGTGTATCAGTTACTAGAGCTGCCATAACAAAATACACAGACTGGGTGGGTTAAACAACAGAAAATTTCTCACAATCTGGAAGCCAGAAATTCAAGATTTTAGTAAGAAATCCGAGTGTTAGTAAGTGTGGTTTCCCATGAGCCTCTGTTCTTGACTTGCAGACAGCTGCCTTTCCACTGTGCCTTCACAAGGCCTACTCTCTGTGTGCACATATCCCTGGTGTTTCTTCCAGTGATGAAGAAGGATGGTGTCCTTATGAGGGCATTAGTCTTATTGGATTAGCAACCCGCCCTAATGGCCTCATTTCAACTTAATCCATTTAAAGACCTTATTTCCAAAATCAGTCATATTCTGAGGTAGTAGGAATTGAAACTTAAACTTATGAATTTGAGGAGGAGGGAGACACAATTCAGCCCATAACAATATGTCTTATGTTTGTGCCTGTACTGCACAGCTTTGATTACAATAGTGTTTTAGTTAAGTTCTGACATTGTTAATAGAAGTATGAGGAAGCGTGAGTCCTCCAACTTTGTTAAAGAGTGTTTTGGCTATTCTGGAATTTCTTAATGAATTTTAGGATCAGCATGTCAATTTCTATTTTAAAAATGCAGCTGTGATTTTGATAGGTAATCTATCAATTTTTTTTATATATTGTTAGATTTGGTTTGCTACTATTTTGATAAAGATTTTTGCATCTGTATTTGTAGTTTTTTTAATAATGTCTTTGGTTTATTTTGGTATAAAAATAGTACTGTACTCAAAATGAGTTGGGAATTAGTTCTTCATTTTCTAGTACAGTTTTTAAAGGGCCTCAATTCTTTTTTTTTTTTTTTTTAATTTTTTAATGTTTTATTTATTTCTGAGAGATAGAGCGAGTGAGAGCAGGGGAGGGTCAGAGAGAGGGAGACACAGAATCCGAAGCAGGCTCCAGGCTCTGAGCTAGCTGTCAGCAAGAGCCTGACGCGGGGCTCCAACCCACGAACTGTGAGATCATGACCTGAGCCGAAGTCGGACACTCAACCAACTGAGCCACCCAGGCGCCCCCTTAATTCTTTTTTAAAGAATTTTGGTAGAAATCACCAATGAAACCGTCAGGACCTGGGTTTTCTTTATGGGAACTTTTTAAACTACTAATTCAATCTTTGTTTCTTCATATTTTCTGTTTCTTCCTGAAATCTGTATCTTTCTAGGAGCTTTTCCATTTCATCAAATTTCTCTAATTTGTTGGTATACAGTGGTTTATTGCTTGTAGCATCCCTTTATAGTCTTTTTTTTTTTTCATTTTTAAGGTTGGTAGTGATAAACCCCCCTTCATTCCTGATTCTTTTACATTTTATTTATTTTGAGAGAGAGCACATGCAAGTGGAGCAGAGAAAGAAAGAGAGAGAGAGAGAGGGAGAGAGATAAAGAGAATCCCAAGCAGGCTACGCACTGTCAGCACAGAGCCTGATGTGGGGCTCAACCTCACAAACTATGAAATTATGACCTGAGCTAAAATCAAGAGTCAGAAACTTAATCTACTGAGCCACCCAGGTGCCTGCATTCCTGATTTTTTTTTTTTAAATCAATTTGAATGTTCTTTCGTGGTCAGTGCAGCTCTCTATTTTATTACTTTTTCAAATTCTTGGGTCATCTTTAATGAGTTGTTTTCTTATTTCACTTGTGCCAGGTTTGCACTTTCTTCTTTCCTCTACAGATCATGCTTTTGGGAGTTGCTGGTAAAATACTAGGCTGGCGCAAGTGGTGAGAGGCCCAGAAGTTTCTGGCACAGCAGACTTTTTTATAAGCCACTGGGAATCAAAGAACACACTGTTTACATGTCTCCTGAGGCACCATGAAGCAGCCTCTGGGAGCCCAGGCTGAAAAGGAGCAAAACTGCTCAAGGCCTCCATTGCATTTGACCTGCCTGTAAGGCTTCTGCTGTGGGCAATTAGTCAGCAGTCTGGGGGAGGCTTTTGGAGAACCAGCCTCAGAAAGAAGATAGCTGCAGGCTCTCAGAGGGGAGACATGGGTTTCTGAAGGCTGAAAGTATGTGATCCTGGGTCTTCCCAGGCCTTGGGAAGGGGCAGGCCTTCTCCTTATCAGGTACATAAGCTCTCACTTTCGTCTCAGGAAGGAGGAAGCCCTGTACTAGCTCTCTTCGCTGCAGATTTTGGAGAACCCATAGTCTTGGTGTACTCTCTAGCCTTGAAAGCATCCCTGCTTCAGTTGTTAATTTAACTCAAGGGGAGGAACCAGGAAGGAGAGGGTATCAGAGACAGGGGACCTGTGCAGAAATACCATTTCTCCAGGATTCCTACAGCCACCTCTTAAGTACCTCAGAATATTATTTCTGGTTGTCTGTTTATAATTGTTGTCTCCTTCAGAACCACCAGTTATGTATATGTGGGATCTTTCTTGTCTGCCTTCATTATTTCTGTATTTTGTTCTAATTCACTTCTTTTATTCTTAATCCATTTCAATTTGCTCAGTTTTCTCAAAACTTACCTGCCTTACCCTCTCTGGGTATTAACTTTGTCCATTCTATTTCTTGGTGCCCCTGCCTTGTGAGTTACCTCTGTTATAGGCTAAAGTGAAATCTAGAAGAAAAGAATGAGGCTTCTGGCATCTTGAATGGTATGACCTGTAGGGAAATGCTTTGGGTTAAATATGGAGAACACAGCTACTCTAGAATGGCAAATGCTTTCAAATACGTTCTAGGTCGTCTGAAACTTCTTTCTGCAGAGGTAAATCACCAGATTAGCTCACATGCACATTCTATAGGGAAAAACAGTCTTTCATGATTTCTATGTTGGCCTTATTGCCAGCAATTAAAATCTTAAGTGCATACATCAACCATAGAATATGCCAAGAAACAATAAAAATGTCAAATTGTATTCAGATAATATCTGATTACACTCAATAACCTTACAGGTAATATTAACTTTGTCTAGCCCCCTCCTTTTGAAACAAAGTCTCATTCCTTAGTACCCTCTTTTCTCCTGCTTAATTGGGTTTGGATATTGCTTGGCCATAATTTTTTCAGTTCCAAGTGAGGAGAACCAGCCGGAAGCAGATAAAGCAAAGGAACATCTGACTTGCATCATTAAGTAGTTATCCCTAGGAGTCTGACCTTGAACTCAGGATCCAGGAGGTGGCATTAGGATTGCCTTTGAGTTGGCAGTCACCATGAAGCAGGTTATACCCAAGCAAAGGCAAAGGGGGCTAGGCTTCCATCACTGTTTAGCTTGTTAGCTCAGGAAAGGAGAGCCTATGTGAGCCTCTGAAAGGATGCTGACTAGACTTTCCAAACCAGTCGCTATGGCTGGCCTGAAACATGTGCACTCAGGAAAGACAGGTAGAGCCTTACTAAGGTCTCCTAGAGATGGGAACCAGTTCCTAAAAGGAAAAAATGCAGAACCAGAGGCAAAAACAAGCAGACAAAAACAAACTTATTGACCACTACAGAGACCTTGTCTGTTTCTAATTTTATAACTTAGCAGACCTTAATGATTTTCATAAGTAAACTGGCGAACTGGAAGGTTTTTATTTCTTGAAAAGAGAGTCTGAGAAGGTGCTTCTGGACCAAATGGCTGCAATGCTTAGAAAGAGCTATCTCATCAAGCTGCACCTCTCCACCCCCTTCCACCAGTCAAGGAAAGCTCTGTTGACACTTAAAAGTATTCTTTCAAGAGCGACGACAAAGTGTTATCATGTAGTCCTGCTGTGTGGATCTTTGTTATGAGTGAACACAAGAAATTTTATTACAACCATTAAAAATATCTGGAATCCTTTTCCTCCTGTCTACTCACCAAAATAGTACCTGCCTCCCCCGCTCCAACTTTCTTTCACTGGAAAAGGCAGTGAAGCTGCTCATATATGGGGCTGCATGCTTTTATCATTGCTTTTCTCCCCAAAAAGCCTTTCCCTGCTTTTTGCACTAGGTTTCCAGCAGAAAATTTTAAACCTTTCTCTGGTTCTGCAAGAAATACTAGGGAATGAAGAGGAGAATCTAGTAAATAAAGATGATTAGAGATTGCTGGCAGTCATTTGCTACCAAGGAGATGAAATAAAGCAATTAATTACTCAGACATCTAAAGAACAAGTGATAGTAGGCATTTCTTTGTTCAATGCATTTGAAATCTTAGCTAGCTTAATTTTTGCCTCAAAGAATTTTTACTTTTTTGTCTAGTAATAAAACCATTAAGGTCATTACCATAAACTATTTGAAAATGTTTTTCTTTTTAAACCACTTGTCTTTATTACTTCACTGGCTGAACAAAAAGTCACAGATGTCATATTCAGGTCACACTGCATTTACTGAAAATTAGAATGTGCATAACTGTTAACGGCATGGTGTCACTGTGAAGTTAAAATCATTGAGAATGTATTTCTATCTCCCAAGCAAGACAATCAACATTAAATTTCATTTTTAAAATAATTTTAATAGCACCTTAATGTTTTTTCAGACTTTTTCCCCCTGACTTTTGTATTTGCATGTGTTTCACTGCAGTAAACATCTTTCTATATACAGTTTTCTAAAGTCTCCAGATACTTTCCTTAACATAAACCCTCTAATGAAGTAAACTTGTTATCAACTACGTTGTCCCACTGTTGGGTGAGGTACTTGGCAAACCTATCTCCTTAGTTCCCTAATGCCTGGATTATTATAGCAGTCCCCCCTTACTGTGGTTTTGCTTTCCACGGTTTTCATTACTTTTGGTCAACTGTGGTCTGCAAGCAGATGATCATCCTTCTGACATATTCTCAGAAGGTCAATGGCCTAACACTACATCACAGTGCCTGAATTATCCACCTCACTTCATCTCATCCTGTAGGCATTTTATCATATGAGAAGGGTGACATTTTAAGGGAGATGACATTTACATAACTTCAATTATAGTATATTGTTGTAATTGTACTACTTTATTATTAGTTATTGTTTTTAATCTATTGTGCCTAATTTATAAACTTTGTAATAGGTTATATGTATGTATAGGAAAAAACAGTATATATAAGATGTGGTACTATCTGCAGTGTTAGGCATCCTTTGAGGGTTTTGGAACATATTCCCTGTGGACAAGGGGAGACTACGGTACTCTCATTTTGTTGATTTGGAAACAGAAAGGAGTGTCAGTGGGTGCCCAGATACTACACAGATTTCTTTTTTATTTTTTGAAAATATTTTTAATGTTTATTTTTGAGAGAGACAGTGTGTGAGTGGGAGAGGGGCAGAAAGAGGAGACACAGAATCCAAAGTAGGCTCCAGGCTCTGAGCTGTCAGCACAGAACCTGACACGTGACGAGCCATGAGAACATGGCCTGAGCCAAAGTCGGCCACTTAACTGATTGAGCCACTCATGTGCCCCTACACAGGTTTCTAATCTAGGTCTATAGGGCTCCATAACTTTGCTTTTTTAAGGACACTATGTTTATGTTCTCTCTGCTTTAACATATAGTTAAGAGCAGTCTCTGAAGGCACACCGTCTTAATTCAGAACCACTTACTTGCTATAGGACTCCAACATAGTTAATTTGTTGTGCCTCAGTTTCTTCCTTTGTGAAAAGAGAAACATAATAAACACACAGGCCTTATAGGGTAGTTGTAGTGACTAATGAAGTAATATATGTAGACCACTTAGAATAGTCTTTGTAATAATTATTAGCTGTTGTTTGTATGTATTATTATGTTTGTGTCATTATCATCACGTTTTCCCCCAAACATCCATGGTTTCCCTTGTCAATCTAAAATGGAGTGTGGGTCTGGGTGACTTCTCCATGTGATGCCTAAATTTTATTCTCATATTATTATATGTATGTCTTTTCTCAGGTGCACTCTCCTGGATACAGTGTAGAGAGGTGCTTTAACTGGTATCTTTTCTGACTTATTTTGAGTATGACAATCTCCTGAGTAAAGATGCTGCTGAAGGACACTGCAGATTTACACTGAAAATGAAGCCTAATTGGTTTTTTTTTAATGTTTTATTTATTTCCAGGAGAGAGAGAGAGAGAGACAGCGTGAGCAGGGGAGGGTCAGAGAGATAGGGAGTCTCAGACTGAAACAGGTTCCAGGCTCTGAGCTGGCAGTCAGCACAGAGCCCGACGCGGGGCTCGAACCCACGAACCGCGAGATCATGACCTAAGCGAAAGTCGGACGCTTAACCGACTACGCCACCCAGGCGCCCCATATGAAGCCTAATTGTTAACAGTGGGTTTCATTTCATTTTGCACTTCTGTTTTCTGTTGGTTGCTGATCCTTCCGACCTTCTTTCTTTTCTTTTTATTTTTTTAAATTCACAGTACAGCTGATCCTACTGGAGGGAACTTTTGCAGAATTCTTGATTTCAGGAGGTCTAACATGAAGTCCTAATATGTAAGGAAAATTTTCTCATTGTGTAAAAAAAAAAAAAAAGGAGTGCCTTGATGATATATTTGTTTTTCTTAGTAGGCTTCTGTCATTAAGACTGATGCTTGAGGATATACTGTTGGATCGTGTGTGGAACAGTCATTACTCATAATTCACTAGATTTTAGCATATTTGCATCACAACATGGAATATCATTTTACATTTAGTATTGCAGTTCCAATGCCATTATCAGATTGCATTTTCATATTGAATTACAAAAATTTTATGTTACTAACACTTAATGAAATTTTAATAAGGTTGTGTTTTGATGCTATTATTCAAATAATGTGTTTTGAATTGCTTTCCTCTGAATATATTTGCATTAAAGAGAAACTCGATTTGTTTCTTTGAAGAGTTTTCCCACTTTCTGGGCAGCTTTAAAAAGGCAAAGTAGGAAATTCAGTTTCTTCTCTCCAAGTCCGTAAATAGAAAAGGAACACATTTGCTAAGATCTGTAGAAGTAATGGCAGCAGACTGCAGATGGTCTGAGTTAATGAAATGACTCATGTTGGCTATTAGGGTTGCACAACACACACACACACACACACACGAGACACACATCACAGATTATGAGGAATGATACCCCTGGGTTCTCTTTTCTTTCTGAGCCCTAAGGCTAATATATTAAAAATTAAGAAATTTAAGAGATTCACATTATTGCAGTTCGTGATCAGTGATGCCCAAAATTAACTGAGAATCTCTTGAGAGAGCACGTTTCTGTTTGTAGCATTCTTACCTGTTTCTGCTAAAATCGTGGTGTGGCCCAACGCAGTGTACATGAGCAAGTGCTTTCCAAGAGAAATAAGCAAGAACACTTGATTGTAATGGGCTTTATATAGTGGCCTGTCCTGGTTGTCTAGCAGGGGGGAGTTTAATGCATAGACTATAAATACTGAAATAGCAAAAACATGGTCGAGTCCTACTTGAAAGGCAAGCCTGCCTTTACCAAACATTCATTTTTCATAAACTCCTCGGAGCGTTAGAGAAAGTAAGTGGTGGTAAATGCTTAGGCGGATTTGAACCTGAACCGAGGGAAGGGAGTGGCGAAAGCAAAGCCAAGTGGAATCATCTGGGTCTTTTATTCTGTCAGTGTCGCTGTATGTAGAGAGAAATGCTTTTACTTCACTTCCATACTCTTAACCTTCCTCCTCCCCTTTCCTCTCACATTCATCCTCTGGAGTTCCCTCCATCTGAAAATACTCGCGATTTTAAAACTCTTAATACTCTCTGCAGCACTTGCCTGAGCCCGTATGGTCCTAAAATCAGCCGCACACTTGCTTAGGAGTTTCGGTTCCTGTTCTCTATGTGGGGGACTTGGTAAGGACACTTCTAATTACAACAAAAACCAGGGCTGTGACTCACGAGGCTGCACGGAGACCCCCGCTTCTTTCCGCCGACGCGCGGCGGCAAGGCAAACGCCCCTGACGCAACGCGCAGCCCTCGTGACGCAATACGCAAGCTCCGCCGACGCAAGCGCAGTCTCCGTGATGCAACGCGCGCCCCCTCCGGCCCCGCCCAAGGTCGCCCAGACGGCCGTGCGCTAACCCACAATTCCCGCTGCGCGCTGCTCTCGCGCCTGCCGCCGCCGCCCCTGCCGCCGCCCGTTACGGCTCCAGCCGCCGGGGACATGTTGCAGAAACCGAGGAGCCGGGGCCGCCCTAGCAGCCAGGCCGAGAGGGAGAGGGACTGGGGCCGCGACGCCGCGGAGGAGGCTCCGAGCACCTCCCGCGGGGCGGGAGGCTCCCGGGAGTCCCGGGGCACGTCGTCGCAGGGCGGCCGCCGGGCCGAGGCCTCTCCTGAGGTGGGGCCCAGATCCCAGCAGCAGTTGGAGCTGAAGGTGGCCGAGCTGGTGCAGTTCTTGCTGATCAAGGACCAGAAGAAGATCCCAATCAAGCGCGCTGACATCCTGAAGCACGTCATCGGTGACTACAAGGACATCTTCCCTGACCTCCTCAAACTGGCTGCCGAGCGCCTCGAATACGTCTTCGGGTACAAGCTGGTGGAACTGGAACCCAAAAGTAATACCTACATCCTGATCAACACTCTGGAACCGGTGGAGGAGGATGCCGAGGTGAGAGGCGATCAGGGCACGCCCACTACCGGCCTCCTGATGATTGTTTTAGGTCTCATCTTTATGAAGGGCAATACTATCAAGGAAACGGAGGTCTGGGACTTCCTGCGTCGCTTAGGGGTGTACCCCACAAAGAAGCACTTAGTTTTCGGGGACCCAAAGAAACTTATTACCGAAGAATTTGTGCGACAGCGTTACCTGGAGTACCGGCGGATACCCCACACTGATCCTGTAGACTATGAATTCCAGTGGGGTCCCCGGACCAACCTGGAAACCAGCAAGATGAAAGTTCTTAAGTTTGTGGCCAAAGTGCATAATCAAGACCCCAAGGACTGGCCAGCACAGTACTGTGAGGCTTTGGCAGATGAGGAGGCCAGGGCCAGACCTGGGACAGGTGGCCCTGCTCCCTCCTCTTGAAGTCCCAGATCAGTTCGGGCTCCACGGGAGGTGGTGTCAAAGGCACTGAGTCAAGGGGTAGGGGTAGGAGGGAGCATATTTCTGTAACGCTTAAATGTGTGTGGCTTTAGGATGTGTTTGCAAACTTCTGTTCTCTTTTAATATATTGTAAGTTATTTAGTTCCAACTTCTTATAAAAAATATTTGGAGAGGATTATTGTCTGTATATTTTGGCATAAAAAATTTGCTAGCTTTATACAACTAGTTGGAAAACTTTGCACCCTCATCTGGAACAGGTGTTTAAGAAAGAACACATCGGTAAATTGCTTTGGCGCCCAGAAAGTAAAAAAGCAAACTGGCTACTCTCTGGTCTCTTAACTTGTCCAATTTGTAAGTTAAAATAAAAGCCTTTATAAATTAAAAATAAAAATGTAATCGCCTATACCCTTTTTTACCTTAAGACAGCTGTTGTATATTTATGTTTTTTATGTGTATAAGCATCATGCATCATTTAAGCAATGTGCATATTGTGTTTTCTCTGAATAACAGTTTTTTATATTCATAATTCTCAACTCTGTGGCCGACCGTTTAGTTCCATTTAGCTTTTTTATTTGTTTTTGAGGGGTTTTTTGTTTGCTTGTTTTGCTGCTGTGGTTGTAATAAATACGATATCTTTGAAACAGTTAAGCACTATGCATTTTCCAATCGTGAGTCATGAGATGGTAATTTCATGACTCAAAACCAGCATCTTAAAAACAATATTTTTAGCTTGCTACAAATTATTAAGGTAAATAGCATTTTGTAGAAGTTGCTTTAAAATGATCTAAAATTTCTCACTGCTTACAAAAAAGTAGGTAAAACTGTTACTGATTAATCATGCCTATTGGGTTTAGATCCTGGCTTCACATAACTAGCTATGTGAATTTAGGCAGGTTACTTTACTTGTATACAAATGTTTCCTTACCTGTAAAATGAGCTCATGATGCCCATGTTATGTGTAGAAATGTGATTATTCTATATTGGAAGTATATAAAGCTCTTGATAACAATGTCCAGTGTGGAGGATTTTAGTTAACTTTGTTCCTTAATGTTTTAAACGTGTTTTTTGTTGTTGCTGTTTTTTTATTTATTTTGAGAGAGAGCATGAGCAGGGGACGGGCAGAGGAAAAGGGAGAGAAAGAGAATCCTGGTCAGTCTCTCTGCACTGTCTGCACAGAGCCTGACACCGTGATGGAACTCGTGAACCTTGAGATCATGAGCTGAGCCAAAACCAAGAGTCCGATGCTTAACTTACTGAGCCACCCAGGTGCCCCAGTTTTTTAATCTTTTTGGTCCGGAGCAGTTAAATTTTTTTTTCAGGTTTTCTTTCACTGTCTTCTAAATCATAGATTAGGAGTTACTGGTTCAAAAGTTATCACAGTATTCTTCAAGCCTGATTCTATTGTGTGATTTCATGGGAAAACATAACTCATGAGTATAGCCCACATAGAGTAGAGCAGGACAGTTAGACATAAGATCTCCCCTGGACTTGAGAGTTAGTTGTATGGTGAAAAGGACATGGGTTCTGAGGTTGTCTGACAAATAGAATTTGAATTCTGGCTCATGCTATGTCAGCATGGTGACCAGGAGTATGTTTAAGTTTTCTGAATCTCAATTTATCTGTAAGATTGGAAGAACAGTAACTATATTATAGTTTGTTATATGGATTAAATAAATCTGAAGAAAAGAGCTCAGTCTCCTAATACTCCTCCATAGCTTCTGGCAAAATGTTGTTCACAGTCAGAGATTCAACAAATAATTATTCATTGAGGGAGTAAGTTTAACTGGGGGGAAGGTACTACAAATTAACCCCAAAATGAGATAAATACTTTAGTTCAAAAAAAATGTGGACTTGATCAACGCCTGACTGACTACTGCCATTTAGAAGAGTCTGGAGGGTGTGTAGTGGTGTGGAGGAATGTGGTAGGCTAACTGGGTATTTTGTTTTTTATTCAGTTGAATTGGAATTTGCCTTTATTTCATCAATTAGAATATCATTGGTCCTTGAAGGCATTTCTCCTTGGTTTGCATTTTATTTCAGTATATAAATTATCTTGTGACTAAGCGTCCTGCTTACTGGTCCCTCGCCTCACTGCTTTCCCCTTAAACTGGCATTTTCCTTTGTATGTTGAAATGAAAATTACTACCCACCACCCACTCTTAGTTACATCTGAGGCAGATATCTTCTCCCAGCACTTTTCCATAGAGATGTTAACCATTTACATTTAATGAGTTACCATTTTGTTTCAGATTTTATTTTAAAAAATTGTTTTTTAAAGCAATCTCTGCAGCTAACATGGGGCTTGAACTCACGACCTCACGACTGGAATCAAGAGTTGAATGCTCCTACAACTGAGCCAGCCAAGCAACCTCATTTTAAAATATAAAATGTTACAGACCAGATTAGGCCCTTAACAGTTTTTCTTTTTACCCTTCTCAGAGGTGTCTAAAGTTTGTGGATATCGTTCCATTGCATTATTTAACTCTTTTTGCCATGTATGTGTATATACATGAACAATATATAGTAGTATTTTTTGAGCTTTGATGACATATATGGGGTATCAAACTGTACTCTTTTGCAACTTGTTTTTGAACTCCCTTTTTGACATTATTGACATTAATTTTGACAATGATTTGTAAGATTTCTTAATATGTTCTGTATATATAATCCATTTCATGCAAGTAGTGTTACATTTCACTTTTGTCATACAGATGATTTAATTTTAATGTGTTGAAATTAT
Source organism: Proteles cristata cristata (assembly GCA_017311185.1). Lineage (NCBI taxonomy): Eukaryota > Metazoa > Chordata > Mammalia > Carnivora > Hyaenidae > Proteles > Proteles cristata. Next base: position 225,725 of record JAESUZ010000146.1, on the reverse strand, counting down.
CAGTGTAGTGCTTTAAAAAAAAAAGTCTCCCTTATCCTAATCAGTGTTAAAATTTTTGACTTACATACACATTTATGGGTTTTTTAAAGTTTATTTATTTTGAGCAAGAGAGAGTGCATGCACAAGGCGGGGGTGTGGGGGTCAGAGATGAGAGAGAATTGCAAGCAGGCTCTGTGCTGTCAATGCAGAGCCCAGTGTGGGGCTTTATTTCATGAATTGTGAGATCCTAACCTGAGCTGAAATAAGGAGTCAGAGGCTCAACAGAGTGAGTCCCGCAGTCACCCCACATTTATGTTTTTAATCTTTTTTTGTATTTATGGATATAATGTTCATATTTATTCCTGTAGAGATTGCCTAGCACCAATTTCTCATAGTTTATCCTTTCCACACTGATTTATAATATGCTCTTTTATTATAAAGCAATATCTCATTTACAAATAAGTTTATGTCTAGGACCAAATTGATTTATTTGCTATCTCTTTGCCAATACTATGCTATTATGATTCTGTAGCATCATAAGGGTTTTTTCTCCTTTTCCACTTCTTACACCTTTTATTTTAGTCTTCTTTGCATTGGGTGGAACTGCAATGTGTCTTGTTTTAAAATTTTTTTAATGTTTTTATTTTCTTTATGAGAGAGCGTGAGCAGAGGAGGGGCAGAGAGGAGGAGACATGGAATCTGAAGCAGGCTCCAGGCTCTGTTTGAGCTTCTGGCACAAGGCCCGATGTGGGACTCTAACTTACAGACTGTGAGATCCTGACCTGAGCCGAAGTCGGATGTTTAAGGGATGTTTAACAGACTGAGCTACCCAGGTGCCCCATGAAATTGCAGTATGTTTTTGAAAAGAAATGGCAACACAGGCTTCAAAGATGTTATTGATTCCTTTCTCCTGATTTTAAAGGGAATCTTTTTTTTTTAAAGTTCTGCATCGACTAGGTTTGCTTTTAATTTCCCCTCCCACAAATATCTTTACTTGTATTTTTAAATTTCTCCCATTTCTAGTTTGCTTAGAGATAGTTTTAAAAATTATGAATAGTTTTAAAAAATTTTTATTATGCTCTTTATTAATCTGCTAATGTGATTAAATTTTTATTTTTACTCCAAGTTCGTTATACTTTTTGATACAGTTTAGTGTAACAACACAGGTTTTTCTGATATCTGACCATCCTGCAAATCCTTCTTGTGGGTGATACATTTAAAAGACAGTTTTTTACTTGCTAAAAAATTCTAAATTTTATGTCTTTGGTCCTAAAGGGAATTAGCATGTAATTTTCCTATCTTGTATTATTATTGACTTTGAGATTACATTTATTTTATTTTTTTAATACCCATACTTCAGAAAAGTTGCAAGTACAGTGCAAGGAACTCTTCCCCCGCCCCCCAGATATTTGAATGCATTAGTTATCATGTTTCTTTAGACTCCTTCAATCTGCATACAATTCCTTAGTCCTTTCTTGACTTCCCTGATGTTGACAGTTGAGGACCGTAGGCTGTTACTTTGTGGAACATCTGCAATTAGGGTTTGTCTGCTATTGCTTTGTGATCAGATTCAAGTTACACATATTCGGCAGGAATACCACTTAAGTGATGGCAATGTTTTTCTTTTTGGATTCTATCAGTGGCACAAAATATTAATTTGTCCTGTTATATGGTAATCTTGCTCACTTTGGTTAAAGAAATTTTGTTTTTGGGTTTTTTTTGTTTTTTGTTGATTTTTCATCATTCCTCTTTATTGTGAAATTGTTCTATTTCCTTCTATAGTAAATGAGTAAGTGGTGTGGAGATACTTTGAGGCTTTGTAAATACTGTATTCCTTACCAAATTTTCAGTTTATTCATTGTCTATTTTTATTTGTGTACTGTGTAGACTCATGGGTGATAATCTTGTACTATCATTATTTGATATGCAAACCAGCCCTGATTTGGCCAGTACTAACCTTTTTCAGCTGCCATGTGTCTCTAGGCCATTATTCTGAGGCTTCCTTACTTTCTGGGTCTGTCCACTATCTACTGAAAACACGGAGATTACACTGATAAACATCATTTCTGTTCTAACACTGTGGTGTTTATTCTAGCAGTGCCCCTCTCTATATTTGTATTTATCTTCTCCAACAATGAGCAATTCAGATCCTGTTATCCTCATAATGTTTACTTGATCAATCCCCCTATACATAACAAGTCTCCTGTTGCCTCTGCTGCACCCTCCCACATGGGGATGCCCTTTGTCCCCCAGTGCTGAGCTGACATTCTGCAGGAACTACCCTCTAGGCATATACCCTCCTCACTATGTTTGGGCTCTGGCTCCCTCCTAGGGCCCTTGCCTTTTTCCTCCCATGTATGTATCTTGCTCTGTTTATGCTTTCATGGCTTTAGCATTGGATTGCCCAGGAAGTAGGAAATTTTCTATTCTCATAAATGAGTTGGGCTACTTTTCTTTTGCCGTGTTATATAAGGATTACATGTTTTTGAAGGTTTTGAAGAAATCCACCTATAAAACTCGTGGTCTAGTGTTTTTGGTGTGTAGATTTTTAACTACTGCTTCTATCTCCTTAATAGGATGTTAATGTTTTGTCTTCAAATTACTTTTGGTCACTTATATTTTCTAGAAAGTGTTTTCATCAGCTTTCTGATGTATTAATATAGAGTTGTTCTTAGTATTTTCCTTTGATTTAAAAATAATTCTGTTACATCTTCATTTATATCCACTTTTGCATTCTCAGAATTATTTTTGCTTTCACTCTTTTTTTCTCCCCCCACCCCCACCCTGGCCCCAAGCCAGTTTTGCCAAGAATTTTGATTATCTGGGATCCATTAAGATTTCATATGAATCCTGGGGCACCTGGGTGGCTTAGTCGGTTAAGCGTCCGACTTTCGCTTGGGTCATGATCTCGCGATTCGTGGGTTCGAGCCCCGCGTCGGGCTCTGTGCTGACTGCCAGCTCGGAGCTTGGAGCCTGTTTCAGTCTGTGACTCCCTCTCTCTCTGACCCTCCCCTGCTCACGCTGTCTCTCTCTCTCCTAGAAATAAATTAAAAAAAAAAAAAAAAAAAAAGATTTCATATGAATCCTAGTAGGGTTTTATAATGTTGATTTATTTATTTTTAAGAGAGAAAGAATGCGTGCTTTAGCATGAGTGGGGGAGGGGCAGAGAGAGAGGTAGACCGGAGAATCCCAAGCAGGCTCCGTGCTTTTAGTGCAGAGCCTGACATGGGGGCTCAAACTCACAAACTGTGAGATCATGACCTGAGCTGAAATGAAGAGTCGGACACTTAACTGACTGAGCCATTCAGGTGCCCCAATCCTAGTGGTTTTGCTATAATATAAATTCTTGGTTTACTTTTAGCATGGCTTTACTTTTAGCATGTAAATAAAACTTTGTCATTTATTCCATAACTACAGAGAATTGTCCACTGTTCCAAGAATTCTATTATGAATATATGATGAGAAAAAAGGGATTTTTAATTTCCTTTCCATTTATTAAACAGAACATGTATTGACTTGGCCAGTTTGGAGCTCCATTGTAGTTTATCCGGCCTTGGGGTACTCCAGAGTTCCTGAGTATCAAAATCGTGTTCTCTGGTTATAAATTGTCAAGCCCTAAGGGGGGGTCATGGGGAATACAGCGGGCTTCCATACACATTTGTAAACCCAATCTCTCTTTTCTGATTTATATGGAAGGAAGCAGATTTTAAAAGGTTTATAAGTGTCATGCCATATAAAGAAATGACATAGAAACTTCTGTCGAGTAACTATAATGACATAGCTGATGTCTAAAGATGAATTGGAAGTGAAATTTAAAGGAAAAAGATGTTTTTTTTTTTTTTTTTTAAGGAAACAAAACAGCATAGTGACTGTTCATTGGCGAATCATTTCTTTTCATGGTAGTTATTTCATTTTGTACGTTTGTGATGTTTTCTTATTTTCTCACTGGGAAATAACAAGCCTACACAAGTACCCTATAAAACTTAAAAATGCCTTTTCCTTATTTGGCAACTTAGATTCTCATTTTAATCAATTTTTAAAAATGTTTTATTTATTTCTGAGAGAGGAGGGGAGAGAGAGAGAGCGAGAGAGAGAGAACAGGGGAGGGTCAGAGTGAGAGGGAGATACAGAATCTGAAACAGGCTCCAGGCTCTGAGCTAGCTGTCAGCACAGAGCCCAATGCGTGGCTCTAACCTACCAACCGTGAGATCATGACCTGATCTGAAGTCGGACACTTAACCGACTGAGCCACCCAGGCGCCCCGCCATTTTTTATAAAGCAACAAATGTGTCATTGTTTCATGCCCTTATATAGGAGATCTTCTAGTTAAATGTAATCAGCCGCGTTTCGGGCTTTGTAGAGGCAGCACTGATTCCTATTCACTGGGCTCTAATTCTTAAGAGAAATTGCTGAGTTTATGACAACTCTAGCCATCATTTGTTGGATTTTTCTCCATGTGTTTCCCTGTATTTGCATTTAGCCCATTACATACTCAGACGCATTTACCTATCTCATTTACTAATATGTGATGTATTTTGTTTCATAAGTTATGCTTTAAAGGACTAATTAGCTCTTATAGTTTCAAAAAACATTTTGTTGCTAGATCAGTAATCTTCCTAAATACTCAGATCCGTGTTAACAAGTTAACTTTTCCATCTTGGTCTCATATCTTCAAAATTGTTTTCCCTATCCTAGGGCGAAAGTTCATGGAATCAAAGTGAAATTTTGAAGTATTCTGCCACAAAGTATCCATAGTTCTGTGGCCACCAAGAATGTGTGTTCAGTGCTTGCTTGAGATTGGACTGAACGTTTTGAAAATCTAAGTGGAAGAGTTTTACATGGACTAGAATTATATCTTGATATCCATGTCTAAAAATTAGTTTGGTTCTGTACTGACACTTGAAATTAGGTCTAGGAGAGCCACTGCAGCAGTCCTGATCTTTGACGATGTAAAGGTAAAGACAAAGAACCTTTCCCAGTTCAAAATCATTCCCCAAAATATAACAGATTGTGGGCAGAGTAGACTCTGGGTGATTTCATTAGGCCCCGAGTGAAGAGGGGAGTATGCGTCCATCCATTTTGGCATCCACACCACTTTTTATAGCATCTGCCTCCTGCTGGGGGCTCAAAATATGCTGAATGAGTTAATGAATGAATGGTCCATTAGTCCCTACTTGTGTAGTCATATTAATAACAGCTGACATTTAGTAATCTTATTCTCTGCTTGGCATTTATGCAGTAAGTGATGAACTGTCAAGCTGATCCTCAGTGACATTGTTTTCTCCTCCTTTTTGCAGATACTCATTTCCATTTTGATCATTGTGTAGCAGTGGCTTATGTATTTCCTCACCATAACCTTTCTTGTATTTATTTGGTAAATATTTTTCAACACCTCCTGTGTATCAGTCACTGAGAATGCAGTTGTGGGCAAGATACACACAATCTCTGCTTCTATAACAGGGAATCTAGCCTCATCTACAGGAATCAGTGAAGGCTTCTCAAGAGGTCAATATCAGATGATGGCTGATATCCATCCAGGGATGGATAAGAATCAAGTGAAGAAACCAAGGGTGGAAAGCAGCATGTTTGGGGAAAAGAAAATAGCATGAACAGAAACTTAAAGAATTCCAGGAATTAAGACACTCACTATAGCTAGATGGTAAAGGATGTGGCAGGAACAGCTGGACATAGGCTATGGAAATAGACAAAGGCCAGGTCAGCCATTTATAAGATTTGTCAAGCCTTGGACATCCAAGCCAAAGCGTTTTATTTGGTTAAGGAGATGCTACTGAAGAGTTGTAAGCAGGAATGGTGTTCATTCATTTATGGTTCATTATATGGTTCATACCATATAAATGGTATATTTATCCAACAAATATATATTAAATGTCTAGCTGGGCTCTTGGGGTAACCAGTGAATAAAAGAAATCCCTGCTTTTGATAATCCATTTATATTTTATTAAGATAATTATTGTCCCAGAGTCAAGAGAGTCAAGACTGGAGGCAGGAAGAACAAAGAAAAGCCATTTATGGAGAAGATGATGATCATTGAAATTATAGAGTGGCATCATTAGGGAAACACAAATCAAAGCCACACTGAGATACTAGATCATAACAATCAGAGTGGCTAAAATGAACAAATCAGGAAACTGTAGATGCTGGCAACAATGTGGAGAAATAGGAACCCTCTTGCACTGTTGGTGGGAATCAAACTGCTGCATCCGCTCTGGAAAACAGTGTGGAGGTTCCTTGAAAAATTAAAAATAGAACTACCCTTTGATGCAGGACTAGTGCTACTAGGAATTTACCCAAGAGACGAAGGAGTGCTGATGCATAGGGGCACATGTACCCCAATATTTATAGCAGTGCTTTCAACAATAGCCAAATTATGGACAGAGCCTAAATGTCCATCAACTAATGAATGGATAAAGAAGATGTGACTTATATTACAATGGAATACTACTTGGCAATGAGAAAGAATGAAATCGTGCCATTTGCAGCAATGTGAATGGAACTGGGGGGTATTATGCTAAGTAAAATAAGTCAGAGAAAGACAGATATGTGTTTGCACTCATATCTGGATCTTGAGAAACTTAACAGAAGACCATGGGGGAAGGTAACGGAAAAAATAGTTACAGAGAGGGAGGCAGGCAACCATAAGAGAATCTTAAATACAGAAAACAAACTGAAGGTTGGTGGGGGCTAGGGGAGAGGGGGAAATGGGTGATGGTAATGGAAGAGGACGCTTGTTGGGATGAGCACTGGGTGTTGTATGTAAGCCAATTTGACAATAAATTAAAAAAGAAAAAGAAAAACTGTACAGTGGCACAAGTAAGGATGGAGAGAGATTTCTTATGTAGAATTAATAGGACTTGCTGATTTATTAGATGTGGTCAGAGTAAGGGAGGGTGAATGGAAAATGTCTCACAGCTCTAATGTCGAAAATTAAAAAGGATGGTGGTGATGTCAGTGGTTTAACAGCACTTCAGGAAGATTTTCCTGGGTTTGATTTTCTATGCTAAGTGAGTATGAGGAGCCTCTGAGATGCATAGGTAGAAATGTTGAGCAATTTTTTATATAATTGTACAATAAGTCTGGGAGGGAGACAAAAATAAGAGTCATCAACATAAATGGAACCATACATCGTTTTCTTAGACAAAGTAACAGAGGGGATTTACAGTGTAAGAACAGTATATGGATGTTGTGGTTATTAGGGATGTTCACAAATAATCAGGTTATTTCCTTTCAGGGCATTTGTTAGAACTGTATTTCCCCATCCCCTTGGATGTCGAGTGTGGTCATGTGGCTTCTTTGGCCACTGAAATGTGAACAGATCTTGCAATACAACACCTCCTGGCAGCAGCTTTAAGTTCTATAGCTGAAATGATTGTACGAGCATCGCTGAAGTGAAGCCTTCATTGACCTGAGTGCCTGGGTGAATCTGAGGCAAAACCCACTTGACCTGTTTTGGCCATACAGTGGAAGCAAAAAATACACTTCTGTTGTGTTAGGCCACTGAGATTTTAGAGTTATTTTTAACCTATCCTATCCTGATCGGTCCAGAAATAGATCCAGAAATCCTACCCTGATACAGAGGAGATTGGAAAATCACCATATATGTTATGTAATGGAAAAGCATTTGATAAAAGTAACTTTTGTGGTAACTTGAAGAAGCAGGTCATGCACCTAATGAACCTATAACTCTAAAGTTAGTAAATAGAACCCTGGGAACATGAACGTTGGTGCCTGTGGCTGCATCTACCAACTTTAAGGAAAGAGATGAAATTGGAAAACACTTGGTTGATACCTATTCAGTGATAAATAGAATAGAGAGAATACAGAAGTGCGTGGATATGCAAGTGCTTCTGAATCCCCAACCAATAAAAAATAAAAGTGAGAGGCAATGGCAAATTAAACCACATTCTTGAGGCAAAGATCATATCCATGGAATAGTTGTAATTCCCATTGTCAAAACATGTGAATGTATTAAAGTGGCTTAGGATAAAGGTTTAACTATGAGTTGGATGCCCATATTTTAAAAAGAACAAGGTGAGAGTAAAGAATTTAAATGTGGTCTGTCCACCAAAAGCATGAAGACTGTAGGTACACAATCAAGTAGAGAGAGAAAGAGGAAAATGATGGGAGTAAATGTGTGTGTGTATATCAAATGATATGTCATATATTTTGATATATATCAAAATATATATATAGCAGTACACACACACACGTATATATGCATTGAAATCTAAAATGTATGCCTAATGTCTAGGAAAGAAGTATACAGGTGTGGGGGCGTCTGGGGGGCTTAGTCGGTTAAGCGTCCGACTTTCGCTTAGGTCACGATCTCGCGGTTCATGAGTTCGAGCCCCGTGTCGGGCTCTGTGCTGACTGCCAGCTCAGAGCCTGGAGTCTGTTTCAGTCTGTGACTCCCTCTCTCTCTGACCCTCCCCTGCTCATGCTCTCTCTTTCTCTCCTAGAAATAAATAAAACATTTAAAAAAAAGAAGTATACAGGTGTGGCTATTGGTACATGGCACCAAATAAAGTCAACCTGTACTTAAAGATTTGACCTGTCAGAGAAACACTGGCTTGAGTTTGCAAATGTTTATGACTGTTTGAGACTTAAAATAACCCTTATATCCCCACCTTTTGTGAGCCAATGCCAGTAGTACATGTGGCCCAGCAGGGTACTGGAAAAGATAGAATCCCAGAGCAGAGTCAAGGCATACAGTTTCAAAATAAATGTCATGACTTTATTTACATAAAAAAATATTAAAATCTTACTTTTTCACCATGGCCAAGTGGGATTTATTCCTGAAGTGCAAGGGTGATTAAACACATGGAAAGCAGTGTAATATGCCACATTAATAGAATTATTTGAAAAATAAAAAACAAAGCTTAGAGTTGCTTGGGTGGCTCAATCAGTTAAGTGTCCAATCCGGCTCAGGTCATGATCTTGCAGTTTGTGAGTCTAAGCCCCACATCGGGCTCTGTGCTGACAGCTTAGAGCCTGGAGCTTGCTTCAAATTCTATGTCTCCCTCCCTCTCTGGCCCTCCCCCAATCACACTCCATCTCTTTCTGTCTCAAAAATAAACATTTTAAAAATGTAAAAAAATATAAAAACAAAACAAAGCTTGATCATCTTAGTTAATACAGAAAAAGCATTTGAAAAAATTTAACACCCTTTTATGATAAAAATACTAAAAAAACTAGAAATAGAAGAAAACCTTTTCAGCATAGTAAAAGCAATATACAAAAAAACAAACCCATAGGTGACCTCACACTTAATAGTGAAATACTGAAAGCTTTCCAAGGTCAGTAATAAGACAAGGATGACCACATTCACCACTATGATTGAGAATAGTATTGGAAATTCTAGCCCGTTAGGGAAAAAAATGAAATAAAATATATCCACACTGAGAAGGATTAAGTAAAATCATCTGTTGCAATTGACATGATCTTATATATAGATCTGTAAAGGTTCTATTAAAAAAAAACTCTTTGAGTAAGTGAGTTCAGCACAGTTGCAGGATACAAAATCAAAGTGTAACAATTGGTTGTATTTTTATACAACAATAATTAATCTAAAAGGGGAGTTAGAATAACAATTTCATTTACAATAACACTAAAAAGTAAATATTTTAACCAAGTATGTGAAAGACTACACTAAAGATGATAAAATATTGTTGAAAGATATTAAGGAATGCATAAGTACAGAGAAAGACATCCCATGTTCATGGATTAGAAGACTAAATATTTTAAGATGTCAGTAGTGCCAAAGTGATCTGCAGATCCACTGCTTTCCATATCAAAATCTCAAAAAACCCACGTTTTTCAGAAATAGAAAAATTCATCCCAATATTCATATGGAATTTTAAGCAATCCCCTCAATGACCAAAAAATCCTTATAAAGAGCAAAGGTGGAGAATTTACTTCCTGATTTCAAAAGTTTTGGAGCAATAGTAATCAAAACTGTGTGGTACTGGCATTAATGACAGATACGTAGCCCAATGGAATAGAATAAAGAGCCAAGAAATAAACCCTCACATATATGTGTTATATGGAAACCAACTTGACAATAAACTATTTGTAAATAAATAAATAAATAAAGGTATATGAATGAAAAAAAAATAAATAAAATGCAAAAAAAAATTTACATTACTAGGCTTATTCTACAATGTAAAGAGTTGTAAAATAGCCTAAAGGCAATGAAAGACACAACTCAAAAGAGTGCACTAGACAGGATATACAGTATTTTTTTCCTATTTCAAAGTTTTTAACAAGTTTTCATGACACTCTCTCCTCTCTCTTTTTTTTTTTTTAGGTGATTACTGCTTTTATTTTATTTTATTTTTTTACAAATAGTTTATTGTCAAATTCGTTTCCACATAACACTCAGTGCTCATCCCCACAAGTGTCCTCCTCCATGCCCATCCCTCCTCCCCCCCACATCCATCAGTCCTCAGTTTTTGTCAGCATTCAAGAGTCTCTCATGGTTTGCCTCTCTCCCTTTCCCCCACCATTTCCGCCCTTCTTCTTCCCCTTGGTCTTCTGTTAAGTTCCTCCTAATCCTCCTATTCGTGCACACATATGATATTTGTCCTTCTCTGCCTGACTTATTTCGCTCAGCATAACACCCTCAAGGTCCATCCATGGATGGACACTCTCTCCTCTCTTGATTATATTAATGTTAAAGATTATTCTTGGTTACAAGAAGAGTTTTGTTTAAAGTTTTGTTTCATTAGAGTTAACCTGATTATTTACATAGGTGCAGCAAGAGTATTAACTAACCATTATAGGCCTTAGTTTACTTAGTAAAATAGCACCATATCAACTAATTATTTTGAAATCTGGAAAATAAAGAATTAAGCATACATCCTGGTTTCCTATATAAACTGTACTCTAGAGTGACAAAATAATTGATGAGGAAAAGTATTCTATATACTGATCCCTGAGAATAAACAAAGAAGAAATGATGGCATTATGCTAGCACTATTTTGGAAACCCTAACAAATTAATGATCTAGGCAATCATTAAGAAGGGCTGCCAACATCATAGAGATACACTGTTTGCCTTCTATTAGTCTGAATGTTATCAAACCTCTGTGTGTAACCACCAAATTACAAGAAATCCAGAGGATAGGGAAATATTAACTAATAGGAAGAGACAATCAGCAAAGTTAGGCTGTAGAAAACTCTATAGGACAAATTAACTGGTTTCTTCAATAACTTTCATGGAAGAAAAAAATACAGTGGAGGAGAAGATCCATAAATTAAAAAAATACATAAGATTCAGAACAATTAGTTGCATTATATGGAACTCCTTTGTATCCTGTGTAAATGGATTCAAAATGAGATAGGGAAACGTGAACCATTGAACATTTGATATTAATGAATGATAAATTTTCTAGAGGTGATGACATTATGTAGGTGATGTTTTCAAAAACAAGTCTTATTTTAGAAATTAACTGTCATATTTAAGGATGAAATCATACAGTGTCTGATACTTACTGCAAAGTAATATGGAATGGAGAGGGTATAAATGAAACACAATAGACCATGAGTTGGTTAGTTGTTGAGTCTGGGTGATAGGTATGTGGGACCTCATTTAACTGTCTTTCTGGTTTTGCATAGGTATGAAGTTTTCCACAAAAGAAAAGAAAAGAAATACATTTAAAGGCCTTCTAATAAACAAACTTCTTTCCTTCGGTTTTCTTTAGTAATTTCTAACTTGTTATTTTCAATACTGTATAAAACTGTTTTTGTAGTTTTATAGTATTTTCAAGATATTTAGCCTCTAAGCTATTTTAGCCCCTAAGATATTTTACAATGTAATTCAAATGGAGAAATAATACTGCCCTTTAAAAAATATAACTGTTATTCATACAGTTTTTTGATCAACTGAAAGCTTTTTAAAGCCAAATCACTTTTCCTTCAAACTTCTCCAAGTGAATAATCAATTTTTGTTTGGTTTGTTTCCAGATAACCTTTTTCATGCTGCTCTCTGCAGTGTGCGTAATGCTGAATTTGGCTGGTTCAATTCTCTCCTGTCAGAATGCTCAGCTAGTCAACTCCCTAGAAGGCTGTCAGTTGGTGAGTAATGAAATGCAAACCTTTTGATAAAGGTCATAGACTTTGATTTTACCTGAAAGTAATTTTAAAAATAAATTTTGTTATATCCTTGGATTTACTCTGATATTTTATAATTGTGTAAGGAATTTAAGTTGACTCATTTCTAAAAGCTACCTCATATTAAAACCCATCCTTCTTGTAAATCAGTTACGAATAGCATATTCTAAGGATCACAGCGTGATGCTGTTTTAGAACAAATGTCTTTAGTAATGACTATATTTTGGCATTTGTTGCACTGATTTTTCTCTCCACTGAATTTTTTAAAAATCAATTTTGCAAGTCGATCTTAGGTGCTGAGATACATATAATATAGATTGATAATGGGTGCTATTTCACATTTTTTTTTTCAATTCAAAAAGGGGATTAACTTTTAGGAATAGATCTAGGAAAGGTGTAGACAGTGTGCTGTGTACATTGTAGGAGATCAATAAGGGTTTGGTTAGATACAACCTTCATTCCATATCATGACTTAGCTCCCAGTACAGTAATATGTGCTTCTGGGTAGGGCAGAAATTAAAGTGTATCCAGTCCCATTCAGTAAGAGTACAGTTTGACTCCCGATATGATCATGGCTGCTGGATGTGAGGCATTGGTATTTGTTTATTTATCTTGGAGACTACGTAGGCTACTTTTTAGAGCCATTCTCCTTCACAGCTGCCTGTGCACTTGCTGGGCCTGTGGTGATTGTTTTTGGGAAGTCAAGGCTATACTGTATTATCTAAAGCTTTTCTGTAGCAGGGAGATGCTTACTTTTCCCGTGGCCGTGATTTTTGGGTTCAAAGGAACAGCTGTTGCAAACTGCTACTCTCGACAGTTCTTAGCAACAGAAGGCTAGAAGGACTAGTTTAAGTTGGCACAGTTTCAATCAGAGGCACCTACTGAGTTCCAAAAACTAACTGTGAGAGCTTCATCTTGCTATTTTCTGTTCAGTATGACCCAGACCACCTTAATCAGATTTCAACCCGATATGATGTCCATAGTATCCTCGGTATGATGCAGTATTGCTCGTGACTTAGAAATGATAAACCTGGAGCCCCTCCACCATCAGAAAGGGTGACTGCCAGCTTGTGTCCATAACTGGGTCAGCCTCTTTATTCCTAAATACAGGGTGCTGTGAATATGATAACATCTGGCAAGTGACAAGGGACTGGCCATTTTTCCTCTGACCCCCGTGTTTCAATGCGAGACCTTGTGTGTGGGAGGCAATGTTTGGGGTGACAAGAAGTGCATGGAAGTCCGGATCAAGCAGAAGGCCCACACCTAGGGCCCCATCTCGAAAGGCTGACACCTGTGGGTCTTAATCCCAGACCCTGTTTTCCTACATCAAAAGCATTATGAAAGGATAGAACAGGTAGATTTGGTTTCCTTTATTCCCTTCTGTCTTCAGTACCCCCTGAATAAATTAAATGGACATCATGTACACTCATGCACTTTCACATACATCTTGGTTATATAGTACTGTGGAATCATCAATATTTATCTGACTTTAGAGCTTAATCCTAATCATCGCTCTGCCCTGGCTCATACATGGCCGGCAATTCCTAAATGAGATCAGTGTACTCGCTTGTTGAAGTGCAGTGTGTATAATGAAGAGAGTAGTGGATTTGGAATCAGCAAACCAGGATCAAAGTCATGGCTTCATAACCGACTACTTATATGACTTAGGACAAATCACTTTCCCTGTCTCATCTTTACTTCTCTTTTCTGTTATGTGTGGGCATTACCTTCCCTGAGCTTCTCATAAGATATTATTTTTTTTTAATTTTTTTTTAAATGTTTTATTTATTTCTAGGAGAGAGAGACAGCGTGAGCAGGGGAGGGTCAGAGAGAGAGGGAGTCACAGACTGAAACAGGCTCCAGGCTCTGAGCTGGCAGTCAGCACAGGACCTGATGCGGGGCTCGAACCCACGAACTGCGAGATCATGACCTAAGCGAAAGTCGGACGCTTAACCGACTAAGCCACCCAGGCGCCCCATAAGATATTATTATTTAATAGGAGGTATAAAACAATGAAAAATATAATCCTTATAAAAATGTATAATTATATAATTACTATATATAAGAATTACATATAAAATACATAATTACTATAGAAAATATAAAATTACTATAGAAAACTCAGGAAAATAAAATACACTTGTCACCCTACAACCCAGTCTATTATGTCTTTCCAGTCTTTTCTGTACATATGTGTGTATGTATGTATGTGCATATGTATATGTATACATATGTGTGTATTTAATATGTATATAAATATGCTATACTCTTCATGCAGCTTTGTGATTTGGTTATTAATTATGAACATTACTTCATGCTTTAGCTGTTTTCTACAACTTCATTTGTAATGGATGCTCTGTATGAATGGCTATAGCATTGTTTATTTAACTAGTCTCTGCTTTTCACATGTATGAAAGTTGCCATTATCTTTAAAACATGTGCTACATATTGACCCACTGTGTTCTAAATGAGTTTACCAATTTATAATCCCAATTTATGAGAATGCTTTTCTTCCCACACCCTTGCCACCACCGCAAATTGTTACTTTTTAAAATTTATGCTAATTTGAAAGGTATGAAATGACATCATTACTTTAATTTGAATTCCTTTAATATTAGTAAGACTGAACTTTATTATAATTGCATATATATGAGTTTATATATGTACATACATATGTGCAGTTAAATATATGTGTATACACACCATTTATATTTCTTGTTCAGTGAGTGAGTTGACTCTGACCTTTACTATTTTTAGAAGTATTTATCTTAGTGATTTGTAAGATCTCTTCATATATGCAATTGTATCATTCATTTATATTATAATTGTACACACAGTTTATATGTACACATACAATTTTATTTGTATATCATTTATATTTCCCCTATGAATTGACTGGGGCCTTTACCCATTTTTAGATTTAACTATCCTTCTGATTTTTAAGAGATTCTTACAAATTATGGTCTTGAGTCCTATAGCTTGTATTGGTCAAATATATTTCCTGGATTGTTAGGTGCCTTTTAGATTTAGTGTATTTAAATCTATGAATGTTTTCCTTTGTGGTCTTATCTTGGAACCAATAAAAAAGACATTCTTTCCAATATCATGTTACCCCCTGCCCCTTTTTTAATATAGTTAACTCTTTCATATTTGGAACTTATTTAATGAATTTGAATAATCTCCCCCAAATGAGTAGCTAACTTTCCTAAAATGACTCCCTGAGTAATCTAATATTTTCCTGATGATTTGAAATGCCACCTGAATTCTAAGAGTCCTTTGGTGGCAAGTTACAAAAGCTGACAAAGCTATAGGCTATATATTGCAAAGACGATAGGGCCTGTAGAATAACCAAGAGGGTTAAAGATTAAGCTTGGAAACTGGATGGTTCCAAGGAAACTGCTGTGGATACAGAAGCCTGTCCCAGAGAGTGTTCTGGCTGCAGGAATCCTGAACTCATCGAGATACTGTTCTCCTCAGTGAACATTTCCAGTGCTTTTTAATCTCTGTCTAGAGTCAGAACCCAGAGAGAGAGCATTTGATCGATGGGTCAGGGCAAGACAGAAATCTGCATAACTGTTCCACCACACTGAATCCAAGGCAATTTAAGAGATAATTCCCCAAAATGAATTTAGGTGCTATTAGGAAGGGTAGGGAGTTGGAGGAGGCAAGAAATGTATGATCAGTGGTCAAAAAACAACCAATGTCTGCTCTATCAGCATTATCACATATATGTACACATACACGTATGTTCTTATGCCTATTTGTCTATGATTGAACTTTTCATTCTTTTTTTTTTTTTTGCAAATAGTTTATTGTCAAATTGGTTTCCACATAACACTCAGTGCTCATCCCCACAAGTGCCCTCCTCCATGCCCACCCCCCCTACTCCCCCCACATCCATCAGTCCTCAGTTTTTGTCAGCATTCAAGAGTCTCTCATGGTTTGCCTCTCTCCCTTTCCCCCACCATTTCCGCCCTTCTTCTCCCCCTTGGTCCTCCATCAAGTTCCTCCTAATCCTCCTATACGTGCACACATATGATATTTGTCCTTCTCTGCCTGACTTATTTCGCTCAGCATAACACCCTCAAGGTCCATCCATGTTGCTACACATGGCTAGATTTCATTGTTTCTCATTGCCATGTAGTATTCCATCGTATAGATAAACCACATCTTCTTGATCCATTCGTCCGTTGATGGACACTTAGGCTCTTTCCATGTGTTGGCTATTGTTGAGAGTGCTGCTATGAACATCGGGGTACATGTGCTCCTATGCATCAGCACTCCTGTGTCCCTTGGATAAATTCCTAGCAGTGCTATTGCTGGGTCATAGGGGAGTTTTATTGTTAGTTTCCTGAGGAACCTCCACACTGTTTTCCAGAGGGGCTGTACCATGAACTTTTCATTCTTACTTCCTCCTATGTCCATTTATTTATATTCCAAACAATATTTATTTAATTACACACACACACACACACACACACACACACACACACACACACACACATAAAATAACTGGAAGGGCAAGCCCTACCCCCACCTACTTTCCAGACTTTAAACTACCTCTTAAAAAGTATTCTTGCCTAGTCTTAAAAGTTTAGTCTTCCAGATGAGTTTAAAATTTTTCTGGTAAAGACTCAAAAGGAATAGACTTGAGAGATGAATTGGACTCACATTAAAATTATAGATTGCATTGGGATAGAATTGACATGTTAACATGCCACGTGTTCCCATTCAGGAACATTGTATATTTTGGTTTATCCAAATTGTTCTAAAAATCCTTCACTGGAGTTTTTGTTTTCCTTTAGGATATCTAGCATATTTCCATATCTGTAGGTGTGTTTGTCTTTTTCCTCTGTGTAATTAAAAATTTATTTTTCTCTGCATATATCTAATAAAATAAATATAAGTATATATATGTATTTCTATATGCTAAATCTCTTTTCTATTCCAAACTCTCACCCCCTTCCAGAAAGTTTTTGATAGCCAGACATTGTATACGCTTATTTTGTATATTATCATTTTTATACACATGGGGAACCTGTTCTGTACATCATTATTCACACTGCTTTTGTCAGCCAGCCACTTGGAGAACTTCCCAGCTGTGAGAGGGCAGCAGAGAATTCCACTGGATGGATGGATGCAGGGTGACTGATTCAACCATTAATGATGGATGGGTTAGGGGTGTTTCTGGTGTCTTGCTAAAACAAACATGGCAGACATCACCCTTTGTGCACATTCATTACTCAACCAGTAGAGAATGGTTATTATAGCTGCTGTGGGTACCGGTCTAATGTAAAGGGTACCATGGCCAACCAGAAAAGAATAAGCAAGTAGATCTCGAGAAGAAATTACTGAGTGTCCTTTCGGACAAAGTGTAAGAAGACACTTTACATTTCGGATGTTATTCCTACATTAACCCCAAAGATGGGACACCAGACTCTTGCCAACAGTATATGACTGTGCCTGATGACCAAGACACCCGCAAACTTCTGTGTGTCATCAAAAAAATTTTTCTTGGTGTTTGCCAATCTGACAAAAGTATAAGATCTTAATCAGTAATTTGCATCTCTTTAATTAAAAGCAAAGTTGAGCATCTTTTACATTTGTTTAGAAGTTATTTCTTTAGGGGCACCTGGGTGACTCAGTTAGTTAAGCCTTCAACTCTTGATTTTGACTCAGGTCATGATCTAGATCAAGCCCCATGTCGGGCTCTGTGCTGACACTGTGGAGCCTGCTTGGAATTCTTTCCCTCTCTCTCTGCTCCTCTCCTGCTCTTTCTCTCTCAAAATAAATAAACTTTTTAAAAAAGTTATTGCTGTATTTTCTAACTGCCAGTTCATTTTGGTTGTCTATTTTACTGTTAGGTTGTTGCTGTTCACAATTGATTTGTAAGTGTACTTTCTGTATTAAGGAAACTGCCCATTGTCATATGTGTTGTAGGTATATGTTTTTTCCTGGCTTGTTATTCATTTCTTGACTTTTTTTGGTATTCTTGTGTGGAAGTTTCATGCACTCAAATTGATTTTATTAGTTTATATATGTTGAGCCTTAATGATATCTGATTTATATGTTTTGCCTAGAAAAGCTTTCCCTGCTCCAAAATTATAAAAAGTTTTTTTTGTTTTCCTTCCAGAGTTTTAGGGTTTCATTTTTAAAATATTTATGTTTCATCAATCTTGGATTTATTTTGCTATAAATATCATTATGTTTTTATAATCTAAAAAAACCACATGTGGACCTTCCATATTTCTTTTAAATTTTAGTGCTAGATGTTTTAAATATCTTGTTGCTCTGGTGGGTGCACTTTTAAAAATTAATATTTCATGTTGCAAGAAGACCCTAGTGGTGTATAAGACTTTCAGTGACTTTTTTATTACTTGAATTTAATGGCATGTGACGTTGAATGTAGAATTGAGTCTTTGACCCATAGTTTGTCAGAAGTAATTATAATATTGTCTCTGCTTTCCAACGTTTGTACTTATTTTGCTGTCCTGTCTAGTTATTTTGTCTAAACTTATCAAAATAACATTAGATATTAATGGTGATTCATCATTTACTTTTTGTTTCTGAATATAATGATTCACTGTCAAACATGATGCTGAGCCATGGTTTTAGATGGCTATTTTATAATGTTAAGGTGATAAAGTTCTGTTCATATTTTACTAAGAGTCTTTTAAAAATAAAGTGGAGGTTAAATTCTATCAAGTTCTTTTGACATCTGTTAGGACTATATATTTTTTATTTTGATCCATTGATATGGTAGATTACATTAACAGTCTCAAGACTAAGCTACGTGGAACATAATTGGAATGAAATCCCCACAGTCTTTTAAAATATTACTGGATTCTGTCTGCTGATATTTTATTTATGATTTTTCATCTGTATTCATAATGTAATTAATTTGTAGTTTTCATTTTTCTCCTGCTCTTCCATATTTTGTTTCATGATTATAGTAATTTTTATAAAAAATTAGTTGAATAAATGAAATCTAAGGAATTTTCTGTTCCTTGATGAATATTAATACTCAAATGTATAATTCTCTGGATCCAGCACTATTTCATAAAATAGTTATTTGGTATAATTTTCTATTCCAGTTTTTTTCTATTTCTTTCTAAGCTTTTGACAGTATTTGTATTATTAACATTTTTCATTGTATTGTCCTTTCCACATTTATTAATATGAAGTAATGCAGCAAATTGTCTCCAAAAAAAAATCTTGTAACATTACATTCTTATCCCTTTTATGTGTATTCATTCTGCTTTATATTTTCTATTTCTCTTCCTTTCTTGTTATATTTTTCCAGAAATGTATCAATTTTATTTATTTGATGATTCAAACTACTAAAGAAATGTATCCAGTGAAAAAATTTTAAAACTACTGAAGTATAAAAAGTCCACTTTAATACCTCTTTAATGCCCTCCATAAGGACATGTACCCTTATGGAAATTTCTATATGTAAAATCAAGAAATATCCTCAGATCCAGTCCATCTTTTTGACTCTTGCATTAGGTTCAATGGATGCCAGTTGTACACAGTATTTACCAGACCCCAACCTACAAGGCACTTAAGTGGTCTCTAGCTTCTAACGTCGTAAATAATACTGGAGCTCATTGTCTTATAAATAACTCTGTGGACAAGTCTGTGTATATTTATGTATATTTATATAAATATGTAGGATATTTATATATTAAAGTTGTATTGATGGCCCAAAAGGTAAATGCATTAAAATTTTTGACTGGTATTGCCTTCCAGAAAGGGTTACATTCATACACACTTCCACCTGCAGTCTGTGGGAATGAGCATGCCCCACTCCCATCCCAACATTACATACTACCAGTATTGAAAATGTTTGCCAGTTTGAAGGATGAAGAAAGAAATCTCCTTATTTTAATTTGCATACCCTGGTCATTAGGAAGGTTGAGCTTTTTTTTCACAGAATCAGAATTGAATGTTTATTGGGAAGAATAGAGATCTATAAAGACCAAGTCTTTGTGTCCAGAAATGGAGTCTCTCTTGTTTTCAGGTCTTTCATGCCTTGAGAAAAGTCTTACTCCTTTGTCAAGTGCTTAAACATTTTGTATTGACTTTATTCCCAGTTTGCAGTTTCTGATGCTAATGTCAAGAGTATTTTTCTTCATAATTTTTTATAAATGCTTATTGCTATAATATAGGAAAGCTATTGATTTTTTAAATTAAACTTTTTATTTTGAGATAATCATGGATTTGTGAAAAGTTGCAAGAATATTTCTTGCATATTGCAATATTGCATATTGCAGAGATCTATGTAGCTTTTCCCAGTTTGCTGCATTGGTAACATCTTAGTAGGTTACTGACATTGATACAGTCAAGATGCAGAACATTTCTACCACTATGAAGGTCCCTCATGTTGCTTTTTTTTGGAGATATACTCACTTTCCTTCCACCCCTACTTCCTCTTTAACCCTGACAACTACTAGTCCACTAGAATACTCCATTTCTTTCTTTGCTTTTTATTTTAGGGAGAGAGAGAGTACATGAGTGAAGGAGTGGAGGGGGGAGAGAGAGAGAGAGAGAGAGAGAGAGAGAGAGAGAGAGAGAGAGAGAGAATCTCAAGAAGGCTTCATGCTCAACACATAGCCCAACTCAGGTTTTGATCCCATGACCCTAGGATCATGATCTGAGCAGCTTAACTGACTGAGCCACCCAGTGCCCCTCTGTTATTTTTTCCCTAAAATATTATAGAAGTGGAATCATACAATATAAATCTTTAGAATTGGCTCTTTTTGCTCAGCATAATCCTCTGGAGACTGACTCAGGTTCCTGCACAGACCAATAATTTTTTCCTATTTACTCCATGGAGCAGTATTCCACCATATGGATATGCCATCGTTTGACCATCTACCTATGGAAGGAGATCTGGACTAATTCCACTCTGTTACAAATAAATCTGCTATGAACATTCGTGTAAAGGTTTTTGTGTGAACATAATTTTTCATTTCTCTGAGATAAATGCCCAGGAATTGCTGGGTTGTGTATGGCAGGCACGTGTTTCATTTTTTTTTTGGGGGGGGGGGGTTGGTGGTTTTTTTTTTTTTGAGACATTGCCAAGCTGTTTTCCAGACTGTCAGTATCATTTTACATTCCCACCAGCAGTGTACAAGAGATCCGGTTTCTCTGCATCCTTGCCAGCATTTGGTGTAGTCTTTTTTTTTTTTTTTTTACTTGAGCCATTCTCGTGGTATGGAGTGATGTCTCATGGTACTTTTAATTTGTATTCCCCAGATGAATAATGATAAACAGCTTTTCCTGTGCTTCACTACCATCTGTATATCCTCTTTGGTGTAGCATCTGGTCATATTTCATATCTTTCCCCCAATTTTTTAATACTCTTGAGTTTTGAGAGCTCTTTGTATCCTAGATCTAGTCATTTGTCAAAGATGTGCCTTGCAAATGTTTATCCCTGTCTATTTTATCCTCTTAATACGGTCTTTGACAGAGAAAAAAATTTAACTTTGATGAAGTCTAATTTATCTGTTTTTGCTTTTATGGAACATGCTTTGGGTGTTAAGTGTAAGAATTCTTGACTTACCCCAGATCCTACTAATTTTCTCCTAGGTGGGGGCAGGAACTGCATTTTCCTAGTAGGTCTCCAGTGCTACCTGCCTGGCTGGGAAGAGGGGGGGACCCCTCATGACTGCTCCCCATATGGCTTATACTGACAAGGGGTGGGAGGGGGCTAATTACCACTGTGGGGCAGGAGCACAGGCTGTCTGTGGTTTCCCTCCACACTGTGGGGACCAGGTGGCTTCGTCTTCATCTCCAAATATGGGATATATGAGGCAAAAAGAAAACCCAGGAAGCTCATTGCTGTTCCCTCCCCTGGGTCCTGAGGTCCCTAACAAGTCTATACTTTTCAGGGTCTTTTAACATACATTTTATATATAATACAGGGTTTCTGGTTGTATTTACAGGAATAGGAAAAGGTATATCTCTCCTCTTTCCAGAAGTAGAAATACTATTGATTTTTGTTTGTTTTACAGAACTTTCTTATTCACTCTAAAAGTTTTTCCAGTATATCTTTTCATTTTGAGGTAGACTACCCTATTGGTATGAAAATAGGGGTGTTGTCCACTTATTATGAATATTTATGTCCATATATTTTTTCTTGGCTTTTCACATTGATATGGGTTTAAGTTGGCATTCAGTACCTGGAATGTAATAGGCTTTTAATCTAACGACAGAGCGTCATAGACACAGGGTAGGAGCGTCAGACACAGGGTAGGAGACACGGCAGAAAGAAGGGAGAGAGCATCTACACACCATTAGGAGGCCCAGCAGCTTCACTTGTCCATTAGCTATAAAGCCATTTATTGCTCTCACAGCAGAGGTACAGAAGAGGTTCAAGTACTAACAGGCTACTTGACTCAAAGAAGCCACAGCCTATTTCTAGCAGTTTGGGGTTTTGTTTGTGTTTTTTTCTTTCGGTCTAACATTTATTCATTTTTGAGAGACATAGAGAGACAGAGCATGAGAGTAGGAGGGGCAGAGACAGAGGGAGACACAGAATACAAAGCAGCCTTCAGGCTCTGATTTGTCAGCATAGAGCCCAATGCGGGGCTCAAACCCATGAATCCTGAGATCCTGACCTGAGCCAGAGTCAGAAGCTTAACCGACTGGAGCCACCCAGGTGCCCCTCCAGCAGCTGTTTTTAAGCACACGTCTGTAGTCACAGAGTCCCAAGGCCGGCCTGCCGGAGCTTTCCTGCTCAGGTGGACTCCTGCAGGCAGAGCATTTCCAAAGCAGTGACGTAAGAAGTCAGAACTTACAGGTCACTTTCCCCAAGGAAGTCCGAATCAGCCAAACCCTCTGTCACCTCCTACTCATGATGAGGATTTACGGAAGAAGCTTGACGAATGAGAGACCTTTCTTATGCCACGCTTTATTCCTGACTTTCACAGGTTTAAAGTGAAAAGGGTTGGCCAGAGACATCACCCTTTAGTGTAATGATTGCTGTCAGCTTATGAGAAAGGTGCTCTTAGTAACTCAACGGCACATCCATCTGGCCTAGCTGGCTAAGATTTTTATTTTAACCAGAAATGCATGTAAATTTTATCATCATCTTTCAACATCTGTGAAGCTGATCATATGACTTTCCTCTTTTAGTTTATTAATGTAGTGATTTGCATTAATAGGTTTCCTAATGCCAAACCAGCTTCACATTATGGAAATAAGCCCTCCGTGGTCCAGGTGCTTTTAAGGCATACATATTATGCTGCATTCAAATTGATAATATTTTATTTAAGAGTTGTATGCCTAAATTCATACATGAGATTGACTAATGGTTTACCTTTGGTCATAGCCTTATCCAGTTTTTGTATTGGAATTATTGGATTGGAATGCTATGCTTGAAAGCACTTGGTTTGATCTGTATTCTGACACGGTTTAAATAACCAAGGAATTATTCAAGTTTGTTGCATCTTGGGGAGTTGATTTGGCTGCTTTTAAATTTTTTAATAGGACCATTGTGTTATTTACATTTTCTTGGTAATTTTTGTTAATACATATTTTCTAAAATTGTGTATTTCATCTTTTTTCTGATGTATTGTTATAAAACTATGGTTAATGTTCTTTTATAATTAAAACAGAACTGTTTAGCAAATCTATGGGCATAGAAAGTAGATTGATAGTTGCCTGGGACTGAGGGGCTTAAGGAAAGTAGGTTTGGGCAGATTTTAAGATTTATTTTTGGAGTGATAAAAATGTTCTAAAATGGACTGTGGCTGCACAACTCTGTCAAGATACTAAACACCAATGAGTTGAAAACTTTTTCATGAATTGTATGTGATTTATCCCTCAATCAGGCTATTAATAATTTTAAAAGATTTTTATTGGTATATTTTCTCTGATTTCTTTTTTTTTTATAATTTTTATTTATTTATTTTGAGACAGAGAGACAGAAAGAGCATGGGAGGGACAGAGAGAGAGAGAGACAGAGAGAGAGAATCCTAAGCAGGTTCCATGCTCGGTACAGAGCCCAATGTGGGGCTCAAGCTCACCACCTTGAGATCATGACCTGAGCCAAAATCAAGAGTCAGGCACTTACCTGCTGAGCCACTCAGGCGCCCCTGTCTTCTCTGATTTCTAATGCTAAATTATATTTCCTCTCTCTTGATTTAAAGTTTTCTTTAAAAAGTATTTATTTATCTATTTTGAGAGAGAGAGCACACATGTGCACACCCCAGGGTGGGGCAGAGAGATAGAGAATTCCAAGCAGGTTCTACACTGCCAGCAAAGAGCCTAAAATGGGGCTTAAACCCATGAACTGTAAGATCATGACCTGAGAAATCAAGATCTTGTTAAAGGCTTAAGCAGCTGAGCCATCCAGGTGCCCCAAGTTTATCGTTTTTTAAATTGTTTTTCCTCAAAGACCCAACTGCTACTTTTGTTAATCAAGAGAATTCTTAGATGTATTGCTTTGTTGACTGTGCTTTTTATTTTAACTATTAGCTTTTTTTTTTTAATTTTAGAGAAAGAGAAAGAGCAGGGGAGTGGGGCAGAGGGGGAGAGGAAGAGAGAGGGAGAAAGAAAATCCCAGGCAGGCTCCACACTCAGCACAGAGCCTGATGCTGGCTTTATCCCACAACACTGGGATCATGACTTTAGCCAAAAGCAAGAGGTGGACTCTCAGTTGACTGAGCCACCAGGCACTCCTACCATGCTTTATTTGTTAGCCCCTTCTGCTTTCCCAAGGAATATTATGTTTATTTTCTTCCTTTTATACTTGGAGTGCCAGGGGTCCTACTGATAACACAGTGCTCTCACTGAGTTTCACGAATTACAGTGAAATTGTCATTTCAGTTTTGCTTTGTTCTTTAATCTAAGCATTACTTAAATTTATTTTCTTAACTTTCTAGGTAGCTAGAGGTTTGTTTGGTTTTTGTGCTTTTTTTTTTTTTTTTTTTTTTACTGTTGATTTCTAATACTATTGCATGAGAACCTGTGTTTTCTGGACATATGTATATATATATATATTTTTTTTTTTAGTGTGTGGGGTTCAAAATTCATTCACATATTTTTGTGTACAGAGCCTCTTAAGATATAAATTCATGGACCCCTGGGTGGCTGCTCAGTTGGTTAGGCGTCTGACTTCGGCTCAGGTCATGATCTCACAGTTTGTGGGTTCAAGCCCCGCGTTGGGCTCTGTGCTGACAGCTCAGATCCTGGAGCCTGCTTCAGATTGTCTCCCTGTCTTTCTGCTCCTCTCCTAGCACTCTCTCAACAATAAATACATGTTAAAAAAAATTTTTTTAATATATAAATTGAATCTCATGCTTTCCATTGCACACGGGATGCTGTGCAGAGAGCCCTCCTTGTGGCCTGTGAGCTCTTTGATGTGTCCCCTCCTGCTTCCTATTCCTTTGGAGCCCTCCTGCCCCACTCCTCCATGACACTGCTTGTGACACCCACCCCCCAGCATCCCCCTCACCCCCCTCTTCCCCTAGGCCTCCCCATTACTCTATCCTCCCACAGCTTCCTGTGGTAATCCTTAACATCCCCCCACCCTCCCTTAAGGCTTACCCTGGTACGACTCCCTCCCCTTGCTCTATTCCCCCACACTTCCCATGCTGTCCCTGGGCTTCCCCCACTCCTCACCCCAGCTTTCCCAGGGTGACCGTCAGTCCCCCCACTGCCCTCCCCAGGCCCAGCTGTGGGATTTCCAGGCTCTTGCTCACCTGGGCTGCTCTTAGTGGTGCACCCTCTGCCTGGGCTGTGCTTCCTCCAAGGTGGCCAGTGGGAGGTTCCCTCTCATGCTCTAGATTCCAGAATGAACAGCATATCCCCTGAAGGGCCTTCTGGACCAGCCTATCCCGGAGGCTCCCCACCTGTGTTGTTCTTTCCCTGGGGCCTTCTCTTTTTCCCCAGAGACTGGCCTTTTCCCCATCATTTCCTGCTTGGCAAAGCAGCAGAGAGGAAAAGGCCACATCTGTGTTGCATCTTGTCACACATCCAGGGCCTGGTGCCCTTCCTGGCCCCGAGTGCCTGGGAGCCAGTCAGTCAGTGAATTTTCCTAAGAGCCCAGGAGGAAGATAAAAAGTCCTTTTGGGATTTTAAGTAAACATGTTGTTTTAGGTTAATTACAAGAAAGAGCGTTGTTGGTTTTCAAAAGCCCTTTAAAATGCCTCATCACGTTTTGTTTCATTGGAGGCTGCTTGTACAATGACATATTACAGCATCAAACATTTGCTTAAAGATCTTTTTCTAGGCTTTTTTTTTTGGTTCATTCTGCCAAAGTTTTGGATCTAGTTTCACACTTTTCTTGCTCTTTTTAAAAATATATTTTGGGTGCGCCGGGGTGGCTCAGTCAGTTAAGCATCCAACTTCGGCTCCAGTCATGATCTCACAGTTCATGACTTCGAGCCCTGTGTTGGGCTCTGTGCTGACAGCTCAGAGCCTGGAGCCTGCTTTGGATTCTGCGTCTCCCTCTCTGTCTGCTCCTCCACCACTCATGCTCTCTCTCTCTCTCTCCCAAAAATAAATATTTAAAAAATGAATTAAAATGCACTTTTCATTGAAGTATAGTTGACACACAATGTTGCATTAGTTTCAAGTATAAAACAGTGATTGACAGCCCTGTGTGTTTTTACTTTGCTTTTAAATGAAAGCATAACAGAATGCTCTTCAAATGCAGATCAATACAAGGTAATGCATTATGTGTGTTGATAAGTATTTTGTCTTAAATGAGAAGATGCTGTTTTCCTTTTTTAAATATGAAATAAAATATTAATAGATTCTTGTATAAAAGATGCAGGCAATACATAAATTAGAATAAAAATGAAAGTTCCTTCCTCACTCTCTGCCTCCCACTCCCTGCCATGCTGGGTGATTACTTTATGAGGCATCCAACTCTCTTTCTGTGCATTCATATTTATGTTCATCTGTGTGTACATGTACATACACAAACATATAGTGTTTTTCACATAGTTTTTTAGAAATAAACTTACATACTTTAAATTTTTTTTCATGCTTATTTATTTTTGAGAGAGACAGAGACTGAGTGTGAGCGGGGGAGGGGCAGAGAGAAAAGGAGACACAGAATCCAAAGCAGGTGCCAGGCTCTGAGCTGTCAGCACAGAGCCTGAAATGGGGCTCAAACTCAAGAACTGTGAGAACATGGCCTGAGTCAAAGTTGGACATTTAACCCACTGAGCCACCCAGGCACCCCTAAACTTACATACTTTTGTCTCATTTCCCTCCTTGGTGATATTTAGACATAAATATCAATGATATTAGTTCAGACATTAGGGTCAAAGTACGTACTTGACCATTGGACAGCATGAGTTCATCTATACATGGATTTTATTTAATAGATACAGTGCTGTGCATGTACTCTTTCTCTTCCTCATGATCTTCTTAATAACATTTTCTTTTCTCTAGCTTACTTTATTATAAGAATACAATATATAATTCATATATAAAATATGTGTTATCAATGGTTTCTATTATTGGTAAGGCTTCCGGTCAACAGTAGGCTACTAGTAATGTTTTGGGGAAGTTGAAAGTTGCCTGTGAATTTTGGACCATAAGGGTGTGTGTTGACACCTCTATCCCCACTGTTGGTCAATGTCAACTGTATAAAGGGAGTTCCTCATTCTTTTAAAGGCAGCTGTGTACACTTCCCCATAGTGCACCATATTTATCTGTGCTGAGAGGCAGTTAGTTCATGTCCACTGTTTTGCTGTCAGACATGACCAGAGTGAACATTCATTTTGTCCTTGTTTTTGGTAAACTTAAATATAGTCAGGTTTTAATAAGAAAATAGGGGCATCTGGGAGGCTCCGACTGTTAAGTGTCTGCCTTTGGCTCAGGTCACAATCTCACAGCTTATGAATTCAAGCCCCGCATCAGGTTCTGTGCTGACAGCTCAGAGCCTGGATCCTGCTTCGAATCCTGTGTCTCCATCTCCTCTGTCCCTCCCCTGCTTGTGCTGTCTCTCTCTCTCTCAAAAATAAACATTAAAAAATTTTTAAAAAAGAAAACAAACCTAATCTCCATCACTGTAGCACAGAGTGGATTAAAATACTTAGAATTGCCACAGGAAATTTCATATAAGATCTACAATAACTATACAATTTCATATAAGATCTACATATAAGTGGAAAATTTCATAAAAGGTCTACAATTAACTCATTATAATAGATGTTTAAGTGTAATCTTGAAATGTGCTCTTTGTTATTTTTATACAAAACTAGTACTAATTAGTGTGTGATGATAGCAATGGTGGTAGTCACTGAGTTTCTTGAGCACTTGTAATGTTGAAGACACTATTCTGAGCACATTATATATGTTCATTCATTTATTCCTGACAATGAGGTATAGGTGACAGGCACTATTTTATCTCCACTTTACAGGTAAGGATATTGAGACCTTGGGAGTCATAGAGGTAGCAGGTGCTGGCTTCAGTCATCCTATGCCCATAACCACTGGCAAATCATTACATTTCTGTTTTACATAACATTTTTACTTTAGGTGGATACTAATAGTTCAAAAAGAAGGAGAGGGCGAGAAGTGCCGGAAAGTGGAAGTAAAGACTATGTCTTATTTATTTTTGGTCAAATAAATCATTGAATACATGGGAAATACTTTCCTAAATAGAGAAGAATTTCAAGGAATTTAAAGCATAGTTTACATATGACAACAAGGAGAAGTGAAATCAGTGCACAGTTTTGTAAGAGATGTGAACTCTCCTCCGGCCATATCAAGATTATCACTGGGAGAAGTATCTTTCCTTGTAAGTAAACAGTAACATGAGTTATTTTGTGCTTACCCATGACCACACCACTGTTTTTCTGACCCTAAGTCCTTTGTAATCAGATCCATCACACTGCAAGGACAGTGGGATATATCCTCATCAGGCAGAAAACCTGGCTATCCCTGACCCTACTGTGCCTGTTTTCTGCACACTAATTGGACATCTCTCATCTCTGCCCAGGTTTTCAGTTATGTGCCTGTAATGCCAAGAACAAAATAAAAGGTGGTCTCAGGAGATATGACACTTGGGCAAGTGTTTTGATGGGAAGCAGATCTCTCTGCCTTCTTCTTTCTTGTTTGTTTGCATTTCTGTTTGGAGAGCTTGATTTCAGCCTCTCCCCTGTGAATGCCTCCCAGATATATTAAGTGATTTATTCACCTACTCTGGTAGTTGAAGCCAGAGTACATCCTCTGTTCCTAAAAGTAATGAGCCAAGAATATTTTATAGAACCCAGGAGAACAGATGATAAAAGAAAAAGCACTTGATAGTGAAGAAAGAAGGCATGATATACTTGGGAATTATAATTTCCACCTTATCCTTATTTCCAAGTCCACCTAAGAGATGTGGAAGGGATTATGATTTTGTTAGGAGGCTGTTTCCTGCATTTGTGTGCAGAAAAGATACGCTGGAGTAGGCTTGTACTGACTTGGGAGAATGGCTTATTAAATTATCAGCTTTTGTGATCTGGTTATAGCCATTATTAAAATTGTATTACATAAATTACAATTAAATGCTTTCTATTAAAAACAAAGATAATATATATTCAAAATTCACCATTTTTAAAATAAATATGCTTTTCTATTTTCGTGATCTTGAGGTTATTTACATCTATTATATTCTTATGCTAGAAATACTGTGTAATGTATTATACTAATAGGATTCTCCAAAGAAACAGAATCAGTAGGAGACATGCAATTGACCCTCAAACAGCACAGGTTTGAACTGCTTGGGTCTACTTATATGTAGATTTTTTTTCATACTGTACTGTAAATGTATTTTCTCTCTTAAGACTTTCATAATACCATTTTCTTTTCTCTGTCTTACTTTATTGTAAGAAATAATAAAATTAGCAAGAACTGAGGGGCTCCTGGGTGGCTCAGTCAGTTAAGCATCTGACTTTGGCTCAGGTCATGATCTCACAGTTCATGAGTTCCAGGCCTGTGTTGGGCTCTGTGCTGGCAGCTCAGAGCCTGGAACCTGCTTGGATTCTGTGTCTCCCTCTCTCTCTGCCCCAACCCAACTCGCACTCTGTCTCTCTCTCTTTCTCAGAAATAAACATTAAAAAAATTTAGCAAGAACTGAGATAGACTGATATTCTTTCTGTATCTGATAAACTATAAATAATTATGACTTTAAAACTATAATAGGAAAAGTTAAAACACATAGATGCTTAATATTCTAAATAAGAGTTCTAAGAAAGAGAATTCAATATCTTGAATATAATACATATGATATACAAAATATGTGTTAATTGACTACTCATGTTATTGGTAAGGCTTTTAGTCAACATTAAGCTATTAGTAGTAAAGCTTTTAGGGAGTCAGAAATTACATGCAGATTTCCAACTGTGTCGGGGACTGGCCCTGTAACTCCTGCATTGTGCATTGTTCAAGGGCCAACACATATATACATGCATACGCATACAAAAAGAGAGATTCATTCAGTCATATGTGAAATTTATTATATATGAAGAGGTTTGTTATGAGGAACTGGCTCACATAATTGTGGAAGCTGAGAGGTTCTGTGATCTGCTGTCTGTACGCTGGAGACCCAGGAAAGCCAGGGGTGTAATTTGGTCTGAGTTCAAAGGCCTGAGAAGCAGGGGAGCCTACAATGTAAATCCCAGGTGAAGGGCCAGAGAAGGTGAGGTGAGCTGTCCCAGCTCAACAATGAGGCAGGAAAAAAGGGGGTGAATTCCTCCTCCTTCCAACTTCTGTTCCATTCTGGCCTTCAGTGGATTGAATCATGCCTACACACTTTGGGCAGAGCAGTCCACTGAATTACTGATTTAAAGGCTGATCTTATCCAGAAATACCCTACAGACACACCCAGAAACAGTGTTTAATCTGGATGCCTGGAGTTGATGTGTGAAATTAATCATCACATGTGTACTACTGCACTGCTTCTCACAACACTTTCACCAGCGTCTTCCTGGTAGCTTGAAACTGGCCATGGTGGGAGTAGAGATTTTTTTAAATCATGTTTCTTTTACTAAGACATTGAATTCTCTTTCTTAGAACTCTTATGTAGAATGTTAAATATCCATGTGTTTTAACTTTTCCTATTATAGTTTTAAAGTCATAATTATTTGTAGTTTATCAGATGCAGAGAGAATATCAGTCTGTCTCAGTTCTTGCTAATTTCTTAGCACTTCAGTGTTAATTTGAGTAAGATACATCTTGGAAATCAGCAAAGACTAAAAATCAGGGGTTGATTTATTATCTTGTTGATTGTCCATATCAGGTATAGATTTTCTTCTCCACCTCCTCCTCCTTTTCCTCCTCCTCATCTTCCTCCTCCTCCTCCTTCTTTTATTGGAAAGGCCAAATAGTAAATATTTCAGTATATTGCAACTATTCAGCTCTAACATTGTAGCACAAAATCAGTCACAGACTGCAATTCAGTGAATGGGAATGGCTGTGTTTTGATAAAACTTTATTAAACCAGGCAATGGACTGGATTTGTTCCATGGATGACAGTTTGCCAACTCTGGGTATAGATTTAAGAAAGTAGTGGAAAAAAATGTTAATAATGCAGATTAAACATTAAAGTGTGTTGTGTCTATAGCTGTTACACTGAATATAGCACAAAAAGCTGAGGACATATTCTTCCACTATCCAAAAGTAATATGATTCAGCAAAGAAGTTGCTCATTTCAGATAAAGTTCCAAAAGTCTTTGTTATTTCACATTTACCAGATTTGTTAACTTACACAAAAATGCCAACCAAGCATTTATTTATAAACTGATTTATTTGAATAATAAAAATGGATAATGAATTTTGCAAGAAATAGTGAGTCAAAAAGTTGCTACAGGTAAGAGGGACAATTCATAATGATTAAAATGTCTACGCAACAGGAAGATATGGCAGTTGTAAACATATATGCTTCAAATAACAGAGCACTAAAATACATGAAGCAAAAACAGAGACACCTGAGTGGCTCAGCTGAGTGAGCAGCCAGCTCTGGAATTCAGCTCAGGTCATGATCCCAGGGTCATGGGATCGAGCACTATGTCAGGCTCTGTGGTGAGAATGGAGCCTGCTTGGGTCTCTCTCTCTCTCTCTCTCTCTCTCTCTCTCTCTCTCCCTCTCTCTCCCCTCCCCACCTCTCTCCCCTGCTCAACTCTGTCTCTAAAACAAACAAAGTATCTGACACAATGAAGGGAGAAACAGTTGATTCAGTAGTAATAGTTGGAAGCTTCAATACCACCATTTCAATGATGGATAGGACAACTAGACAGAAGATCAAAAAGGAAGTAAGAGATCTGAACCACACCATAAACCTGACAAACATTTTTAGCAGGCTCCACGCAACAACAGTGGACTCTGTATTCCGTTCAATTGCACATGGAATATTCTCCAGGATAAGACCTTATGTTAGATCAGAAAGTTCACTGACTACAGTGAAATAGTCAAGAAATAGCAAGTCAAACTGAAGTTATATACTTATGAATGGTATATAGATTTTTGTATTTTTATTATAAATTGCTTATTAAAGACTCTTCGTGCTATTAAAATTTATAATTAGTTCATATATGTGTACAGTTTTATTCAGAAGATACAGTTGTTAAACATTTATTAGCACATCTCTGTACTGGAGTTTTATCCTTTGATTCATTTTCTTCTTGCTCCTTTCATTAATACATAATTTCTTCTTTACATGAACAACTTATTTTTTTCCTTTTCCCTACCCTGCTTACTATATTCCACTCCAGGCTGGCTGTTTTATTTACCCTTTTGTTCATGTTTCCTTTGTTCCAAATTATGGCACTGAATAGAGAAAGAAAGGAAAGAGGAAAGAAGGGAAGAAAGGAGGAAAAAAATAGTGAATGAATTAATGATGAAAATAAAGCACATCTTGTCTTCCATGTATAAATACCAAAAGGTACTACACCTTACGCAGACATTATCTCTGGAGTCAGGACAAAAGTATTAGGCTAGAGTTTCATCATCCGCTGTTCCTAGGATATTGTATCATAGACTTGTTTTGTATTTGATGCTACTCAACAATGAGTGTTATCATAGTGGTTATGCCTTTCTTTGTGTATACATCTGCCTCTGTGTGCTTATTTCTCATGTATTTTAAGGCACTTGGAAAAATCATCTAGACCTTTATTTAAACTCTTTAGTTATTCTCTGAGCTCTTGATTGTTAGTGGCTAACTTGAGGAAGCAGTGATGTAGTTAATTCAATATAACATGTCAGCCCCAAATTTACTTACTTTGGACAACAAATATGTTTTTACAGTTTATAATTGAGTGTGGCATCCACTGTTTTTGTAGGAATATGTAATTCAAAAAGGATCATGCAGTTATCCATATTTTCATTCCATCTCTGACCCCAGTCATCTCACAAGTTGTTACAAAGCAGTTTTTCAGGGATAGGAAATGAAATGAAATATTTTGGTTTAAAGTGTGGCTAAATCTGGTTGTTAAGGATTTAAAAATGCATCCAGACATTTAAAAAAGAGTTAATACATATTCTTCTCAAACTGTTCCAAAAAATACAAATGGAAGAAATGCTTCCAAACTCATTCTATGAAGCCAGCATTACCCTGATTCCAAAACCAGACAAAGACCCCACTACAAAGGAGAGCTACAGACCAATATCCCCGATGAACCAGGATGCAGAAAAATCTCAACAAGATAATAGCAAATCAAAATCAGCAGTACATTAAAAGAATTATTCACCATGGCCAAGTGGGATTTATTCCTGGGCTGCAGGGCTGATTCGATATTCACAAGTCAGTCAATGTGATGCACCACATTAATAAAAGAAAGGATAAGAACCATATGTTCCTTTCAATAGATGCAGAAAAAGCATTTGACAAAATACAGCATCCTTTTGTGATAAAAATGCTCAAAAAAGTAAGAATAGAAGGAACATACCTGAACATCATAAAGGCCATATATGAAAGGCCCCCAGCTAATACCACTCTCAATGGGTAAAAATGGAGAGCCTTCCCCCTATGGTCAGCAATACCACAGGGATGTCCATTCTCATCACTATTGTTCAACATAGTGCTGGAAGTCCTAGCCTTCAGCAAGCAGACAACAAAAGGAAATAAAAGGCATACGGACTGGCAAAGAAGAAGTCATTTACTCTTCACAGATGACACAATACTTTACATTGAAAACCTGAAGATTCCACCAATAAAACTACTAGAACTGATACATGAGTGCAGCAAAGTCGCAGGATGTAATATCAATCTGCAGAAATGGTTTCATTTCTATACACCAATAATGAAGTAGCAGAAAACAGACAACAAAAAGAAATAAAAGGCATACAGATTGGCAAAGAAGAAGTCATTTACTCTTCACAGATGACACAATACATTGAAAACCTGAAGATTCCACAAAAAAAAAAAAAACTACTAGAACTGATACATGAGTTCAGGATAGTCACAGGATATAATATCAATGTACAGAAATGGTTTCATTTCTCTACGCCAATAATGAAGTAGCAGAAAGAGAAATCAAGGATTTTATCCCATTTCCAACTGCACCAAAGGCCATAAGGTACGTAGGAATAAACCTAACCAAAAATATAAAAGATTTGTAGACTGAAAACTATAGAAAGTTTATGATAGAAATTGAAGAAAACATCAAGAAGTGGAAAATCCATGCTTATGAACTGGAAGAACAAATACTGTTAAAAAGTTGATGCTACTGCTAGGAATTTACCCAAGGGATACAGAAATGTTGATGCATAGGAGCACATGTACCCCAATGTTCATAGCAGCACTCTCCACAATAGCTAAAACCTGGAAAGAGCCTAAGTGTCCATCAACAGATGAATGGATCAAGAAGATGTGGTTTATCTATACCATGGAATACTACATGGCAATGAGAAACAATGAAATCTGGCCATGTGTAGCAACATGGATGGACCTTGAGGGTGTTATGCTGAGCGAAATAAGTCAGGCAGAGAAGGACAAATATCATATGTGTGCACGTATAGGAGGATTAGGAGGAACTTAACAGAGGACCAAGGGGGAGAAGAAGGGCGGAAATGGTGGGGGAAAGGGAGAGAGGCAAACCATGAGAGACTCTTGAATGCTGACAAAAACTGAGGACTGGTGGATGTGGGGGGGAGGAGGGGTGGGCATGGAGGAGGGCACTTGTGGGGATGAGCACTGGGTGTTATGTGGAAACTAATTTGACAATAAACTATTTGTAAAAAAAAAAAAAAAAAAAGTTGATGCTACCCAAATCAATCTACACATTCAATGCAATCCCTATCAAAATAACACCAGCATTCTTCACAGAACTAGAACAAGCAATCCTAGAATTTGCATGGAACTAGAAAAGACCCTGAATAACTAAAGTAATGTTTAAAAAGGAAACCAAAGCTGGAGGTGTCATAATCCCAGACCTTAAACTGCAAGCATCAAAACAGGATGGTACTGGCACAAAAACAGACATAGATCAATGGAACAGAATAGAGAACCCAGAAATGGACCCACAAATGTATAGCCAATTAATCTTTGAAAAAGTAGGAAAGAATATTCAGTGGGAAAAAAAAGGTCTTTTCAGCAAATAGTGTTGGGAAAACTGGACAGTGACATGTAGAAGAATGAACCTGGGCCAGTTTCTTATACCATACACAAAAATAAACTCAAAATATGTGAAAGACATAAATGGAGACAGGAAACCAGGAGAAAACAGGCAACCTCTTTGACCTTGGCTGCAGCAACCTCTTACTAGACACATCTCCAGAAGCAAGGGCAATAAAAGCAAAAATGAACTACTGGGATTCATCGAGATAAAAATCTTCTGCACAGAGAAGGAAACAATCAACAAAACTAAAAGGCAACTGATAGAATGTGAGAAGCCATTTAGAAATGACATATCAGGGGCACCTGGGTGGCTTAGTCAGTTAAGCGTCCGACTTTCGCTTAGGTCATGATCTCGTGGTTCGTGGGTTCGAGCCCCGCATCGGGTTCTGTGCTGACTGCCAGCTCAGAGCCTGGAGCCTGTTTCAGTCTGTGACTCCTTCTCTCTCTGACCCTCCCCTGCTCACGCTGTCTCTCTCTCTCCTAGAAGTAAATAAAACATTAAAAAAAAAATTTAGAAATTACATATCAGACAAATGGTTAGTATCTAAAATCTGTAAAGAACTCGTCAAACTCAACCCCCAAAAAACAAATAATCCAGTGAAGAAATGGGCAGAAGACATGAATAGAGACTTTTCCAAAGGAGACATCTAGATGGCCAACAGAAAGATGAAAAGATGCTCAACCTCACTTAGCATTGGAGAAATACAAATCAAAACCACAGTGAAAAACCACCTCACATCTGTCAGAATGGCTAAGATTAACAACTCAGGCAACAACAGATGTTGGCAAGGATGTGGAGAAAGGGGAACATTTTTGCACTGTTTTCAGGAATGCAAACTGGTGCAGCCACTCTGGAAAACAGCTTGGAGGTTCCTCAAAAAATTAAGAATAGAACGATCCTACAACCAAACAATTGCACTACTAGGTCTTTATCCAGAGGATCCAAAATGCTGGTTCGAAGGGACATATGCACCCCAATCTTTATATCAGTGCTATCAACAATAGCCAAATTACGGAAAGAGCCCAAATGCCCATTGACTGGTTAATGGATAAAGAAGATGTGAAATATTACTGGGCAACCAAAGAGAATGAAATTTTGCCATTGGTAACAACATAGATGAAACTAGAGAATATTATGCTAAGCAAAACAACTCAGAGGAAGACAAATATGATTTCACTCATATGTGTAATTTAAGAGACACAACAGATGAACGTAAGGGAAGGGAAGGAAAAATAAGATAAAAACAGAAAAGTCAATCATAAGTGACTGAAATACAGAGAACAAACTGAGAGTTGCTGGAGGGGAAGTGGGTGGGGAGATGGGCTAAATCAGTGATGACCATTAAAGAGGACACTTGGGATGAGCACTGGGTGTTTCATGTTAATGATGAATCACTGGGTTCTATTCCTGAAACCAATACTACACTGTATGTGAACTAACTTGAATTTAAATAAATAAATTTTTAAAAATGCATTTGGATATAGAGCAAAATAATACATGCTCGTGTGGAGAAATAAGCAAATTACAAATCAATTCCTCTTTTTTTCTTCTTTTTCTACATTAATACTTTTGGCATAAACAAGTAAATGAGAAATTGGAGGAGAATGAACATAGATAATGGAGCAAGAGTGAAATTTAGAAATTTTCTATGGTTAATCCTCTCATGTTAGAAACGAGCAAGGTGAATAGTTCTATCTATATTGTTCAGATAACTTATGTAAAACTAGAAAAACCACAAATCCCCGTTTTTACTCCCTATAGATACTGGATCTGAAAAATCTCAAGAACCCTGTGAAAATGCGTACAAAGACTTGTTTTGTGTTTAATGCTCAACAATGAGCATCTATAGAAATGTCACCTACAAATGCTTTGTTTTTGGAATGGAAACAGAGGAGGGTTAGGGTTGTTAATGTAGAATTTAAATTTTTTTTCCATTGAAATTTTTACTAAGAAATTTGCAGATTCACATGAAGTTGTTAAAAATAACAGAGATCAACTGTACTTCTTTTCTGGTTTCCCCCAATGGCAACAATATCACAACCACAATATTGACATTGATACAATCAGTTCATCTTATTCACATTTCCCCATTTTTGCTTGTATTCAGTTTTCTGTCAGTATAGGTGTTAGTATGTGTATTAAGTTCAATGCAATTTTGTTACCTGTGTAGGTTTATATATCCATACCACAGTTGAGATACGGAACCACATATTTCAATGCCACAATACCACAATTATTCCTCATACTAATCCTTTTATAATGACACCCACATTTTTTCCACCTCATCCTGGGCACGGCTAATCTGTCCACCATTTTGAAAATGTCACTTCCAGTTCATAGCAGCACTCTCAACAATAGCTAAAACATGGAAAGAGCCTAAGTGCCCATAAACGGACGAATGGATCAAGAGGATGTGGTTTATCTATACCATGGAATACTACATGGCAATGAGAAACAATGCAATCTGGCCATGTGTAGCAACATGGATGGACCTTGAGGGTGTTATGCTGAGCGAAATAAGTCAGACAGAGAAGGACAAATATCACATGTTTGCACGTATAGGAGGATTAGGAGGAACTTAACTGAGGAACGAGGGGAAGAAGAAGGGGGGAAATGGTGGGGGAAAGGGAGAGAGGCAAACCATGAGAGACTCTTGAATGCTGAGAAACAAACTGACGACTGATGGATGTGGGGGGGAGGGGGGAGATGGGCATGGAGGAGGGCACTTGTGGGAATGAGCACTGGGTGTTATATGGAAACTAATTTGACAATAAACTATTTGTAAAAAAAGAAAGAAAGAAAAGAAACTGTCACTTCAAAAATGTTACATAAATGAAATAATGGAGTGTGTAACTATGTGGAATTGGCTTTTTTCATTCAGCACAATTCCATGGAGATTCATCCAAGTTGTTTTGTATATCCATAGTCTATTCCTTTTAATTGTTGTGTAGTATTCCATAGTACACACATATGACTATTGAACTATTTGTCTGTTGAAGGACATCTCGGCCAACTCCAGTTTTTGGCTATTATGAATAGGATGCAGTGAACATTCATGTACTGTTTTTTGTGTTATCATAAGTTTTCATTTCTTAGGCATGAATATCTGAGATTGCTGTATCATATGATAACTACATGTTAAGTTTTATAAGAAACTACCAATCTGCTTTCAGTGTAGCTGTATCATTTTACATTCCTGTCAAAAATGTATGAGTAATCCAGTTTCTCCATATCTTCATCAGCACCTAGTGTTGTCTGTATTTTCTTTCTTTTAGTCATTGTTGTAAGTATGTAGTGATATGACTGTGGTTTTATTTTTCATTTCCTTGGTGGCTAATGATGTTGAACATCTTTCTTATGTGCTTTGACATCTCGGTATATGGTTTAGTGAAATAAATGTTCATGTGTTTTTTCCATTTTCTAATTTGCTGTTTTGTTATTAACATTTGTATTTTACCATTGAATTTTGAGAGTTTCTCATATAATCTAGATATATCTTGTGTCAAAAATGTGGCTTGAAAACATTTTCTCCCAGTCCATAACTTGGTTCTTCAAACTCTTCTCAGAACAAAAGTTTTTGATTTTGATAAAGTCCAATTTGGTTTTTTATCCTATCCTAAGTGATGATTTTGGTGTCAAGACTAAGAACTAGTCTGACCATTTTTCTCTGATGTCTTTCCTAAAAGTTTTATAGTGTTACATTTTAAATATACGTCCCAATTGAATCAATTTTTGTGTAAGGTATAAAGTTTAGGTCAAGGTTCACTATTTGCCTGTGATTGTCTGATTGCTCCAGACCATTTATTGAAAAGGCTGTCCTTCCTCAACCAAATTGCTTTTTTGCACCTATGTAAAAAATACCCATAGAGAATATTTATCTGGGTTTATTTCTGGGTTTTCTGTTCTTTCTCACTGATTTATCTGTCACTGGGAGTACTATCTGCCAATACCACACTGTCTTGGTAGAGTGATTCTTCCCACTTTATTCTTTTTTGTCAAAATTGTTTTAGCTATTGTACAGGCCTTGATTTAAATGTAAGTTTTAGAATGTGCTATCTCTGTCTTCAGAAACTATTGCTGAGGTTTTAATAGGAATTATCTTTAATTTTATATAGCGGTTTGGAGAGAATTGACATCTTTCTATGTTGAATCTTCTAATCCATAAATATGGTATATCTCTCCATTTATTTACATCTTTTATAAAATTTTCAACAGCATTTCATAATTTTTAGCATAAAGATCCTCTACATATGTGTTAAATGTATATTTAAATATTTTGTTCTCTTTGGATTGATTGTAGATGACATTTGTTTTTAATTTTAGTTCTCTATGTTTATTGTTAGTATATGGAAATGTGAATGATTTTTATGTGTTGATTTTGTATTCTGTGACCTTGCTGAATTCATTTTTCAGTCCTAGGAACTTTTTTGATAGATTCCTTGAGATTTGTTTCCAATATGTGTGCATTTTATTTTTCTTTCTTCCTTATTTGCACTGGCTAGAATTTCAGTATTATGTTGTATAAATGTGGTGAGAATGGACATGTTTGCTTTGTTTGTAATATTAAAAGGAAGGCATCCTCCCTTCCACCATTAATGTAATGATAGCCACAGGACTTTTGTATACATTGTGTGTGTGTGTGTGTGTGTGTGTGTGTGTGTGTGTGTGTGTGTGTGTGTTTCAGAATGAGATCATTTCCTTCTATTCTTGCTGAGAGATTTTTAGATGGGTAGGTGTTAGGTTTTGTCGAATGTTTTTTGCTATCAATTAATATAATCACATAATTTTTTTTATTTGGTTTACCAATGTGGTGGATTACATGGATTGATTTTTAATGCTAATAAGTTTTATATATATCTAGAATAAATATTTCTTGGGCATGGTGTATAATAATTCTCATACATATTTTAGACTTAGTCTGCTAGTGTTTTGTTAAGGATATTTTGCATCAAAGTTCATGAGAGGTGATTGGTCTGTTTGTTTTTTCATTGTCTTTGTCTGGTTTCGGTATCTGGATAATAATGGCCTCATAAAAGGAGTTGCAAAGTTTTCTCTTCTCTTTTCTGGAATAGATTGTGTAGAATTGGTGTTAATTTTTCTTAAAGTGTTTGTTAGAATTTTTTAATGAGTCCATCTAGGCCTAGAGGTTTCTTTTTGGGAAGGTTTAAAATTATGAATTTAACTCCCTTAACAGTTACAAAGCTATTAAAATTATCTATTTAATATTGGTTGAGTTGTGGTAGTTTTTGTTTTCAAAGGGGTTGATTCATTTCATTTAAATAGGGAAATTTATATATGTAGAGTTCATATTACTCCATTATCATTATTTTAATGTCTTCAAGGTATAGTGATATCTCCATTTTCATTTCTGATATTGTCATATGTTATGTGCCTTTTACCTTTTTCCTTGTTAGAGATTTGTCAGCTTTCTTGCTCTTGTCAAAGAACTAGTTCACCAAACTGCCTAAGAGTGGTGGTATTTAAAAGATAATTATTTGTCAGTTTTTGTATTTTTCACACTTTTGATTGATTTGGGCTTTGAGTCATTTTTTTAAGTCATGAATATACACAGTTTATATGATTCTTTTATAAATATTTTATAATGCTCTGCATATTTTTATGATCATGTTCCTCTGTATGCAAGACTTTATCTATTATACCACTACTGTTTATGCATCTTGCTTTTTTCTTCTTTATTGTGCTTAAGAGTTAATAACTAAACAATATATTAATCTGCTTATAAAGACAAGAGTCGATGGGCATGGAGGAGGACACTCGTGGGGATGAGCACTGGGTGTTATGTGGAAACTAATTTGACAATAAACTATTTGTAAAAAATAAAATAAAATAAAATAAAGACAAGAGTCTTTTTTCTCCTTTTTTTCCTATTATGGTAAAATACACATAACATAAAATTTACCATTTTAACCATTTTTAATTATATACTTCAGTGGCCTTAAATATATTCATATTGCTATAACCATCACCACTATCCATTTCCAGAACTTTTTCATCCTCCTGAACAGAAACTCTGTGCCCATTAAATGGTAATTCCCTGTTCCCTCCTCCCCACAGCCTCTGGCAGCCACCACTTTCTGCCTCTGTAATTTTGTCTACACTAGGTACCTCATATTAAATCATACAATATTTATCTTTTTGTTTCTGGCTTATTTCACTTAGCATAATATTTTTCAAGGTGGTTTTTTTTTTTTTCCTCTTAACTGGTGAGTTTAGACTATTTATGTTTATTTGTGAGAGTTTGGGTGTCCTTTCTATTGACTAATAAGTGGTGTGTTTGAATTTTCATAATGTACCTCAGATCTGCAGAAATGCAGTCGTCATTTTCTGTAGTACTTCGACTTGGCACGTGCCCACTCATTTGGGAAAAATAAATTTGACTTATCACTGCCCAGTGATTTAGTCCCTGTCAGTTTAAACAGTCTCAACAGTTTCTCCTCCAAGATCAACTCTATCTCTTTTCAGAAGATGTTTAGCCCTTCAGCACTTCTTCCCTCTGCATCTTCTTCTTTTCTGTCCCTGCTATTCTCCGGGGGTGGGAGAGGCAGATTTAGCATCGCAGCAGTGGGGATAGGCAGGCTGGCACCTGTTCTGTCTGTCCTCTGAGCCCTCTCTGGCCTGTGCGGATGATGGCCTGTGGCCCACCCAGCTGGACAGTCTGTCCTGGCATCTGCTAAGGATGTCTGAAGCCCTCAGCAGGGTCTCAGCACAAGACCTACCTGCTTCTCAGGACCACCTAGGGCACAAAGGAATTCTGGGACCCCCTCACATCCTGCGTGTCCCTTATGAATGTAGATGTGAGGGCAACAACTCAGACCCTCTCACCCTGAATATGTCACTCCTTTACTTTTACTGCCTTGCAGCTATCACTGGTTAGCTCTAAAGAAAGGACGCCGACCCATAGATGCAGATGCACACTGACGTGTTTAAGATTTCTGCAGGCCCGTAACCCTTCTCCCTTATTCTCAGCCTGATGTCAGAGGTGTGAGGGTTCTGGACCTCTAAGAAGGGACCCTGGGTAAATTCTGATTGTCTTGGCTGGACGAGGCTGGTCTTTCTTTTTGGAAACTCCACCTTAGGCCACACCCATGGTCATCTTTCTTCTAACCAGTCCTCCACAGTGCTGCTCCCCGGAACTCTTCCTTCTCTCAGGATCCAGCATAAGTCCATGACAGGAGCTCAGGAAACATTTGCTGAGTGCTGGTCTGAGCAGGATCTTCACAGCAAACCTCACATCCTGTGTGTTATAGTCCAATTTACTTAGCCAGAACAATCAAATTAATAGTTTCCTGATTCAGTCTGTTATTGTTTTTAAAAAGTCATCTGTAATTTTTATGAGCCAGTTGTTTTCTATCACTTGGGTTTCTCGGGACCCCAGGTTGAGACC
Source organism: Proteles cristata cristata (assembly GCA_017311185.1). Classification (NCBI taxonomy): domain Eukaryota; kingdom Metazoa; phylum Chordata; class Mammalia; order Carnivora; family Hyaenidae; genus Proteles; species Proteles cristata. The sequence goes on along the minus strand of JAESUZ010000146.1, from coordinate 182,646 downwards.
CTCAATGGCATATTTTGGAGGAGGACTTTAATTTTGTAACAATCTCATTCTTTCCAAAGCCTGTTAGGATTTTTTCTTGAGGCTCCTAGCCTTGTTTATTACCATCACTCCAGTCTCAGAATTGAAAGCATCCAGTAACCAAGCCAACACCAATTATGTAGCCATAGCTCTCCGAAGAGCCCCACAGTAACCAGGGCAACCCTGATTTAGCTTCATCGTGATGAATAATAAATTATGAGAGGACAGGGCATTGGCCAGGGCTGTTGAAGATGCCTGGCTTTAAAGATGAAAGGCGAGTTGGCAAAAAGTACACAGCACCTCTGGAGATCTTGTGGGCCTGGGCTCCTTCATAGTTTACACTGTTGCCAAAGGGTGTAGCTTTTATTCTACTAATCAGGGGTCAAGAAGAGTCATGGCGTCTTGGCCTCCCTTGGCTTCACAAGAAACTCAGCCTTTGACTGCTCTTTGTGGTTTGTCGTGAGGACACAGAACCTTTCCCCTTGTAGCAATGTGATTTTGTTTTAACTCATCTTCATGTGAGTGTGCCATGATCCTGCCTAAAGCAGCGATTTGAAAGTTGATTCCAAACCCCAAAGTTTTCTAGCAAAGAACATATTCTCAGCAAAAGAAAAATGGATATGTGTAAAGTAGGCCAACAGCACGGTTTCATACAAATATTTCTCTGTCCTGTGTCCATTCCTTTACTCTTTCATTCATTGGGTCAGTACAGTTTTAGAGGCACAGCCACACGTCTGGACAGACGGGTCCTGGTTCTGTGCCCTCCATGCGTACAGCTCTCCTTCTAAGAGAGAAGTGGATGGCAAGTAAAGAAGACCATTTCCAACAACTAGAAGTGCTACAAGGAAACAGGCAAAGAGGCGCCTGGGTGGCTCAGTCAGTGAAGCCCCAGACTTTGGCTCAGGTCATGAGCTCATGGTTTTTGAGTTCGAGCCCTGCATCAGCTCTGTGCTGACAGCTCAGAGCCTGGAGCCTGCTTTAGATTCTGTGATTCCCTCTCTCTGCCTATCTCCAGTTAGCTAGCTCTCGCTCTCTCTTGCTCTCTCTCAAAAATAAACGTTACAAAAAAAATTTTTTAAAAAGGGAGGAAGAGGCAGGGAAGTATAAGGAGGCAGCCCTGTGCTTCTCTGAGTATGTGACATGTGACCTGCGGCCTGAGCAAGGCAAGGAAGCACTGTGAGGAGCAGAGGGAGGAGGGTTTCAGGAGTGGGAGCACCGTAAGGTGCACTATAAGGAGCAGCAGGGAGGAGGCCCTGAGGCTAACTGGATGAGGTTAAAGGACAGGAAGGAGGCCGTGCAGCTGGAGCCCTGGAGCCAGAGAGGGGACAGGGACTGAGGCTCCCAGAACTTACCATCAGCCCTTACTGCGTGTCCTTCTGTGTGTCCCATGTATTCAGGCCCTAGAACTTCTCTCCACTGTGCTTGACACCTACCGGGTGGTGAGATCACTGTACTGTCTGTCCTTTGGTGGTTCTGTTTCTGTGACCTCATGGCTGGGGCACTTTGTGACCTTTCCACTCTGTCTCTCCAGTGTCCTGCCACCCGCTAGGTGATGCTTCCTCATCCCTGTGCAGAGATATGCATAAGCTGTGGGTGGGACTGATTCACTGCCCTGCCTCCCACAGTCATGGAAATGTAAGAAGAACTTGAAGGCAAACCATTGTCTGTCCCCAAAATGTGGACTCCACTAGAATATCTAGTACTCTTTAGGAGACCCCCACATGTCTGCGTGTAGGTGTTTTCCCTTGGGCATGGGCCCCTTGGGTTCTCTGAGCATATGAAGCAGGAAAGGAGCTGGGAATGGGCAGCTTCAGACTTGACTTAATCCTTTTTGGGACTTCTCCACCCTCCTCCGTCCTCTGTTGTCTGTGCCTTCCCTAACGGAGGGTGTTCATTCTGCTGAGGTGTCCAGGGTATGGAAGGGTGAGGACGCCTTGCAGAGGCTGGAGAGGAAGCTAGCGGTCTGAATGCTCCAATCTCAGGTGACTTTTCTGTCCCCTCCACCTCCTAGCCTATGGGCCAGCATGGTATTTAGCAGGCCTTTAATATCTGCTCAAAGTGTGGCCTCTAGAGGGAAAAAATAGTGATTAAAACCAACTCATTCTCAGGGTAGCTGACTCACAGACTGCGGAGGGAGAAGCCAGATACAGAGTCACTCCAGCCCCAAGGCTTCTCTTGAGGGAGCAGCTCCCACCAAGGACCTAGTGAGCCTGGGACTGGAGGCTTTTCAAGAAAAGACAGAAAATAAGATTTTCATGTGAAGTTCCCCAATTTTACTCTCAAACACTAAGTGAGTTCCCCCAAGAATAAAAGAAATTTAAAAAAATCACTGCCCAGTGATGGATGACCAGTCTGCAGCCTTGCCCAAATCCTTTCTCTCTTGGTTCTTCCTAGATACTGTTGCAAGATTTTTTTTTTAATCTCAATACCAGGGTTCATCATCTCCCTGCTTCAAAGGCTGAAGACGGAGATACAGAATAAAATGAGCAGCAGGCAAAAGTTTATTGGAGTATGAGATCATAAAGGAAGAATAGTTTGAAAGCTCTCTTTACAGAGAGGGGACATTGAAAAATGAATGCGTGCGACCATAGGCAAGGAACTTTGTTTTATAGGGTTTTGATCGGCCCCTTCCCTCACCACTTTTTCGTTCTCAGGTTCTACCCTTATTGTCTAGGTAACTGTAAATGCCTAGTTGTGCCTTTTTGATTGGCTCATTTCTATTGTACGAGGAGTGGTCTATGCCATACTGTTCCTTGTGGGTCATAAGTTTTATTGTCTAACTATTTTTAGTCAGATCTTTTGTCAATTTCTTAACGGATAACTGAGGGGGAGTTGGTGGTGTCTGTTACATTTTTTAAGAGGAACTTTATGCCTGAGGGAGTTTGCTCATAGTTGGATGCTCTCAGCATTGTTTTAAAATATGTTTTCCCTACTCAGGTGATGTAGCCACCTGAGCTGAGATCAGTGACAGAATACAGGAACACAAATTGATGTCACACACTTCTTTATTCAGCATTGGGCATGCTTGGGGAGCACCCAAATCAAGCAGCCCCAAATAACCGTAGGGGAGAGCTTATATTCTTGAGCTTATTAGGCTTGACTAGGTTCCCAGGCATCTGTGTGACAAGGATCTGTTTCTTTAAAATACAAATATTGTCTATGTGGCAAGTAGGCTATAGAGGGAGACAGCGTAGTTATTGTGCTAACCTCTGGCTTCCTGCCTAACTTTCTGGTGCAGTTCTTGAGAAACTTTTCTTGCAAGGATGAGGCTAGCTTGCTGTACACAATGTTCTAATCTTCTAGTTCTTCATGTATTGGCCAAATGTTATAAACAGGGGAGGGAACGATAACACAGGGACCTCAGGCCCTAACCTTTCCCTCTCTGCCTATTTTATCCTGTCATTCCCTATCAAAATGCCCTCCCCCATTATTGGATATGCTCACACCACTGAAACTGATGAGCAGATCATCATTTGCTAAGGGCCAGTTAGAGTCTAGTGCTGTAGTAGTAGTTTCAGTTTTACTTGGAAACATACCACAATTTCATGTATGACTCTAAAAGTTGTGAGAATATCACATCCCATTAGGTGAGAGACCAGAAAGAATTTAAAACTAATAAAAATGTTTTTCTTTATTGGCTAATATTTATGTTATGTTCTAGGAATGAACAGATACTAGTTGACAGGAATCTGTGTCTGTAAATCATGATTTCAAGTGGAAAGAGCAGGAAGGAGCTATCAGCCTTGAACTTGCCCCCACTAAAGCAGGGGATGTGGTGGGTAAAGGAGGCCTCCCAGCCACTCCTGAACATGAGTTGCTGTGAATGGAAGTTCTTTTTTCTTTTTTATGTTTGTTTGTTTGTTTGTTTGTTTGTTTGTTTGTTTAGAGAGTGCCAGCATGGGGAAGGGCAGAGAGAGAGGAGAGAGAGACACACACAGAGGGAGAGAGAGAGAGAAAGAGAGAAAGAGAATGATTCCCAAGCTGTTAGCACAGAGCCTGACCCGGGCCTTGATCCCACCAACTGTGACATCATGACCTGAGCTGAAATGCAGAGTCAGATGCAAGTGAGCCACCGATGCCCCTGTATGGATGCTCTTTTAAAAAGAAGGACCAAGAGGAACTATATGCCCTAGATTATTAAAACTGAGAAGCCATGCATAGAGGGAGTCCCCTTTAATTTTTTAAAACACTATTTTTGGGGCACCTGGGTGGCTCAGTCAGTTAAGCGTCCGACTTCGGCTCAGGTCATGATCTCATGGTTCGCGGGTTCAAGCCCCACATCGGGCTCTGTGCTGACAACAAGCTCAGAGCTTGGAGCCTGTTTCAGATTCTGTGTCTCCCTCTGTCTCTGTCCCTTCCCTGCTCATGCTGTCTCTCTCTCTCTCTCAGAAATAAATAAAACCTTAAAAAATTAAAACACTATTATCCAAGTTAATTTGGCCACAGAACCTCATTAAATTTTTTTTAACGTTTATTTATTTATTTTTGAGAGACAGAGAGACAGAGCGTGAGGAGGGGAGGACAGAGAGAGAGGAAGACAAAGAATCCAAAACAGGCTCCAGGCTCCGAGCTGTCAGCCCAGGGCCCGATGTGGGACTCCCAACTCATGAACTGCAAGATCACGACCTGAGCCAAAGTTGGCCGCTTAAGCAACTGAGCCACCAAGGAGCCCCTACAGAACCTCATTTAATGTCTTTCCAGTTTTTTTTTTTTTCTGTTTTTCCAAACACAGCTGCTCTAAACATTCTTGTTTGGGCCTTTCTGGAAGAAAAGGACTAAATGCTTCTCATTTTCCTGTTAACCAGCACCATTGTTCCAGCCCTTTCTCCCTTTCTGCCAGCCACATTAGAGCTCTGCTTTGATTACAGTGGTAATGAAATTTCAAAGTCTGGACTAAAAATGCAACTCTACATATGTAATTAACCAAAGACGTCTCAGAAGGAGATGAAGGCACACCCCTCCCCTGCGGGTCCAGAAGAGGAATCTCTGTGTTCACCTAGTTCCACGCTTCTCCAGTGATGAGACCATCTCAGGAGGAGCTGCCTCATTTTCCTGTGCACAGAGGCTGGTGTGAAACTTCATAACTTTCCAAATGATGCTGTCCTTGAAAGTATCATTTGAACAAACAGGTCTTGTAAAAATTCCCAACAGTGTGGAAATCATCGCCATTGAAGGTCCTGTGAAGATGACCTTCAAGGAGAGCTGGGATTCTGAGTGGGTGTTCTCATTGACCATTGCTGTTTGGCAGGAATGTTGCCTATGGGACCTTCAAATATCCACACTACCTAGATTCTCTCTCTCTCATCAGGATGGCAAACACGTGATGAAAATTTTGAATGGGTAGGATATAATTACAAAATGACAGAAATAAAAGTAAAAAAGCTGATGATATAAATGACAAGGAGGACTTTTCCCCCCTAAAAGACCAGGGAAGTATATAAAGGCTTAATTGTATCATTTATATGCATGTATACATATACATGTATTTTAATTATATTATCGATATACATGTATATGTATATAGTTTTTTAACAAAGAAAGCAGAAACTTTCTTTAAAATTTTTTTCAATGTTTATTATTTTGTGAGAAAGAGAAAGAGAGAGAGAGAGAGAGAGAGATTGAGAACGAATGGGGGAGAGGCAGAGAGAGGGAGACACAGAATCTGAAGTAGGTTCCAGGCTCTGAGCTGTCAGCACAGAGCCCCATTTAGGGCTTAAACTCACACCATGAGATTATGACCTGAGGTGATGTCTGATGTTTAATCCACTGAGCCACCCAGGCACCCCTGATTTATATTGTTAAAAAACAAAGTCCAACTGAGTGCATACGAAGATCTAATTGGTTTTATTACATGTTTCTTGAATCAAGCAGCACCCCTTCTGATAAATAGAGGGGGGCTCTGAGGAGTTGTGCGAAACTTGGGAAGGTTTCTATAGGAAGGAGGCTGGGGCGAGGAGTCAGTAGGAATAGAAGAGAAAGGATTGTTCCAGGTGTGGTCACTTTCTCTTTCTTAGGGGGAGGAGCAGGGGTCCACTCTGGCAGATGACCTCATCTTCTTTGGGGGATGGAGAGGGCCCCATGACAGGTGACCTCCTTGGTACTGACCAGGAAATTCCTGATTGACTGGATACAACTACATTTCTGGAGGAAGTTTCAACTGCAGTTAGTTTAGGTAGTAAGCCCTGGTTTACTGACTCGGGGATTGAACCTAAGTCATGTCATTTGGGGCGTGTGGTTTTCTTTTTAACAACATAAGCTACAATAAAAGTCCTATCTTGTGGAATTAGATAACTTTTCCCTTAATTGTTTTGTATACACATACATATGTACACACACATACAAATTTTTAAAAAACCCAGATTCTTATTAGCTTTGGGGTTTTAAAAGAATACTTTTTATATTGTCCCTTTATAACTTGTTCCAAAGCACAATTAAAGAAGGTTGCGGCTCGGGGCGCCTGGGTGGCTTAGTCGGTTAAGCGTCCGACTTTCGCTTAGGTCATGATCTCGCGGTTCGTGGGTTCGAGCCCCGCGTCAGGCTCTGTGCTGACTGCCAGCTCAGAGCCTGGAGCCTGTTTCAGTCTGTGACTTCCTTTCTCTCTGACCCTCCCCTGCTCATGCTGTCTCTCTCTCTCCTAGAAATAAATAAAAAAAAACATTAAAAAAAAATTAAAAAAAAAAAAAGAAGGTTGCGGCTCTTCACCTCCATCAGCAACATGAGTGCACTTCCTGTACCGTGTCTGTGTTCTAATGTACTTTCATTATAGGAGACGTGGAATTTGGAAACATTGACCAGTCATAACTGCCAAGCTTCTTGGATGGTATAAAATGTCGTAAGAAAAACAGTGTAGGGACTTAAAAAATTCTGTCCATGTAAGATCATGACCTGAGCTGAAGTCAGACACCAAACTGACTGAGCCACTCAAGTGCCCCTCCTTACTGATTTTCTTATTTTCTTTACTTATCCTATTGATTCTTGAGGGAGGGGTATTGAAATCTCTAGCTATAATTGAAGATTTGTCTGCTTTGCATATGTTAGCTTTCACTTCATGTATTTTATTTTATTCTATTTTTTAAAACTTATTTGCTTATTTATTTATTTTGAGAAAGAGACAGAGAGTCAGGGAGAGCAGAGACAGAGGGAGAGAAAGAGAATCCCAAGCAGGCTCTGCACTGTCAGTACAGAGCTGACACAGGGCTCAAGCTCAGTCATCAGTAGATTATGTCCTGAGCAGAAAGCAGGAGTCAGATGCTTAACCAAGAGCCGCTGAGGTGCCTCTTCACTTCATGCATTTTTGTTAGTAGGTACATAATATTCAGGAAGCTTTGTTAGTAGGTGCATAATATTTAGGATTTTTATGCCCTCTTGATGAAGTGGCTCTTTCATCACTAGAAAAGGACATTTTCTATCCTTGGTAATACACTTTACTCTAAAATCTACTTTGTCTGAGCCACTTTGGTTTTTTTATTGGTATTAACATGGTAAACTTTTCCCATTTGTTAGAAAATATGTATTCATTTTTGAGAGAAGGAGAGAGAGAGTGTGAGTGGGGGAGGGGCAGTGAGAGAAGGACCTGAAGTAGGCTCTGCGCTGACAGTAGCAAGACAGATGCGAGGCCCAAACCCACGAACCATGAGATCATGACCTGAGCCAAAGTTGGACACTTAACTGACTGAGCCACTCAGGTGCCCCTACAATCTGTGCCTTTTAATTGAAGGGTTTAGACTATTTACGTGTAATATAAAGCTAGCTTTAAGCCTATCATCTTTTTTATTTTCTATTTGTCTCATCTGCTCTTTGTTCTTTTTCCTCTACTTTTCTTCCTCCTTTTCTATTGAGTACTTTTTGCAATTTCATTTTATCTCCTTACATGGTGTATTGAATATAACTTCATTTCCTTACTTTAGTGTTTGTTTTGGGGGGTTGTAGTATACATTATTAAGATAGCATGATATGCTTTCAATTAAAATTATATCACTTTACATAAAGAACCTTATAATAGTGTATTTCCAATTCTTCCCACTAGGCCTTTATACTAGGTTTCATGCATCCTACTTATACAGATGTTATTAAATTCACAATTAATTGTTATTTTTGTTTAAACAATTATTTGTAACAGCTTTATTGAGATATAATTCACATACTATACAATTCACCCTTTGGAAATGTACAGTTCAGTGGTTCTTAGTATATTCACAAGATTCTGCAACCATTACCACTGTATAATGCCAGAATATTTTAATCACCCCAAAAGGAAATCCCTTTTAACCTATATCTCCCAAATTCCCCGTCCTTCCAGCTATAATTTCTTTTCTGTTTCTATAAATTTGCCTATTCTGGACATTTCATATAAACGGAATCATACAATATGTCATTTTTTTATGACTCGTTTCTTTCACCTAGCATACTTTCAGGGTTCATTCATGTTACAATATGTATCAATATTTTATTTCTTCTAATTGATGAATAATATTCCATTATGTAAATATATTACTTTTTAAATCCTTTCATCAGTTAATGGGCATTTAGGTTATTTCTACTTTGGAACTATTATGAATAATGTTGACATGAACACTCTAAAAATAAATAAAGGAAACCTTTAAAAAAATTCTGTCTGTGTAAAGGTGGGAATTTAAATTCTAATGAGTTTGGAGAGATAAGGGAACCTTCATGGTACTAGATGAACCTGGTCAAGCCCCAGCCTGGGGCTCACCAGCAGGCTCTGGGCTCCGAGGGTGATCCCTGAGGGTGATTTAGGGCAGGAGGAATATTGGCCTGGAGTGAGATGTAGATGCTGGGTGGTTGGGGGTGTGGAGTCCACAGTGGCTGGTTTGCATATAAAAGGCAGGTTCACAGACAAGTTGTTTATTACTTAACCAGCCCTGGGAACAGCAGTCCCTCCAGGATCTAGAAGGCCCCAAGGTGTCAGAGCGTCAGGCAGTGCAAAACATAAGCAAACATAATTAATACAGAACTTCTTTGAAACCTCTAAAATCTGACTTAATTAACCCAATTGACACTTTGAGCCCATCTTTTTTGTGTACTAATTCTATACCCACATATGCATGTCAGAGTCGGTCCTCCCAGACCCCAGCACTGGGGTGGAGAAGGCAGTGCTTATCCTGCTATGATAGGGAGAGAACAGAATCAAATAGGCAGAGAGGGAAAGGATTAGGACCTGAGGTCCCTGGGTGAGAAAACATATACTTTGAAACAATGCTGAGAGTGTCTGACCACAGCAAATCCCCTCAGGTGTAAGGTTCCTCTTACGAATGTGACAGACACCACCTACTCCCCCTCGGGTTCCCCTCAGGAATTTGACAAAAGACTTGACTAAAAATAAGTAGACCATAAAATGTATGACCCACAAGGAAGAGTATGGTATGGCCATAGCCCACCCCTCACACAACGGAAACAAGGCAATAAGGAATGGACAGCCCAGCACCTAGAGTTATCAAGCCAGTTGGGAAGGGACGAGAGGGAAGAGTTGGGGAGGTGGCGACCAAAACCTTATAAGACAAAGACCCTTGCCTGTTGTCAGCGGGCATTTACCTACGGATGTCCCCTCTCTGTGAAGAGAGCTTTCCTACTCCTCTTCCTTTCTGATCTCATACTCGAATAAACTTTTGCCTGCTGCTCATTTTGTGTCCACTTCTTCATTCTTCAAAGCAGCCAGACAATGAGCCCTGGGAATTGAGGTAAAAAAATCCTGCGACACTGTGGCGCTTTGCACTCTGAGGAGGTGTCAGGGGGTAGTGTGCAGAATGCCCTGAGAGACACACGCAGGGTGAGGGGAACTTGAGACTCAGGGTCCTGGGTCCCACTGGGGAGAGCAGAGGTGTTTCCCAGAGTAGGGGATGCTTTTGCCAAGTCTTGGAAAAGACTTGGAAAGTCTTGGAAATCCTGTCTTTGTACTCTTCACCTTGGGTAATGGCAACAATGAGAGATGGGGAAACTGTGTGTGTGTGAGGAACCAAAATCAAAATGAAACTTTCTAAATGGTTCCCACCATCACTTGAAGGTGTCCTCCTGACGTTTACAAGTGTCCAGCTTCATAATTTTGCACAAACTCGTGGAAGCACCAGGTGTAGAGATAACATGGCCAACACCCCCAGGAGCCCCTGTCTTTCCTTCTCCTCTAGGACTCTCCCTCCCCAAGAGCAGCCACTGTCTTAACCTCCATCAGCTTTCCCGGCTTTTAACGTTCTATAAATAATATCCTACGTCAGAATATTGTTTCCTGCTTTTTTCATTCTGCATGTCCCGTGAAGTGTCATCTCATTGCAAGTACCTCTGGTTTCCAACTGGATGGATGGACGTACCACGGTTTATTTTCCCATCCTTCTCTTGATAGACATCAGGGGATTTTCCAGAAAGGCTATGGAAGAGGGTGCTGCTGTGGATATTCTCACATGCATCTTCTGATGAACATCCCTATGCTTTTCTGCTGGTCAGGCCTCCAAGCGTGGTCTCTGGGTCCTAGGGTACATGTGTTTGGCTTAGGCAGATGGGGAGAAACAAGTTGTCCAGAGTGGTTTGTACCATCTCCATTTCCACCAGGAGTGTACAGGCATCCCATTTGCTGAGAAATCTGACATCTGTGTGTGCTGGTGCCCCCCTTCACCAAACCCAGGCTGTAACTTGGGGCAGAAGCACTGTGGGCAGAATCGCTTCTCCCAGCTGCTGGGCAGGGAGGTGAGGAGAGCACTGGGAACCCTTGTTTTGTGCCAACCATTTCAAAGTAGACTCTCCATGTTTAAGGAATAGGCCAGTACTCCATTAGTTGAGCATGAACACTTTATCCTTATGCACATTCAGTTGGAAGCAGGTTTTTATTTTTTGTAGCCATTATCTACTATGACATGTCGGTTTCACCTCTTGTGCCAGTTTCATCATCTGGCAGTGAGTGCTGAGAGCAGTGTTAAGTAGGAATCTGAGGCTGTGTCTGGGCTCCATGGGGAGCAAGTATGAAAGCTGTTTGTACCAGGAGCCAAAGGGAGAAAGGATGGGATGTGTGTCTTGTGTTTGCCATGCCTTCTGAGGAGGAGGCAAAAGTAAGTCCCAGTTCTCAGGGATTCTACAACAGCATTTTAGGAAGAAGAAAAAAAAAGGTAGAGTTAAAATATCATCATAATGCAAAATAAAGTGAGTGCTGTCATTAAGAAATGACATTAAGAAATGAGCTGTCATGGCGCCTGGGTGGCTCAGTTGGTTGGGTGTCCAACTTCAGCTCAGGCCATGATCTTCAGGTTCGTGAGTTCTAGCCCCTCACCAAGCTCTGTGCTGACAGCTCAGAGCCTGGAGACTGCTTCAGATTCTGTGTTTCCCTCTCTCTCTCTGCCTCTCCTCTGCTCACAGTCTTTCTCTCTCTCTCTCTCTCTCTCTCTCAAAAATAAACATTAAAAATTAAAAAAAAAAAAAAGCAACAAAGAAATGAGCCGCCAAATCTGAGAGAAGAGAAGACAAAGGGTTTAGAGAGATCAGGAAAGTTTACACAAAAGAGGGCAGCTGAGCTGGGCCTTGGGAAATATGAGGTTGGTTCGAGGAGGCAGTCCAGGGAGACTAGTAATAACAGGCAGAGTGGAAATGTCTCAGCTTGTCCTGGGAGCATAAGCAATTTGGTGTGTCTGAAACACATGCAAGGTGGAAAAAGGATGGTGTGTACTTACAGCACAAGTTCTGGACTCAGTCCTGGCTCTGACTCTGACCCACTCGGTGACCGTAGGCAAGCCACTTAACCTCTTTAAGCCCCATTTTCCTCATTCATAAAAATAGTGGGGATAGAGAGTTCTTAACACAGTATCTGGCTCACACAGATTTCAGTAATTGTCACATCACAGACACCAATTATTCATCACAACACAGTGATTTTGTGTCTACTTATAGTTAAATGTAAGTATACATGTGTATATATTGGCATATATTGACAGTTGGAAATTTTCACTCCAAAATATTTATGTTTATCTTAGTGCTGAACAAAAGTCATTTTTTTCAATCCTTTTTATCTTATTTTCCCTATTATTATTATTATTTTAGAGAAAGAGAGAGCACAAGCAGGGGAGAGGAGCAGAGGGAGAGAGAAGCTGAAGCACATTCCATGCTCAGCACAGAGCCCAGTGTGGGACTTGATCCCACAACCCTGAGCCAAAATCAAGGGTCAGACACTCAACCAACTAAGCCACCTATGGACCCCTGTATTTTCCCTTTTCTTTTTTTCCTTTTTATTTATTTTTATTTTAAAAAATTTTTAATGTTTATTTATTTTTGAGAGAGAGAGAGAAACAGTGCAAGTGGAGGAGGGCCAGAGAGAGAGGGAGACACAGAATCTGAAGCAGGCTCCAGGCTCTGAGCTGTCAGCACAGAGCCCAACTCGGAGCTCAAATTCACAAACTGGAGACCATGCTCTGAGGTGAAGTTGGATACTTAACTGAGTACTCAAACGCCCCTGTATTTTCCCTTTTAAACCCTGTAGGGACATAGGTAATTTCATTTATATTTCTTAAGAATCTAGAAATTTCTAACTTTATCATATTTTTAGATTATTTGAAAAACATACTCAGAAAGTTTTTCTAAGGATAAATCTATCTTTACAATGTATCACAGTAACTGAATTGGTTTAAGAATTAACTTTACTAATGAAAAAGGTGTTCCTATTTCAAAGTCTTAGGTGAGAGAGAATCCATGTATCCTATATGTCTATACGTATTTACTTGACATCCTTTGCATTTCTTTCAAAATTAAGATTCAAGCTGTGAGTATTTTTTAAATCCCAAACATTTCCCAAGAAATAAAAAGTGGTAGGAAATCTATAACTAATTATTAATAGTTTTTGTCATTATTATTGCTCCCTTGGCAAAAAGCTTCTAAAACAATTATTAAATTACATGGATACATTTTAAAAATATTGTTTTATCTTTAAGAAAGAAATATCAGCCAAGGCTCACGTAGGTGAAATCCAAATCAAAAGAAAGCAGAAGCCACCCACATCTGGAAAGTGGTTGGGGGGCTGCGGAGTGACACAGTGGCATTTCCTCTAGGCCATTAGGCTTGGCTTATGGTCTCAGAGATTTTGTTATCTATCTATCTATCTATCTATCTATCTATCTATCTATCTATCTGAATCCTTACAAGTTGATGGGAATTGAAGATACTGGATTTTTAAATTCCCAGACAAGCTATGGTCTGCAGGTTGGACCTGGGGTCCTTCCTGGCTTCTCTGCGTGGGGTAGTTGCGTAGTCACTTTCTCATGAAGCTGTCCTTGCTTCTTCTTGGCCAGCAGGCTGGTTCTGCAGAAGCTATTACTTTTCTCTTCCCCAGGTGGGTGATAAGCTGAGGCAGAGTCATGGATATTCCACAACTACCGCTGAGATGTCATACAGCTTAAATTTACACAAGGTTAGATGTCGGATGTATTTCAATTTTAAGAAATACAGCTGAGACTTAGCTATTTCTGTATTTTTTTAATGTTTATATTTGCAGGGGTAGGGAGCAGAAAGAGAGGGAGACAGAGAATCTAAAGCAGGCTCTGCAATGACAGTGCAGAGCCAGATACGGGGCTCAAACCCATGAACCGTGAGATCATGACCTGAGCCGAAGTTGGATGCTTAACTGACTGAGCCACCCACATGCCCCTAATTCTGTATTTTCAAATTCAGAGCCACAGGTTGCAAGCCATGATTGTAAGAACAGGCTACCCTAACCCATCCCACTCCCAATCCCTGCCTGGGAACAGCTTGCCTGGAATTTTCCTTCAGGGATCCTAGGCCCGTTGAGGAGAACCGGGTCAGGAGGGGTAGCATGTGGGGCTGTGTGACTGACTTGAAAGGGAAGCTGGAGTGATCGTGATGTGCTGGCTGCCTCCCCAAGCCTGGCGGGAACCCTCTGCCTCTCGCTTGAACAGATGCTCCAGTCCCTAGTACCTCCAGAGCAAGAAAGAGCCCGAAAGGCCAGGAAAGGGTACCAGCTGCAGGTGCTACTGTGGCAAATAGATTCAGATGCTTGGGAAGGAAGGGGGTGGTCCTCCTGTTGTCAGCCCAGAGAGTCCTGTTAATGCTCAGCTCCCAGCAACGTCACATTTGGGAAGGTAGAGTTCATTGGTCTTAAACTTCCTGTGTTCATGGTGCACTTGTGAATTATTAAACATTCTGGCAGAACATTGAAGCTAAGTCAGTAGTCATCACAACGTGATGGTTATTGTTTCTTTTTTTCAAACACCGTTATTCTGATGTAATAAATATACCATACTAGTTACTCATTTAAACTATACAATTCATATATTGGTATCCACCAATATATGTAACCATTAACACAGTCCATTTTAGAACATTTTCATTACCTCAAAAAGAAACCCTGTACCCTAAGTATCATCCCCTATGCCCTTATTCCCATCTCCATCCCCAGCCCCAAACAAACACTAATCTACTTTCTCTCTATTGATTTTCCTGTACTGGGTATTTCATATGAATGGAATCCTATCCTGTGTGGCCTTTTGTGTCTGATTTCTTTCACTCAGCATAACGTTTTCAGGATTTGTCAGGTTGTAGCATCATTACTGGAGTTTCTGGAGTCCTGCCAGTGTCATTCAGTGTCCTGAGTGTCCACCAGTATGAGAGTTATTTAGTCCTATATCAATAGGGCCTGTGTTTTAGGAACCCTCCACTGTCCACAGCAGGGTGGCCACAGGACAACAGAAGGGTCACTCAGGATAAGCAGGGCTGGCATTGGCTGAGCCGAGTTACTGAGTTTGGCAGATGTTGACAGATTAATGAGATTGTCTGCAAGAATGATGTAATGCTAGAAGTATTCAAAAGTAGGGGTTAATTTTTGCAAACCTATTCTCCAATTAAAGTAATAAAATGAAAACACCAACAACTGACAATATTTGGACTTTGCACTTTTACCCCTGGAATGCAAGCCTCAGAAAACTTCTGTGGCCTGTCCTGGGTCACTCCTTAGCAGACAGGACCCTGAATGGGTCTGACTCTGTCCCTCAGGCTTTGCTTTTTTCTGTGGCTTGGCAGATTTGTCACCCTCAAGGATGGTCTGCCCAGTGAGTGTTCCCAGAATCTGTGGGCTGCCCCCAAGGTTCAGCCTTCTCTGCTGTGTTCCTTTTGGGAGTGTCTGAAGGTCACTATCTGTTTCCTTTGTGCTCCTTAAAAGAATCTGGAGGCCTCCCTCTCTGTTGTATAAGCTCTTTGTACTCCCAGACAGGCTGATGGACCATAAATAAGGAGGGGCAGGCTAGCTGTTAAATGCTCCAAAGAGATTCATGAAAAATTACTCCATGTTCATTTGCAAAGCTCTGCTGTGTCGTTCCCAGTGACCTGAGCAACTGAGGAGCACTCCTGAAATAAATCTGTCAGCCTTCCCCACACCCAAGATGTTGAGGTCAGAGAACTGATCAGGAGGTTTCCAGAATTTTTCTTACAATTAGTCACAAACTCAGTGAAACAACTGATGGAAAAGATTTATTTTGGTATCTATTCCCTGAGGTCACTGAAGGGTTATTTGACGTGATAATCTCTGCTTCCCAGCCAAGCTGGGTTTTCTCTCTTCCTTTTTCCCCCAAGGAAGCTATTTTGCTATTTACATGAGGTCCTTCAGTCTTCATACCAAGGTAGAGGCATGATCATGTGAAATAATTCCTTGCATGTTTTTGAGATTTGGGAGAGCAGACTAGATCAGGAGAACTCTGGACACTTAGTCCAGTTGATCAGTGGGAGGACACACCAAAGCCAAAGGCTGTACTCCTGGATCCCGAGGTTGTGAATCCCCAGTGGTGCCTGCTAGCCAGTGGTCATGGCATGATGTGAACTGGCCAAAGTGTAACTTATCTCTTGTTTATTAATACAGATCCATGGGCAGAAGAAAAGGAAAATAAGCATCTGGTGCATTTCTCATAGTTTCTTTTTGTGAGTTGATTAGACTGTAAACCAGATGAGACTTTCTGGACTCCCATTTGGCACACTTTCTTTTGGGCAGCATGTCTCCCCATTGTGTGCATTTCCAGTGCCCAGCACGCACTCAGCCATGAGGCAAGCCTGTGAACCAAGCTGCTCCAATTGGAATTCTCCAGAACTTGGGATCCTTAGTAGAGTCACCGAAAGGTGAGGGAAATGAGGGACTTTGTCACAGCTATGTATCTAAAGAAGGTGGCACATACTTAGGCCACCTAGATGTCCTCAGCTGCTGCCCTGTAAGATTCCTTCTTTGGTTCATAGTCTGTTCATGTTTGCGCAAACCTTGCTGTTCCATTTTGCTTTGTTTTTTACATTGCCAATTTTATCAACTGATGTTTGCATAGAAAGTCATCAATTTTTTTCTAGATTTTCAAATTTATTGGCACAAAGTTATTTGTAGCATCTCTTCTCATTTTTAATCCTCTCTGCATTGGTATTTACGTTCCCTTTCTCGTTCCTAATGCTACTAGGGATATTAAGTCTTTGCTCATCTCCTAAAAACATATCTAGGAGCTCCAGACCCATAACATAAAAGGTTAGCAACAGTGGTAGACATTGTGTGTGTTGCAATTGCTCTGTACTCCAGACCTGGCTGGCTGGAGACTTTGTTCTTGTCTTTGATTTTAAGACTTTTCTAGCCTTCTGAGATTCTTGGTTTTCTCTTAAAAGGACTCTGCACCTCATGTTTATGCAACTATCCTTTTACATTTTCCTGGGGTTTTTTTGTTTTATTTTAGATTCTTAGTCAAATATATTTTACTTTTATATGTTTTGAGACAATTATAGATGAATAGCTTACTATGCCAGCACCACTATTAAGCAAACTGCCTTTTTCCTAGTGAATTGAAGTGCTGTGGTGTTTTTCATATACTGAATTCCTATGGCTTATCAGTCTGATTTCTGAAACTCTCCTATCCCATTGAATTCTTTATTTATTTTTAAGCTGTGACTTTACTGTTTTGATTACAACATTAATATCTGTTAAGACATCCACTGCTCCCATTATCACTTTTTGTTTTCAATTTTTTTTTTTTTATAATTCTTCCATGTTTGTTATGCTATAAATCTTTCAAATGATTTTGTCCAGGGCACCTGGATGGCTCAGTCAGTTAAGCATCTGACTCTTGACTTTGGTTTAGGTCATGATCTCATGGTGATGAGATCAAGCCCTGTGCTGGGCTCTGTGCTGAGCGTGAAGGCTGCTTGGGATTTTCTCCCTCTCTCTATCCCTCTTCCTATCACTCTCTCAAAATAAATGAATAAACATTAAAAAATGACTTTGTCCAGTTGTGTCCACTCCATTGGGATTCTGATTGGGATGCCATCATATGTGTGCATTCCTTGGGAAGGACTGACAGATTTTAGGATATCACATCTTTCCACTTAGGAATAGGCTATGCACCTCCGCTGATTCAGGCAGTATGTGTCAGTTGGGGTTTTAAGTTACAAAAAAGCAAACTCAATCTAGTTTTTACCTAGAAGGAACCCAAAGACTTCACAGAGTCTCCAGGATAGCCAGAAAACAAGTTTGGAGACTATAAGGCCAGGAAAGGAAAGATGCTTCAAATTATACTCATAAACTGCTTTGAGAAAGACCCCATCATCACTGGGCTTGAACCAGTAGCATGACCCTGCTGACCCTAGGTTTTGGATACTGTCTCCAGAACCTCACTTCCTGCCTCCTCTGGAAACTGGGTGTGTCTGCTGCCCCCTATTTCAGAATGGAGTCAGTTAAGTACATATCTCTGTGTCCCAAGCTCCTCCCTAAAGTCCTGTGTAGGAGTGTCCCATGGTGGTGCCCCCCTTCAAGGGCTCCTCCCAACAAGGCAGGCCTGGAAAGCATTTCTGGAAAATGTAGAAGACTCAGAAGGTGAGTATTCCCCAAATTGAGGAAGCAAGCTTAATGGCAGTGTGTGGCCAGATAGAATGACCCGTATCTACAGTGCCTGAGTTATGGCTATTTAATAACATTTTATATATAGCTTCCCATTGGTAACCTTATTTTCATATTTATTTTATGTTTAATGCATTTTAGGCATTTCGTATTTCTATAAACTGAGTACAATATGCCATTTTTATTTTTTAGATTTTTTAAGTTTTATTTATTTATTTTTAATAATCTCTTCACCCAACATGGGACTCAAACTCATGACCCCAAGATCAAGAGTCACATGCTTCTCTGACGGAACCAGCAGGCACCCTGCCATTTTTATTTTTATTTGGTTATTACTAGTATCGTATTTATAATAATCAATATAACAAATACTCTTAATTCCAGTTGATTTTTTGGTATATTCCCTTAGTTTATTTTGGATATTCAATCATATCATTTGGAAAGAAAGACAATTCTGCTTTTTCCAATATTTACACAGCTTACAATATTTTCTTATCTTATTTCATTAGCTAAAACATGGGAATTATCTTTTCATTAAAGGTCAGAAACAACTCAGCTTGAAGTACCATTTTGGACTTTCTAGTATCTTTCATGGTTATTGGACTTTGGGTTTACTGCATCTTTTGGGTTGAGTGCAGTTTACTGCATCTTTTGGATTCAGTGCAGTAGTTTATATTTTGCTAGGAAATTATCTAGGTGCTCTAGATTTTTGGCTTTATGGCCGTATTCTTTAAATCTCCAACATTCTATAGTTAAAGCTTCTTTCTCATTTCTAATGTTATTTGCTTTGGCTTTTATTGTGTTTTGTTTTGTTGAATCCTACCCGGGGTTTGTCTATTCAAGAATTATCTTTAGGCTTTATTATCCTAATATCTTTATTTCTAGTCTCTATTCCATTACTTTCACATTTTATGTCAAATTCTTTTTTGCTATTTTCTGTTAATTTGGTTTTGTTCTTTTCCTAAGTTTTACGTTTTATTTATTTTCAAGCAAGCCATTCATTTTTAACCTTTTCCTTTGAGAATATAAAACATATTTAAGAAAATCCACAAAACAAAAATATAAAGTTGATCAGTTTATCATGAGGCAAATATCCATGTGACCTCCACTAAAATCTACAAATAGAGCATCCCCAGCAACCCAAGGCCCTTGTTATGCACTCCCAATTCACTGCCTCTCTGCTCCCAGTGAGGATAGTCACCATCCTAATTTTTATGATATCACATCTTTTATTTTCTTTATAGCTGTACCAACTTTGCATGCCCCTCTGAACAGTATAGTTTAATTTCTCATGTTTTTTTGGAACCTCATCTAAACAAAAACATTTCATATTTCTTCTTTTGCGTCTGGTTTCTTGCATTCAACTTTATGTTGTGCAATTTATTCACGTGGTATATAGTCATAGTTCACTCATGTTCGTTGCTTTATAATGTTGCATGGTATGAGTATAATATAATTCATTCATTCCACTGTTGATGGATCTCGGGCACTTTTCTGTGTGAGGCTGTTTTGTGTAATGTTGCTCTGAATTTTCTACCACATGATTTTTGTTACCATTGCATGCATTTTTCTGGGTATGGTTTTAGAATTAGAATATCTATTGGATATTACATTAGATTGGGTAGGATTCTTTAATGTAAATGGATAATGCCAAGCTGTTTTCCAAAGTTGTTGTCCCAGTTCACAACCCCATTAGCGATGTGTGAGTTCCTGTTGTTTCACATCCTTATCATCACTTGGTATTGTGTGTTGTAATTATTTCTCAATTTTAGACATTCTGGTGAGAGTGTAACTGACATCTTATTATAATTTTGATTTCTATTTTTCAGATTACTGTTGTGGGGTTCCTCATCACATGCTTCACATTGGGTTGTTTGTCTTTTCCTTAATGTTTAAGTGAGGGGTTTTTTGTTTGTTTTGGATATAAGTTCTCTGTACTTACATGTAATGCAAAATCTTCTCCTATTTTTATTCTCATATGGGTATTATTTTATGAAAAAAATTTAATTTCAAATACATCAGTCATTTGTTTATGATTAATACATTTTAACCATGTTTAAGAAGTGTTTTCCTACTCCAAGGACATGAAGGTATTCTTTATTATCTTCTCACAGTTTTATTGCTTTGACTTTCATATGTTTATCTATAGTCCATGATAAAAATGCCTCCATGACCAATTATGAACATTCCTGAAATAAATGAATAAATAAAAAGCCTCAGCAAAGAAATAGAAGACATAAAGAGCCAAATGACAATTTTAGAACTCAAAAATGAATGAAATAAAAAGCTTTGTGGCTACTCTCAATGGCAGAATAAAAGGACATGAGAAAAGAATCAGTGAACAGGAAAATGAACAATAGATAGAAATCACCCGAATTGAACACCAAAGAGAAAATCAACTGGAAACAAAAATGAACAGAGCTTCAGTGGTTTATGGCCTAACATTCATGTCACTGGAGTTACTAAAAGAAAGGATTTAAAAAGCAAGCCTGCGGGGCCTGGGTGGCTCAGTCAGTTGAGCACGGGCTCTTGATTTCAGCTCAGGTCATGATCTCACAGTTCATGAGTTTGAACCCTGCATCAGGCTCCACACTGCCAGGTTGAGTCTCTCTTTCCCTCTTTCTCTGCCCCTTCCCCACTCATGCTCTCATTCTGTCTCTCTCCCTCTCTCAAAAATAATAAACTTTTTTTTTTTTTTTCAAAAAGCAAGGCTGAAAAATACTTGAAGAAACAATGGCTGAAAACGCCCCAAATTTGCCAAAAGACATTAACCTCAAAATTCATGAAGCGGAGCAAATCCAAACAGAATGCTCCCAAAGAAATCTGCACCAACATACACCAATAGTCAAATTTATGAAAACTAAAGACAAAGAAAAATCTTGAAGTAAGCCGTTTAAAAAAAAGATAATTTACCCATAGGGGAAAAAACAGTTAGGAAGAAAAGATTGTTTTCTAAAACCATTATAATAGTAAGGGTCCTGTTTATAGGCTATAATTCCTTATTTCCTCCTTAGAATTCTTTATTTAAATAAATGCTCTATTTCCTGTCCCTTTTCTTGCTGTAGGCTATTTGCGTGGTTGTTAGAATTTATCATTTCATCTTACTCATCTTACTCATAGTGTAAGTTTTCTTTGCTGTTATGGGGAATATTTCTAAACATGTGGAACTTAAACAGCACACTTCTAAATAATCCACACTTCAAAGAAGAAATCCCAAGGGGAATTCAAATATATTTAGAAAGGAATGAAAATAAACCATGGCATATCAAAACATGTGGGATGCAGCTAAAGTAATACTGAGGGAAATTTGTAGCACTAGATGCTTTCATAAGAAACAAGGAAAGGTCTCAAATCAATAACCTAATTTCCTACCTCAAGACACTAGAAAAAGAAAGATAGAATCAACCCAGAGAAAGGAGGAAATGAAGAAGATGGGAGCACAAGTCAGTGAAATTGCAAACAAGAAAATAATTGAGAAAAACAATGAAAAAAGGAGCTGATACTTTGACAAGATCAACAAAACTGACAAACTTCCCCTAAGAAGAAAAAGATAAAGGACACAAATTACCAATATCTGGAATGAAATGGGGACATACCTTCAGACTCTGCAGACATCAAAAAGATAATAAGAGAATAATATGAACAATTTCACACAAATTTAACAACATAGATGAAATGGATCAACTTCTTAAAGAACACAAAACTACCATTACTCACACAATATGAAACAGTCTGATTTGCCCTATAACTATTAAGGAAATTAAAATTTTAATTTAAAAACTCCCCAAAACAAAATTTCTAGGCCCAGATAGTTTCACTGGAGAATTCTATCAAATATTTAAAAGAATTAACACCATTTTCACATACTCTTTTCCAGAAAATAGAAGAAGAGGGCGTATTTCCAAATTGATTTTATGAATCCAGTATTACTATCTACCACAACCAGGCAGAGAGTACAGTAACAGAAAACTACAGACCAATATCCCTAAAGACACAAAAATCCTTAACAAAATATTAGCAAGTAGAATTCAGCATATATAAAGAAAATTACACATCATTGCCAAGAGGGGTTTATTCCAGGGGTGCAAGGCTGGTTCAATATTCAAAAATCAATCAATGTAATCCATGATATTAATAGATGAAAGAAGAAAATCACATGGTCAGATTGATTGATACAGAAAAAATGCTTAACAAAATTGAATACCCTTCCATGATAAACAAATCCTTACAAAAATAGTCTTAAAGGAGAACTTCCTGAAGCTGAAAAAGAGCATCTACAAAAACCCCACAGTGAACACAATACTTAAAGGGAAAAGACTGAATGCTTTCCCCCTAAGATCAGAAACAAAGCAAGCATGCCTGTTCTCACCACTATTGTTCAACATAGTATATAATGCTAGAAGTTCTAGCTAATGCAACAAGGGAGAAAAAGCAAATTAAAGGCATATAAATCAGAAAGGAAGAAATAAAACTAACCTTATTTGTAGATGACATGAGTGTATACATAGAAAATCCCAAAGAATCTCCAGAGATAATCCCTTGGAACTAATCAGTGAATTCTGCAGAGTCACGGGATACAAGATGAACATACAGAATTCAACTGTATTTCTCTATATTAGCAATACGTATATGGGCACTGAAGTTGAAAATATAATCTATTTATAACTGCTCAGAAAATGCACAGGTGTAAAGCTAACAAAATATGTACAGGACATGTACACTGAAAACTACATAATGATGATGAAGTAAATCAAAGAATTCTAAATAAATGGAGATATATACAGTGCTCATGAATTGGAAGACTCAAGACAGTAATGATATAAATTCTCCCCCAAACTGATATGCAAACTTAATGCAGTTCCTTTCAGAACCCCAGCAAGTTTTCTTGTAGACATAGATAATTTTATACTAAAATGTATATATACAGAAAGGCAAAGAAACAGTTTTGAAAAGAATGAAAGGGAAAGAATCAATCTATTTGATTTCAAGACTTATAGCAGTAATCAAGGCAAAGAGGTACATAGGTAAATGGAACACAATAGAGAACCCGGAAATATGCCCAATTGATTTTTTGACAAAGGCCGAAAGCAATGGAGAAGAGATAGCTTTTTCAACTGATGGGGTTGGAACAATTAGATATATATGGGTAGAAATATCAACTTCATCCTAAGTGCCATAGTAAAAAGTAGAAAAGGTCTAACCATTCTCTGAAGTGTCTGTGCCAATTTACAGACCCACTGGAGGTGTCTGAGGGTCCCCAGTGCTCCACATCCTGGCTTCTACTTGGGAGTTTCAGTCTTTTTAATTTTAGCCAGGAAAGTCCCAAAGGAACTCACTTCCCCCAAAATGAGATTGTAAGCCGAGACACAGGAGAAGAGAGGATCTGACACAGGAAAGAATTCCAAGGTGATAAAAGAAAGATGTTCCAGCATGTACATGACCAGCTTATATAGACTGCTTATAGATTGATGAGTCCAGATTGAAGCAGGACAGAGAGGCTCCATGGAACTGTCTCTAAGAAGAAAATAAAGCTGAGAGACTCTTGAATGTTGAGAACAAACTGAGGACTGATGGGTATGGGGGAGAGGGGGAGGAGGGGGGGATGGGCATGGAGGAGGGCACTTGTGGGGATGAGCACTGGGTGTTGTATGGAAACCAACATGACAATAAACTATTAAAAAAAAGAAAGAAAATAAAGCTTACAGACCTCTGATGAGTAGGATTACACTCGGGATATTTTCAGTTCTCTTGGGGAGATAGAGGGTGAATTAGAGACAACCACATAGGACACTAAACAAGCAATAAAACAAAACAGTTAAGACTTTAGAATAAAAGACAAAGACCATATATAGTACCTGGTTTGGTTGACTCTGTGGTTTGCAAATATTTTCTCATGGTGGATAGTTTGTCTTTCATTCTTGTAACAGGTCATCTGTAGCACGAAAGTCAATTTTTGCTCATTATATTTTTGGTGTTACTCCAAGAACTCTTTGCCTACCCTTAGATCCTGAAGATTTTCTCCAGTGTTTTTTTCCTAAAGGTCATATAAGTGTATTTTTTTTACATTTAAATCAAATTAAAATTAAATTACATTAAAATTAAATCGAATCCCAGCTATACCACGACACAATTGGTCGCAGTAAATTGCTGGGATGTGCAGTTACTTGTGTGGGTGATGCCTGGTCTTGGGCATTACCTGAGCCACTAGGTTCTTACTGTAGCTTAAACAGATTTTCCCTGATTATAGAATCTTAATTCTTCAGGTGGAAAAAATTGTTGTGTGCTCTGTAGCAAGTATTGGGCTGTGGCTTTGAATTCAGAGCAGGCATACTTTAACAAATATCTAGCATGAGACACTGTTTCAAACTTATTATGCAGA
The DNA here is from genome assembly GCA_017311185.1 of Proteles cristata cristata. NCBI lineage: Eukaryota > Metazoa > Chordata > Mammalia > Carnivora > Hyaenidae > Proteles > Proteles cristata. The sequence continues at coordinate 158,395 of JAESUZ010000146.1, read as the reverse complement.
CTTGGCAGTGGGCGCCTTGAGAATCTTGTTTCAGGCCTTCCTGTTCCATTGAAGGAGACACTTAGACCTGTCTCGCCCCACAAATTATCTCCTCCTTCCTCTTCCAGCATTAGGTTATTTTATCCCCCCGCCCAGAGTCCCGTGTGATAAGCTATTTAGACAAGTATAGCTAGTGGACCATGCGATGTGGTGTCTCTTCCCAGGAATCTTTTCACGAAGATGCCAAACAGGTTGCACTTCATATTGTTTCAGCCAAAGTAGCAGGCGGCAATGGAGAGATTAGGAGAGAGAGCCGTTGTAAGTTCAGTAAGCTGACACAGAGCCAGCACTGTTGTAAGTTCTGTGTGCATCTGTGAATAAGACAGACCCAGATCCTTTGCTTACACTGATGGGCGGAACAGAAGATAAACAGAATGAGTCCATCTCAGGGCATGTGAGAAGGTGGTAAATGCTATTGTCAGGGGAGAGAGCAGAGGGGAGTGAAGGGGATCAAGAGTGGAGTGGAGGAAGAGAGAGAATAGGGGAAGGAAGTTGTCACGAAGCCTCCCTGGCAAAAATGGGACATCAGGGGGAGGAGAGTGGATCTCTGGGGAAAGAGTTTCTAGAGTAAGTGCCTGGCATTAAACTTTTGATGGTCGAGGCATTCATTTCAAAGACCTCCATCTGGAATAAACACATTACCCAGAGTTACAAGCCACACAACTAGATAAGGAGCCAGACTACCCCAGCCATGAAGGTTTCCTCCCCTCTGGGTGACCCAGATAACTGACCTCTTGAGTTACCCTATTTTCCCTTCCCATGCCCTAATTCCTCCTCTTATTGTTTAAACTCGCCAATAAACAACAAACCCGTGAAGCTCTAGACACCTCACCCTGGACCACAGTAAAGGTAGAGCCCCAGGCCCCCTCTACCCCTCACTCCCTATCATGACATCACTACATGGCCCTGGATGTGCTGTGTCCCCTCCAGGAACTGCAGCCAATAAGCTTTGTTTTGTCCAAGTTCCCAGATGGATGTTGCTGAGAAGTGTCTTGCAGTCATTTCAAGAACCACGGGGCTGGTGTAGCCACAGGGGTCTGTGGGGAGCTCATCACAGGGAACGGGGCTCAGGTGAATGCATCCAGGCATTCCTTGTCAATAGCATCACTATCAATAGGCTGACACCAACACAAAACAGTTCCCAGGACAAGAGCAATGACTGGCTTCCCAGTCCTTCATTTCATGGCGTCCCTAGCTGAAGGAGAACCTGTCTGAGGGGTCTGTTAGAGAACAGAGTCCCCACAGCCACAGCCCAGCCCTGGCTAGCCGGCAGGAAGGGACCTTGCCCAAAGCACACATCAGGTGTGCAGGACTGAGGGGCCCAATCCCAGCCGTCCCACGTGATGCCCTGAGCTCTGTGTGTTCTGGAGGTCAGCAGGACAAGCTGCCTCATGCAGAGGGGGACCTTGTACCGGGCGGCCTGGCCCTGCACACCTCCTGTGCACCTTCGCTGGGGAGTGTTGTTATGGGTGACAGTGTTGTTAGGGCTCCCTTAGCTGGACTTCATGCTCAGTGTGGACTTCAGCTCTGGAGACTGGAGACATTGCTAAAAGCATTAAAGGCTAAAGCAGCCTTCCCGGCCCCCTCCTGTAGGTGGGGTGGCTGAGGCACCTGGTGGTGGTTGGTGCAGGTGTGCCTCTGCTCCTCCTGCTGGCCTCCGCCCTCAGTTCCTCCTCCAGCCTGTCACTCATCATTTTAGAAGATGGAATTAAAAGAGCAGAAATTGAACCATAAAGTAGGTAAAGGATAAACTAACTGGAGGTTTAAAATAGATGAAAATTTGGCCCTGGACAGCACCGTTGACCTATGGCTGTCCCTTTTTAATCCACTTTCGTGGAAGTCTGTGTTTGTGAGCAGTTGGGTGTGTGATTGCACTTAGGCATGGAGGACTCAACCAGCAATGGAACAAGTCAATAGGTGGGCACATGGGACTGTGAGTTGCAGAAGACAGTGACTTCTCATTTCTACATGTTCCACTTCAGGCTGCATGGGGCAGGTGGGGGGCAGGTGTGCTCTGACGGTTTCCTCCTGGGCTCCAAGCTTTTAAAACACTTGAGTTGCATTTTTTTCCTTTACGTGGTTTTTAATTTTCCAAGACATTTTTATTTATACAGCATTCATTGAAATGTCACACCTCATCACATTGTGAATCCTGTGACTGTAGCATGTGGTGGCTGCCCTCGGGGAGCGCACAGGACATGAATAACTACAGCTGGATAAAATAAGTCTCCAGCAGACCTGGGAGGCAGAGTGCACTGCCCAGAGAGGAAGGAGACAACTCCGGAGAGGGAAAACCAGACAAAGCCTCAGGGATGACACTGGAGTTGGGTCTTGATGGATGAGTAGGAGTTTGATAGGCCATGAAGTGAGTCATTAAATTGCTGACCTTGGGAGTGGAACATGCCAAGACACAGAGCTATGATAACGTGTCTCCATACATAACTCAATATGAGTAGCTTACTGATCATTTTCTTTTGTTTTTAATGTTTATTTTTATTTATTTTTGAGAGAGAGAGAGCAGGGGAGAGGCAGAGAGAGAAAGAGAGACAAAATCCCAAGCAGGCTCCACACTTCCAGCACACAGCCTGATGCCGGTTGGAACTCACAAACTGTGAAACCTGAGCCAAAATCAAGAATTGGACGCTCATCCAACTGAGCCACCCAGGCTCCCCTCCATTCATTTACTTTAATCTCTTTCTGTGACTCCTCTGTAACTATCTGTAACTTTATTGCTTGGGTTTCTTCAAGCTTATTTTTTTTTCTATTTATCGCTTTGAAAATCGGAATTTGAAGTTATTCCTCCTGGTGTTTTGTTTTGTTTTTTTCATGGCTTTTGTCAAGACAAATCGTTTTGGCTTTATTACTTAAAGAAAACTGAACAGGGGTGCTCTGAACTGAGGCATTTTCACATGATCTTAATTGTGTAGCTCAAGTGTACCCGCCAGGGCAGAATGCCGTTTTAATTGTGAGATCTGTCTGTGTTCCTCTGTCTAGATTAAGTTTGACAGTGTCGGGGTGTGTGTCTGCTGTGAAATGCAGCACCAGTCATCCGGCTGCAGCAACCTTGGGGAGACGCTGAAGCTGAATCCGCTGCAGGAGGACTGCAACGCCGTGAGGCTGACTTTGAAGGTGACGGCCAAGGGCACTGCTTATTCATGCATTCCATCCCATGCATTCACAGACATTAGAGGAGGGTTTTGCTCATGTATCTATTCCTTCCCCGTCTTAATTCATCTCCGTAGCTGAAATGCAAGAGGGAATATCTTTCTGGAGAACATTTTATAGGATTATAGATTTTCACTGAAAAGGTGTTGCTTTCTGGATCTCGTTTTCCATTTTTACCATTTCACTTTCCTGTCTCTGACATATGTGGAATAGGATATGAATGGTTGAAATAGGTCTTTACAAATATGGATGTGATGCATTCTACTGCTTTTCTAACATTTTTGCTGGTACGCCATCAGGGAACAGATGGACATTTATTTTGCCTTTTTTAAAGATATTTGGAGAAAGACATTTTACAATTTCCCATAGCAATCTATTCTTGTGTACAGCATCTCATTTTTTTTTAATGACATGGAGAATTGTTTATATTATTCCTTTCCTTTTTTCCTACACGTTTTTTTTTTTTTTTTTTGGTTCCTGAAAACCAAAATTGGCTGCCTAGAATGCATATGAACAATGAATCCGGTTCTTCTCTTTTCCGTGGGTGAAAGTGTGCTAAAACTTTTCTAAAAGGATGCGGCAAAGTCAAGGGAATGCTTGGTGGGTGGTGAGATTGTATTTATAGGATGTAGGGAGCTCTAGAGTATGTCGATAGGGAACACAGTATGTGGGGAACCAGAGACTCCGAGAGCCACCCTGGAATTGGGAGAGCAAGGAGGAAAGTGTTGCCCTGGAATTGGGTACCTGGGATTAGTCCTCTCTGGGTGTCACTTCAAATCCTGGAAGGAATGACCCCCCCACCCCCCGAGTCTGCACGAGCTCCCTGTTGGTTCAGGGCACTGTGAAAACATGTGGCAAATGAGCAGTGATGTAAGAGAGATAGAAGATGTACCTAAAGTACAGGGTGGGACTGGCTTCCTCCCGCAGAGAGGAGTGGTCCAAGTTCAGTGGTCCCAGCTGCCCTCCAGAGTGACAGACCCCAGAGGCTCTGAGGAACCGAGACTGCAGCACTGACAGGCCTGTCCTTTTACGTGCAAGGTGGTTCTTACCACCTCATGTTGCACACAACCATGTTTCTCTCACTACATCCTGGGGCTTGCATAGGGTCAGTGTCGACGGCCGCCATGGCCTCCACTGGGCCTGGGGCCCGCCATGGCCCTCCTGGAATGGGGACATAGGCAGCCAGTGCTCGCTCTGAGATCTCATGCTGACAATTCGTAAGTCACCTCCTCAATTTTTCTTTCTGTATTAAAAAAAAAGAAAAGAAAAATGGGCACCTGGGTGGCTCAGTCGGTTGAGCATCAACTCTTGATTTCAGCTCAGATCGCGATCTCACAGTTCATGGGATAGAGCCCTGCATCCAGCTGTGTGCTGACTGTGCAGAGCCTGGTTAGGATACTGTCTCCCTCTCTCTCTGCCCTTCCCCGGCTGGCACCCTCTGGCTGTCCCTCAAACTAAATAAACATTTTTTTAAAAACTTAAAAAAAATTTTTTTAATAAGAAAAAAGGTTTAAAAAAGGTGTTTCTTGCTGCCTATAACAAGACAAAGGTAATTATAATTAAATTACAGTGTAGCTACTGCCCCCTGGAAAGTTGGACAACTCCCCTGGGGAATCTCACCGTCTGGAGGCCACATGGGTGCTGCACACAGTTAAGCAGCTATGTCATGTCTCACTCAGTGGATGGGCTAGAGGTATTTGGCCTGAAGTCCAGAGGCCTTGGAGTCCTTTATGACACCTGCACTCCGTGGGACCCTCCCAAGACCTGTCTTCTTGACTGTCTATCCCCTGAGGAGGTGGCTGTGGCCTGAAAGATGGTGTCGGAACCACAGTGCTCCTTCTAAGAAGGCCCCGCCGGGCTGACGAGCCTACAGTCCCCTGGCCCTGACGCCCTAATGAGGAAACCACTTGGGAAGGGTTAGCTACAATGGAACAAAGTGAAGGATACCCAAAACATTCAAATCAGTGCAGGGAGGTCTTCTTGAAAGGCTCATCCCCATGGATGTTCAAATTGCCCAAGACAATGGTTAAGAACTGAAGGCCTAGGAAAGACTCCACCAAACTTCTGAATGAATTTGTTTAAAGAAACTTTCGTAGAGGTAGGAACTGTCAGAGCTGGTGGCATGAGGCTCAGAAGAAGGAGGTTTTATGATTGAAGAACAGGGAGCAGTGAACAGCCTGCCCCCCAGCTGAGGGCCGGTAATGACAGCAATGGCCTTGAGTGTATGGGGCGAGGAGCTGAGTTTCATCTGGGATCTGGTGGATCTGGTGGACCATTGGAAGTGAGGGTCTGTTTACTGCTGTTCTCCAGCTTTGTTATTTTCCCAAATCGTTTGGCTATCCTAGTTCCTCTACATTTCTGTATAAATTTTGGAATCAGCTTATCAGTTTCTCCAGAAATCATGCTGGGATTTGATTGGGATGGTATTGATTCTGTATCTCAGTTTGGAGAGAATTGACATAACCATGATATAACTCTCCACTTAAGTTTTTAAAATTTTTTTTAATGTTTATTTTTTATTTTTTGAGAGACAAAGAGAGACAGAGTGTGAACAGGTAATGGGCAGAGAGAGAGACACACACACAATCCGAAGGAGGCTCCAGGCGTGGAGCTGTCAGCGCAGAGCCCATGGCGGGGCTCAAACCCATGCACCATGAAATCATGACCTGAGCCAAAGTCCGACACTTAACCAACTGAGCCACCCAGGAGCCCCAGGTCATTTTATATTCTACTAGTGTTATGCAGTGTTTGGGATATTGATCTTAACATATTTTCTATAGTATTTATGCTTATGGTATTTCATGTTTGTTAGTACTATTTTAATGGTACTTAAGTTTTTTAACCATCTCTTGTTCATTGCTAGTATATAGAAATTTGATTTTTGGTACTCATCTTTTATCCTGTGATCTCATTAAACTCACTTAATAGTTCTGGTAGCTCCTTTATATATTCTTTTAGATCTTCTATGTAGGCAGTCATATGAAAGGCAAAGAGAGGCAATTTTACATCTTTTTCTGTCTGGATGCCTCTTATTTCTCTTCTTTCTTTCTTTCTTTCTTTTTTTTTTTTTTTTTTTTTTTGCCTCATTACAGTATCGGATAGACATGGTGAGAGCATATGCCCTTGCTTTCCTGATTTTAGGGATTAAATATAATATTAGCTCTAAGCGTTTTCATAGATGCCCATTATCAGGTGGTAGTAGTTCCCCCTGCTTTTCCTAGTTTCCTGAGAGTTCTTTTTATCATGGATCAAATTTGGATTTGTCAGTCTTTTTCTGCACCAACTTGATGTTCATATATTTTTTCCTTTTTGGTCTGATAACATGGTGAATACACTGATTGACTTTTGAGTGGTGAACCAGGCTTGTGTTCACAAAACATAAACCACATTGGGTTATTTTCCCCTCAGCTCTGCTGAGTCTGCTGATGCCTCAAAGACATCCTTCATTTCTGTGACTGTGCCTTTCCATTTTATTCTTCCATATAGCCTCCATCTCTCTGGTGAATTACCTCCATGACCCAGCACATTGCTTGCCTTTTTCACTAAAGCATCTGTCCCATGTGAACAGGTGCTCATTTGTCTCAACATGGAAATTCTCATGTCCTTAGAATTTGGGTTGGTTGGTTGCCATGTGACCTCAGCTGTCTGATGGGTTCAAATTAAATTGTGAATTTGCAGAGTGTCCAGTGTTTTGTCATTGAAATGGTAGGGGCAGTGCTCTTTTTAGCTTTCTGCATCATTATCCATAATTGAATATTGAATATTGCTATAGAGAAAGACCTTAAAGTCAGCCTAATGCTTTCTCCCTTTTTGGTATGTGGTGGTCATTAATTCCATTTAAAAATACTTCTAGATCTCCCAACTTACCTTCATGTGGTAAGATTGTACTTCCTAGTCTCCTTGTGGTTGTTCAGTGCCATGAGAACAAAACTTAATGTATCACTTCCAAGCCTGGGTATTACCTGTAGTGTGAGATTATCCAGCACTCTCTTTCCCTCTGGCATGGTAATTGGCAAGTTATAGATGGGGGCTGCACCATTAGTCTAGGTGACTACAATGGGTAGAGCCCCCATAACTCACCCACATTTACCCACATTGGACATGTTAACATGAGTGAGAAATAAACTTGTTGTTTTTAACCCACTGATATTTGGAGGATACTTGTTACCACAGCATAACCTAGCCCAACCTGGCTGATGCAAGGCATCATTTTTTGTTTTTCTTTTAGTTTTGGTATAGGTGTCAGTAATATTTTTAAATTATCAAGTCCATTTGCTCCACTGATACATCCTCATATTGATCAACCTTTCTCAAATTTCCCATGGTACCATGTACCCTTTGCACAGTGAGTTTTCATCTTGCTTTATTTCAGCAAAGTTTTCTTGAAGTATAAACTGAATTTTTTCCTGTTGCCTTTGTTATAGGATAACTGCATTTCTTGGACTGCTTTTACCTGCTTTTCCTATCATTTTTTCCCCTCTAATTGTTTACACTCTTCTTTTCCATCTCATTTTGCTCAGTATACCTTAAGACTCTCTTCCCACCTGTTTTCTGCAGTGGGTATTATCTCTGTGCTCTGCTTTTGATGCGACCTTAAGCTTTGGCAGGTCATTTCTCAAGCATTTGCTTCTCTATCACTTATTCCTTACTTATTCCTTGAGCGCTTGTGTCTCTGCTTTTAGCCCTTGGATTATAGCAACCTTCTCTGTTTGTTCCCAGTTGTCACCACAGATGTCTCTAGCTGGTTAATTACAGTGGAATTTTCAATGTGTTCCATATCTTACTTAGATCTTTTCTGATGTATTTGGATACTTCAAAGCACAAAAGCCGATTTCTAACCTGTATCAAGTGTTGTGCCCTATTTAAATAGGCTTTGGTATAATTAAGATTTTATACTTCCTTCTCATAAAGATAGGTACTCCTTCCTCTGAGATTCATATAGATCTAAGTACCACGTTCTCTAGTTTTCTTATAATTACTGGCGCAGTCATTTTTAATGTGATCATTACTCTTAAAGTCATTCAAGCCACACTGTGCTTGATGACACCCCTGCAGTAAAAGGCTTTGCAGCAGGCACCTGATGTTTCTTCTCCGCATTAAAACTCTCAGAACACACATGGGTGGTTGGGAGGGTAGACACTCTTGTAAGAAGGAACGAATTTCTGTGGGAGCCACTTCCTGTGGCCTGCAGATGCTCTTAACCCTTAGCCAAAGGAAGGACAAAGGGGGATGTTATTTTCACTAGTCTCCCTTGCTCATATTTTTTTGGTCAGCAATTAGAGCAAGTTCACTGGTCTCTTAATAGTCTGATTTGAGGTTCTAGTTATCTGATTAGTAATACTCCATGCCTCAATTTCCATATTAAATTATGGATTATCCATACTTTGTATCTAATGAATTCAGTTTGTGCTGGGGAAATCTCATGTAATTGGTTTAGGTATCAAAGCTCCTTGGATTTTAGCTGTGTTTGAGTTAGCTGATAGCAACTTAATGAGATTGGTCTAACTACTCACTTAGCATTATGCCACCCTCCTTCCCCCTCGCCCTGCTACTACCCACAGATACCAGAAGGTTGTATAGGCACAATCTGTCATCAGGGAAAATGAACAGAAACCAGCCTTCTTCTGGCTAATGAAGAATATATTTGGGACCCAGAAGGTGACACAGATACTGCTTCACTCATCCCTAGGATTGGTTTCTGTGGCATGGAGGCCTGGAAGCCATCTGTCCCTTGGTCTCTTTCCTGCCCTTCCCAACCACCCCCACTCCTGGATTCTCTTGTTCTTCAGCAGAGAACCCCTCGGGGCAGACAAGCCTCTCTCAGGGTATTGATTGCCTCTTAACGCATAACACCTCCCATCCTACCAAAATTTACTACCCAACCCTTACAGAAGTGAGGGCATTGCAAAGGACAGAGGGCACAGGGGAGACCAGAGCTCCATTGTGCCACGGAGGGATCCCAGGACTACAGAGCCAGAGGCATGGACCGTCCTGTTGTCCAGCAGCCTAGTGTGTGGGGAGAGTGTGGTCAGATGGCTCTGCACGGGTCCCTGAGCAAGTCCATTGCTGGGCAGCGCTCCTCGGAGAGTCTAGTTCTCCAAGACCCAAGTTTCAGCTCCCTGATGACGGGACCTGGCTGTGGACATCACATTATGAATAATCTGTAAGTAGAGTGTGAAATTTCAGATTTCAGCATCTGTTTTTCCAAAGCATTAGACAATGGTGGGCAATTTTTACCTAAAGATCAAGTCTACACACATCCCCTCTCCTGATAAAATAATGTCAAGGATTTTGTAAGATAAGATCATAAAATAAATGACAAAAGATGTTTTAGTAGTGTAATGGTCGCCTTAGCCAAGCCAAACCCAGCACAAGATTGTGACATATTTTCCGATCAGTATTAACAGAATTTTTAAAAGGTTACAAAATCAGAATTGCTAACTGGTAGAATATGCTTCATCATATGCTTATATGATATCCATCCCAGCTTTAATTCTTTGCTAGATCCCAGAATGTCATTATGGTTTTATTATAATGATATAATTCTAATTCAGAACGGAGTTAAAAATCTATTTCTTGCTTCATCTATCTGGATTTAATTTATTAAGCCATAGGAAACCAAATTACCCAAAGAAGCATTATCAATGGACAAGGAGATAAAAGTTTCCCAAGAAATCAGTTATTGAGTTTATGTGCTCTCTTGTCTTATCTTACAGATGGTTTATCTTTGTCTCTAAAAATGTAAAAAAAAGAATTTAAAAAAGGGGGACGGTGGCAAGATCATTTCCGAAAAAAAACCCTAGGGACTCAGAAAATGGACTCATCATTTAGTATCTAATCTTCAATAAGTTCTTAACCATGCTAAAGAAATAAAAATGATTCTGATGATAAGTGAATGGTCAACATTTTGTGACAAGATTTACAGCATGGACTGGCATTGTGCAACACCACACACACACACACACACACACACACACACCTGCTAGGTGTGATGTTTTCATTTTGGAAGTGGGCAGCTATGAGAGAGAGAGAGGAAGAGAGAGAGCGCACAAGCTGGGGAGGGGCAGAGAGAAGGAGACAGAATTCCAAGCAGGCTCCATGCCATCAGGGCAGAGCCCGTTGTGGGGCTCGAACTCATGAATTGTGAGATCCTGACCTGAACCAAGATCAAGAGTCAGACGCTTAACCAACTGAGCCACTCAGGTGCTCTTCTCACCTCTGGATTCTTAAGGGACACTGATGGGTCCCTCTGGCCAGGTGGGAGGCTCTCAGAGATGAAGTGCTACTGCACTTAAACTAGCAACCGTGAGACCCATGTAAAGGGATGTCTAGAAATAGTAAGTTCTCCTGCCCTTTGAACACAACTCATGTCATGATGTCCCTGAGTAGCATGTGTGCCCCCTCCAACACCACTGGAAGCCTGCCTTGCCACCCTCTGATCTAGTGGCGTCATTCTCTCTGCACGGTTATAATACCGAGTCTGGTGAGATGTCTGCAGTTACAGATCCATCTAGCATCAGTACCGTTAAATGCCCTTTGGAATAATCCTACAAGTCATAGGTTCTACCCAAGAGGGCCGTGACTCATCTGCACCTGCTGAGTTAAAGTCCAGGATACTCAATATTTGAGGTAGAAGTATTTTGAGTGATACTCACAGAAGTCCCATCCCATGCAGGTGGCCTTGCTGGACTGATTCCCTCTCAGTGTGTCTTGGCACTTCTAGCCCCACTGAGGACTGGTGGGTGGGCTTGCGGGTGCACCCATACCTCCTTGTGCAGTAAGTTAAGTGAAGGCCTAGGCATGGAGAATGCAGGCTCCTGAAGCACAAACTCACTGCTGGGGAGCAGGACACTTCCACTGGTACCAGTCCCTTTCCTTTGTTCCTCCTTTCAGTGGTTTTGTCGCAGTCTCCTCTTTCTGGGGAAAGTACACAACATTCCAGGGAGATGCCTCATGCAGAGCCCTGGCATCTCATGCGATTAACCTCCCCACACCAGAACCCACCTTCTCCACAAGCCCAATAGCCCTCTCCAAGGTCACTACACAGCCTGACATTTTCCTTGAACAGAGCCACGCCCAGCTCCGCTCAGCAGGGCCCAGGCCTTGTCACCTTTGACTTGCTTCTCCAGCTTCTACTCCCGAAGGAAGTCCAGCCTCAGTTGGACTCCATTGTGCAGCACCACCCTTCTCCCTGTCCTTGAGCCACATCCACCGTTTCAAGGACACGGGGCCATTGCCCCAGGGCTCCTGCACTCTCTTTCCCTAGCGCCTCTCCAGCTGGTTGGTGCACACTCCCTGGATGGTGTGCGCTCTCCTTGACTGCACCCTGACCGGCAAGACCAACAGACCTAGCCGCAAGCCCTGTGCCTTACACCTTAAACTCATGGTCACCAGCCTCACCTGGCAGTCTGTGCTGCTCAGCACTTCTCCTGCCTTCCTCCTCTGGCCATCTCATTCCTTACTTAGCTCTGATATCTCCACAATGTTAGTCAGGGTTCGCCAAAGTAACAGAACCAGCGAGATGTGTGTAGCAGTACACACATGTGCATGCGTGCATGCACGCATATACTACACACACACACAGCCACACAGCATACACACACACACATAAATAAAGAGAGAGAGATAACCTTAAGGAGTTGGCTCGTGATTAAGGAGGCTGACAAGTACAAAATTGTAGGGTGAGCCAACAGGCTGGAGATGCAGGGAAGGGCCATTGTTGAAGTTCAGGTAGGCCATTAGCCAGCGGAATTTCTTCTTGCCCTGGAAAGGTTAGTCTTTTCTTCTCTTCAGACCTTCAACTGATTAGATGAGGCCCGCAAACATAATGGAAGACAGTCTGCTTTACTCTGAGTCCATTACTCCTCCAAGAACACCCTCATAGAAACATCCAGAATATTTGATCCTGTATCCAAACACCACCCCAGCCAAGTTGATACATAAAATAAACTAACACATCTTCCACCTGGTCCAAGTGCATTTTCTACCCCTTGCATCACACCATCACACATTGATGTTAAAATTGCACAACTGATTGCATCACCGCTTGCTTTTAGGGCAAAGACCTAAATCTTGAACATGTCTTACAGAGTCCTTATCTCCTCTCTGGCTTCAGTTTGTGACATTCTTGCCTTTCCCCTTCCCTGCGGTCACACTGGCTTCCTTTAGCCTCCAGGACACCTTTCGAGACCATAGTCTTGGCACACAATGCTCTCTAAACCCAGAACATTCCTCCTCACTTTGATGAGCTTATTCCTCCCCAATCTTCATCTTTCCCCTTCCCCCTCAGACTAGCCCAGCCACCCTTGTGCTAAATACTTATAACTGCCTGTACTTTATCTTCACGTGAAGCTATCACAGATTGTAGCTATGCATTTGTGTAATTTCTTTATTAATACCTCCCCCATCTCCAGACTATAAGCTACATGAAGGCAGAATGGTATATTTGGCTCACTGTGGCTTCCAGGGAAGGGCATGGCATAATCAGCACTGTAAATGTTTCTGAAATCAGTGAGTTTTTCATTCATTCATTCAGGAACTTTTTTTTAACATTTACTTATTTCAGAAGGGTGGGGAACAGAGGATCCAAAGTGAGCTCTGTGCCAATCGCAGAGAACTTGATGCAGGGCTCAAACCCACGAACCGTGAGATCATGCCCTGAGCTGAAGTCAGACACTTAACTGACTGAGTTACCCAGGTGCCCCCTCATTCAGGAAGTTTTTTAAGCATCTTTTTGTTTCATGTCTGAGTTGGACCTCAGATGTGCAGAAATAAATAAAAGGCAGATTCTTCGTATCAGGTCTAATGGGGAAGAAGTCACAAGCAAAATAGCAATTTCAGTGCACTATCTTATTTCCACTGTGAGAGGAGATAAAAATATTAAATTATAAAAGGATTTTCAATCTTCCACTCTGTCCTAAGGGAGGGCCATTATTTTGCTGAGTGGCCTGATGGATAAAGTTTTAGATATACACAGGAGATGGAGGCAGGTTAGCTATAAGGACAGAATTGGTGGCATCTAGGAAACTGACAGAGTAGGAAGATAGAACAAATATTTTGGATTCTGTGGCGGAATGATCCCAAGCACACCCAGCTCTAGCTAGATGCAGTGATAATGTGACCACAGGTGTTTGGCCACACACAGGCCCCGCTCAATCCTAATTGAAGTAACTGAGGGTCTGTAAAAATTGATGTATTAGTTCTCCAGAGAGACAGAACTTGCAGGATAGTTATAGGTACAGACACAAATACAGATATATGGAAGTTTTTTTAATAAGAAATGGAGACCAAGAAGTCCCATAGTCTGTCATCTACCAGGTGGAGAACCAGAAAAGCCCCTGGTAAAATTTAGTCCAAGTCCAAAGGGCTGAGAATCGGTGGGGGGTGGGGGGTGGAGATGGTGTAAGCTGTGGGCTGAGTTTGAAAGCTCAAGAAGCAGGGGCACCAGTATCCAAGGGCAGGAGGAGCAGCGAGAACAAATTCCTCCTTTCTCCCATATTTGTTCTATGCAGGCCATCAGTGGATTGGACAGTGTCCACCCACATTGGTAAGGGTGATCTTTTTTATTGAGTCTGCTGATTCAAGTGCTTACCTCTTCTGGAAACACCCTCACAGACACACCAGAAATAATGTTTTATAAGCTTTCCAGGCATCCCTTAACCCAGTCAAGTGGGGACATAAAATTAACCATCACAATAGGGGAAAACCTGCATCACAGTGGACATTAAGGAAAGGTGTCAACCCACCCTTTTTATTTTTTTTTTAAATGTTTTATTCATTTCTAGGAGAGAGAGAGACAGCGTGAGAAGGGGAGGGTCAGAGAGAAAGAGAGTCACAGACTGAAACAGGCTCCAGGCTCTGAGCTGGCAGTCAGCACAGAGCCCGACGTGGGGCTCGAACCCACGAACCACGAGATCATGACCTACGCGAAAGTCAGACGCTTAACCGACTAAGCCACCCAGGCGCCCCAACCCACCCTTTTTAGAAAGTAACAATTTTTGCCAGATATACTGCATGTAAGACCAAAACAAAGACAGACGGGGGGCACAGCTCACAACTGAGCTTACAGACTCATCTCTGTGGTCTTCCTGGAGGTCACTAGAAGCCATCTTCCACACTTTAGGAAAGCACCCTAATTTTTAAAATTTATTTATTTATTTTGAGAGAGAGAGAGAGTGAGAGCGAGCAGGGGAGGAGCAGAGAGAGAATGCCAAGCAGGCTATGCACTGTCAGCATGGAGCCTGATGTAGGGCTGAAACCCATGAACCGTGAGATCGTGACCTAAGCCAAAACCAAGAATCGGATGCTTAACCAACTGGAGCCACTCAGGCACCCCAGAAGATGCTATAATTTTGAAGAGCCAGGTGAGGTGGTTGGTAGGGTCGATGTGGAAGCAGCAGTGATACCAAGCAGTATTTTGGACCCTCACCATCTCCACAGGTTGCACTCTCATTGAGATGGACAACAGACATTTTAAAAAAATTTTTTTTGATGTTTTTATTTATTTTTGAGAGAGAGAGAGAGAGACAACATGAGCAGGGGAGGGCCAGAGAGAGAGGGAGACACAGAATCCAAAGACATGCTCTAGGCTCCGAGCTGTCAGCACAGAGCCCGACGTGGGGCTCGAACCCATGAACCATGAGATCATGACCTGAGCCTAAGCCAGACACTCAACCGACTGAGCCACCCAGGTGCCCCAACAACAGACATTTTTAAGATCTGATGCAACGTGCTTTGTAAACACAGCTTCAGGATCCCCCACTGCCCAGTTCTGCCTAGATTGCTGCCCTCGAGCCTCCACCATGTAGACGTTCTGGAGTCACCACCAATGGATGTGCTCCCTTTGAGTCCTTAGGCTGTTGTGATAGAAGCAGGATTAGAGGCAGCTTCTTAGGGAGACACCAGAACTGGGGTCCTGTGTCACACAGGTGGATACCTTTCCACCCCCCACATTGAGACCCACAATCTTTGGCACATTCAGGTAAGGGGCCACAAAGAGATATTGACCCAGTTCCTTCCTCCGTCAGCTGCAGGATCTCTGCAGTGCCAGCACAGCCAGGATTTCAAGATCTGAGGGGAGTGTTCTGACAAGAGCCAGCAACACACAGGCTAGACAACATAATAGACAAAATAATAGACAACACTTTCACTCTCAAGAGTGTCCCAGTCACTTTGGTGTCCAAACAAAATCAGCGACTCCTGGAGGAGCGCCATTGCTTTGTCTGGGGGCACACAGCCTGGTGGAAATGCTAAGAATTGATATAAATGCACTGGAGGAGACAGCGTAGGGACTGCTGTTGGAGATGAGAGGCTATTTCTAATGGCTTTAGTTACTTTCAGGGCTCTAAATTCATATAGGGATGGTCGGAGGAGGAGGGTATGAAGAGGAAAATATGCAGTATAAGAAATTTTTCAATATAATTCAATGATGAGGCCATTTAAAAGAATGCACAAAAATGGCTAAAGGGAACGCGAATGCACAAAAGTATTTATAACTCATATTAAAGGAGCCAGATGCAACTTTTGAGGTCAGGAGATAAA
Organism: Proteles cristata cristata; assembly: GCA_017311185.1. Taxonomy (NCBI): domain Eukaryota; kingdom Metazoa; phylum Chordata; class Mammalia; order Carnivora; family Hyaenidae; genus Proteles; species Proteles cristata. The sequence goes on along the minus strand of JAESUZ010000146.1, from coordinate 142,651 downwards.
TTCACTCTCTCAATTGTGGTTCTGGTAACACAGTCGTATAAATGTGTTGAAACTCATCAAACTATTTAAAAATATATGCGCTTTATCTTATGTCGTGTACACATTAATGCATCTGTTAAATGTCTTTGTGACAGGTAAGCCAGTAGAGGAAGAAAAGGATTAAAGCAAAGACAGGGAAGGTAGAGACGGATGATGCAGGAATTCAAAGATGAGTTCAGGGCATCTGATTTGATCCAGAAATCAATAAGCAATTGGTTGCCGAAACTTGGGGAAGAAATAATGTAATCCTGGCAGGGCTGAACAAAATTGTTTTGAGCCACAGTGGAAAGGGGTGAGTTGAGAGGGGTCACAGGAAGTGTGCATTTAGCTCAGGAGCAGAAGGGAGAGAAGGAAACCACTGAGCAGAGGAATAATGCATAATCGTTTACGTTGGGCCCCAGTTGGGCTTTTCTGGGTGGTCGTCCTCTGTGAACTACTTTGCCTCAACCACCATCATGATGTTTATCCGTGTGGATATATGTAGCTTTAATTCTGTCTTGTAAAGTTCTGCATAGGTTTGTAAAACCCTAATATTCTGCAACTCACTTATCTAGCTCATGTTAACAGGCATTAACATGTTTTCAGTTTTTCACTATCACAACAATAATAGAATGGAATAGTCACGCATGCATAACGTGTACACATGGGCTAGATTTTCTCTAGCATGCATACTGTAAGGGAACAAAGATGTGCACCTGCACTTTCACAGGACATTTCCTATTTCCTTGCAAAGAAATTGCGCCTGCTCACTGCCGATGAAAGAGATGTTGCTCCATCCATATCCTTGCCAAGAATTCTTGATGTTCAGACTTCTTATATGATCATTGCCTATTTGTGTTTCTCACCAGTGAACTGCCTGTTTTGTCTGTTTGCCTACTGGGTAGTTTGCCCTTTGTTCCAAATGATACCCTTAGTCATAAAAACCTTGCATGCAGTCTGTGACTTGTCATTTTGTTATGTTTTGGATGGCATTTGTCAGAGGTTTTCAGTTTGCAGTCAAATTCTTTTCCTGAATGATGTGTCCTTTCTGTGTTGCATTTAAGAAATATTTTCCTCTCCACAGGTCATATAAATATCCTGTATTTTTTTTCCTGTAAATTTTGAAACTTGGCTTTTCACATTTAGTTCATTAATCCACCTGGGGTTTAATGATGCGTTTGATAGGAGATATGGGCCTAATTTTATTTTTCACATATAATCATCCATTATTACAGCACCAGCCTGTGGCCATTTATTTGTACGGTCATATGTCAGGTTTCTGTATTCGGAGACATCTATTTCTGAGGTTTCCTTTCTTTTTCATTGGTGTATAGTTTGCCTCTTTGTCAATACCACATTGTGTTAAGTGCTGTTTCTTTGTTAATCTTGTATATGGTAGGCTAAGCCCCCACTTTGTTCTTCAAAATTGTCTTGGCTCTTTTTAGTCCTTTGTCTTCTTCCCTTTTCCCCTCACTCACCCTTCACCTGTACCAAAAAAAACAAAAAAACAAACAAACAAAAACCCCACCATGGTTCATAACTGCATTGTATTTTTAGATTAATTAGATGAGAATGGTCATTTTTATATATCTCTCCATTTGTTTAGCCTTCTATTATGTCTTTCAATAAAAATTATATAAATTTTGGTACACAGTCTTGATCATCTATTGTTAAATATGTTCCTAGATGTCGTATACTTTTGTTGCTGTTGGGAAAGTAGAGCATTTTTAAATTAAATTTTCTGATTTTTAGATTAAAAAAAATTTAATGTTTATATTTGAGAGAGAACAAGAGAGGGAGAGGGAGGAGCAGGGGAGGGGCAGAGAGAAATGGAGGCAGAATCTGAAGCAGGATCCAGGCTCTCAGCTGTCAGCACAGAGGAGGCTCAAACTCACCAGCTGCAAGATCATGACCCAAACCGAAGTCATTTGCTTAAATAAGCCACCCAGGAGCCCCTCTGATTTTTAGATGTTTCTATAGAGAAATCCATGTACTTTTGTTCACTGATCTCACATCCAGTTACTTCTCACTCAATTTGCTCCAGAAGTTTACCCATAGATTGGTATTTTCTATTTAGAGGCTTACATTGTTTGGGAATAACTTTGCTTCTTCCTTTCCAATCTTTACATTTATTACTGATTTTTCTTCATTTTTCTTGTCTTTCTGAACTGGCTAGGACTTCTGGTACATTTTTTAAAAGTTTTTATTTTCATCACCTGGTGCTTATCACCACAAGTGCACTCCTTAATCCCCATCATCTATCTCACTCATACCTCCTCTGGTGACCATCAATTTGCTCTCCAGAGTTAAGAGTCTATTTCTTATTTTGCCTCTCTCTCGCTCTCTCCCCCTCTGCTCATTTGTTTTGTTTCTTAAATTCCACATATGAGTGAAATCATATGGAATTTGTATTTGTTTATGTGACTTATTTCACTTAACATTATACACTATAGTTCATCCATGTCATTGCATGGCAAGACTTCGCTTTTTTAATGGCTGAATAATATCCCATTGTATGTATATACTACATCTTCTATATCCATTCATCAGCTGATGGACACTTAGGCTGCTTCCATGTCTTGGTTACTGTAAATAATGCTGCTATAAACACAGGAGGTATATGTGTCAGTTTGAATTAGTGCATTTGTATTCTTTGGGTAAATATTCAGTGGTGTAATTGCTGGATTATAGGGTGGTTCTATTTTTCACTTTTTGAGGAACCTTCATACTGTTTTCCAGAGCAGCTGCACCATGTTGCATTCCCACCAACATGTGCAAGAGGGTTCCCCTTTCTCCACACCCTCACCAGCACCTGTTGTTTCCTGTGGTGTTGGTTTTAGCTCTTCTGACAGATATCTCAATGCCATTTTGATTTGCATTTCCCTGATGATGAGCAATGTTGAGCATCTTTTCATGTGTCCTTGGCCATCTGTATGTCTTCTTTGGAAAAATGTCTACTCATGTCTTCAGCACATTTCTTAGTTGGATTATTTGTTTATTGGATATGGAGTTGTATGAGTTCTTCATTTAGTTTGGATAATAACCCTTTATCAGCTATGTCGTTTGCAAAATTTTTCTCGCATCCCATAGGTTGTCTTAGTTTTGTTGATTGTCTCCTTCATTGTGCAGACGCTTTTTATTTTGAAGTAGTCCCAATAATTTATTTTTGCTTTTGTTTCCCGTGCCTCTGGAGAAATGTCTAGTAAGAATTTACTATGGCCCATGTCAAATGGGCTGCTACCTGTGTTCTCCTCTAGGATTTTGATGGTTTCCTGTGTCACATTTAGGTCCTTCATCCATTTTGAATTTACTTTTGTGTATGATGTGAGTGATACACACGTTTCATTCTTTTGTATGTTGCCCAGTTTCCCCCATATCACGTGTTGAAGAGACTGTCTCTTTTCCATTGGATATTCTTTCCTGCTTTTTTTGAAGATTAATTGACCATATAATTATTGGTATATCTCTGGGTTTTCTATTTTATTCTCTTGACCTATGGGTCTGTTTTTGTGCCAGTACCGTACTATTTTGATTACTACAGCTTTGTAATATAACTTGAAGTCTGGAATTGTGATGCCTCCAGCTTTGCTTTGCTTTTTCAAGATTGCTTTGGCTATTTGGAGTCTTGTGCTTCCACACAAATTTTATAATTTTTTTCTAGTTCTGTGAAAAATGCTGTTGGTATTTTGATAAGGATTGCATTAAATGTATAGATTGCCTTGGCTAGTATAGACATTTTAACAATATTTGTTCTTCCAATCCATGAGCATGGTATGTCTTTCCATTTCTTTGTGTCATCTTTAATTTCTTTAATCAGTATTTTATAGTTTTCAGAGTACAGATCATTCACTTCTTTGATTAGGTTTATTCCTAGGTATCTTATTATTATTATTGGTGCAATGGTAAATAGGATTGCTTTCTTAATTTCTTTTTCTGTTGCTTCATTATTGGTGTATAGAAATGCAACAGATTTCTGTACAGTGATTTTGTATCCTGTGACCTTACTGAATTTATTTATCAGTGCTAGCAGGTTTTTGGTAGAATCTTTCAGGTTTTCTATATATAATATCACATCATCTGCAAATAGTGAAAATATGACTTCCTCCTTACCAGTTTGGATGCCTTTTATTTCTTTTTGTTGTCTGCTTGCTGAGACTAAGTCTTCTAGTACTATGCTGAATAAAAGTGGTAAGAGTAGACATCCTTTCTTGTCCCTAACCTTAGGGGAAAGGCACTTAGTTTTCCCCATTGAGTATGGTGTTATTTGTGAGTTTTTAATATAAGGGGTTAATTATGCTGAAGTATGTGCTCTCTGGACCTACTTTGTTGAGGGCTTTTTATCATGAATGATTTTGTACTTTGTCAGATGCTTTTTCTGCATCTTTTGAAATGATCATATGGTTTTTAAACTTCCTCTTATTGATGTGATGTATTCTGGTATGTTGTTGAATGGAGACTGAGGCAGCAGGTGTCATTATCTTATTCCTGATTTTAAAGGAAATGTAACAAAAAATTAATAATAATATATCCAGTAATTTTTGTTGAAAGTTTCTGGTACTAAATAGTATTTGCCAGGTTAAGCTTATTACCAATTTGTTAAGAGTTTAACACTAAAGAGTTTTAGGGGCACCTGGGCAGCTCAGTAGGTTAAGTATCTGACTATTGATTTTGGATCAGGTCATGATCCTACAGTTCATGAGTTTGAGCCCCACCTCAGGCTCTGCACTGACAGCGCAGAGCCTGCTTGGGATTCTTTCTCTCTCCTTCTCTCTCTGCCTCTCTTTCAGGATAAATTTTAAAAGATTTATTGAAAAAAGAGTTTTAAAATTTAGCAAATGCTACATCTCTTGAGATAAGTATGTATGCATGTGTTTTTATATACGTACATATACATTTGAATATATAAACATATATACATACTAACCTCAGTATGACACAATGCACAGACACAGCATTTGCTAAGACTTAAAACTCTTTAACATATATTTAATATATTATATAAATAACATATGTGAATGTATATCATATATATATACATATGACTTGATTCTGTTGATAAAGCTAATTACATTAATGAATTTCCAAAGTGGAACCATTCTTGCATTTCTGAGATAAAACTCAGTCACACTGTTTTCATATGATTTTGAAAATCCACTTGGCTTATATTGTATTAAGAATTTTTTATTATTGCTCATGTCATCTTCCTCCTTCTTAAGATAATCTTAGTTTATTTTATTTTTCTGGAAGAATTGTCCATTTTGATTAGGTTTTCAATTCATTGATATGTGAGTATTGTGCTTATAATTATGTCTCTATTAATTTCTCATGTTTGTAATTTATTCATTTTCTTTCTTTTGTTATTCAGCCTTGCCAGAGACTTGCCCATTTTTATTAGTCTTTTTTTTTCTCAAGGAATAAGCTTTAGTTTTATGGATCCTGTCTATTGTTACTTTCTTCAAATTTCCATAATTTCTGCTCTCATCTCCATTGATTCCTTCCTTCTAAATTCCTTGTCCTTTTTTTCCCTTCTTGGGTTGTCTGTGCTGTTAATAAATTTGTCTTTCTTCATTTCTCATATAAGTATGTAAGATTTTAGTGTCCTACCTGCATATTCCAAGTTTTGGTGTCTTGTCTTTTTTTTTTTTTTTTTTCAATTCCAAGGATACCCTAATTTTCACTGATTTATTTTTCAACCCTTGAGTTACTTAACAATATATTCTGAACTGTGCAGGTATATGGAGGGTTTTCTTGCTTCTCTTCTGTTACCAATAGCAAATGTAATTGCCCTGCAGTCAGGTAACTAATGTGCCTGTGTTTTTGATGTTTGCTGAATTTCACTTTGTGCCCAAGTTTGTGGCAAGTCTTTCTAAACGCCCCACGTATCATGTTGGGTACAGCCATGTTTAGGGCTTCTTCATCCTCACTAATTATCTGTTGGACATGTTGACACAGGTAGTTAAAACCTTGACAGCAATGGTGGATTTGTCCATGTCTACTCCCAGATGCTCTTTGTTTCTATCTTCTTTCTCTCTGCTCGTTCTCATCTTAAGAGTCTTCTCTTGGGCGCCTGGGTGGCTTAGTCGGTTAAGCGTTCGACTTTCACTTGGGTCATGATCTCGCGGTTTGTGGGTTCGAGCCCCGCGTCGGGCTCTGTGCTGACTGCCAGCTCAGAGCCTGGAGCCTGTTTCAGTCTGTGACTCCCTCTCTCTCTGACTCTCCCCTGCTGACGCTGTCTCTCTCTCTCTCTCCTAGAAATAAATAAAACATTAAAAAAAAAAAAGAGTCTTCTCTTCTCCCTCCAGAATCAGTACCGGATTCTGGTTTCTTATCCAAATGTGCTTCTAGCATTTAAGGAGAAGTGGCTCCTCTGGCCAGATAGGAAAAAACACATGCCTATACCTTTAAGAAACTCCAGAAGATAGTTAAGTAAGATCAGAAATGTTACTTCTGGTTATAAATAGTTCCAGGTACACAAGAGGCAAAGGTTAATGAGATCATTTCAATTACTTCTGCATGGTATTCAGTACTTCCCACGAGTCCCTTCATTCCTTTTAACTTCATCTTGATCTGCCTGAGCTCTAATCAGACTACTTTCTCTCACACTTAACCTTGAAGTGGAGGGTTGAAAGAAAGGGCAGCAAAGAAGCAGCCATGGGGCAGAACTTTCAGGACACAGAAAAATTGCAGAACAATGAAAAGTGGACAGTCACCAAAAATTTTTTCCCATCAATCGAACAAAAAGTGCAACAATATAGGAGCAGTTTACAAGGCTGAAGTGTAGTCTTGGGTGAGCACCCAATGATTTTTGGTACTATTTTTCTGAAGCTTTCATGGATGAGGTATAAAGGTCCTCTACTGAAATTGTATCTCATACCTGTGTTTTCCGTTAGACGGAAGCACTCACATCGCCATCCATATAATAATCACAGCCAACGTTGATTGAACCTTGCTGTGTGCAAGGCATTGCTCTGAGCACTTCACATTTATGAACTAATTTAACCTTCACAACAGCTGGGTGAGGTGTAGATATCGTTATCCCCGTTTTACAGATGAAGACACTGAGGCATGGTGAAATGAAACAACTTCCCAAGGTCATAGAGATCATAAAGGTAGAGCCAAGATTGCCAGCCAGGCAGTCAGCTCTGGAAGCCTGGCTCTCACTGCCATCTGCAGGGGACAGTAGACCTGCTACCCAGGACGATGGCCACGGGACAGTGAGCACGCATGTTCAGAACAAGCTGAAGCCCAGCAAGAATCCAACTGCTCTGTAAATTATCAAAAATTAAACTATGCTCACTCTAGGGGTGCCTGGTGGCTTAGTCGGTTAAGCGTCTGACTTTCGCTTAGGTCATGATCTCGCAGTTAGTGGGTTCGAGCCCCGCGTCGGGCTCTGTGCTGACTGCCAGCTCAGAGCCTGGAGCCTACTTCAGAATCTGTATCTCCCTCTCTCTCTGACCCTCCGCTGTTCACGCTGTCTCTCTCTCTCCGGGAAATAAATGGTGGATGTGGGGGGAGGGGAGGATGGGCATGGAGGAGGACACTTGTGGGGATGAGCACTGAGTGTTATGTGGAAACTAATTTGACAATAAACTATTTGCAAAAAAAAAAAAAAAAGAATGCAAATCACACTGAAAATACACTGCTTGAATATTTAAAAAAAATTTTTTTTAAAAACTATGCTCACTCTAATTTATGGTCAGTGCCTTAAAAAAGCTCTTTGAAATTTGATAAACCACAAATTCATGTACTAATGAGTGATAATACTCTTGGAACAGACTGTTTTGTGATGCAAAAGTTCCCTCTCCCATGCAGGCCAAGTAAAAGGCCTTAGCATGTTGTATATTCTGCCTCTGAACTACTCTGTGAAGAGAAGTTCTTATTTTACAAAGTGAAGCTTTAGGGCTCCCAGTATAAGGTGTCTCTAGTTTTCACAGACTCCTGGCAAAGCCAGTGTGTCCCTTCCTTGCCAGATGAGTAACATGTCAGTGAAGTTACCTTGCAGTTCCCTTCTCCTGTCATGCAAGGAATAAACTGTCATTTTGGTACACAGGGAGAAAAATGATGTGTCATCCTCCATGAAATCGACATTGACACGCAAGTGATGAATGACTGGTGGGGATCTCCTAGTGAGTGAGGACGCATCCCAGATCTCAGGGCCAGTGCCTGTAACCAAATCATATCTGTAAATGTCTTCATTCAGGAAATCTCAATCTTAACGAGTCCTCTTTTGCAGATCTTTTTTGAAGGGTTATGACTGTCTTATTTTTCCTCTTAAAATAATGCCTGAAATGAGGCCTGCTACATTTTCTGAATCCTGAATATTTCCCCCTTCCTCTAAATGAGTGGCATTTTCCTCCTTTCTTTCCTTCTCTTTCTTCCTCCCTTCCTTCCCTCTTTCTCTCCCTCCTTTTTCTTTTTCTTTCTTTCTTTCTTTCTTTCTTTCTTTCTTTCTTTCTTTCTTTCTTTCTTTCTATCTGTCTCTCTCTCTTTTTTCCTTCCTTGCTTCCTTCCTTATGACTATCAAGAGGTTAAAATTTTTCATAGCTTATTTATTTTGAGAGAGAGTGAGCCTGAGTGGGGGAGGGGCAAAGAGAGAATCCCAAGCAGATTCCACACTATCAGCATGGAACGCAACGTGGGGCTTGAACTCAAGAACTGTGAGATCACAGCATGAACTGGTCAGACACTTAACTGACTGAGCCACCCAGGCACCCCGGCTATCAAGAGATTAATTTTACCTATAGAGCTTTTACTTATAAATAGTTGTAATCAATTGCTTGTGTACTTGCTAAATAAGAGATTTGAAGACATTTTAAAGCAACAAAAAATTTAATTACCATATGAAAGTAACACAAATGTGGGTCATTATTATAAGTGTTAAATACCTAGAGATGATTTGTAATATTCACAGGTGAGTTCATGGCTACCTAGGAGCTTGCCTGTGGAGGGATTAGTCTCTCCAAGGACGCCCCCATGGCGATGAGGCAGAAAGGAGAATGAGAAGAGTGGCCGGTCATGGAGGCAGTGTGGATTTTGTCCTTCTGCTGCAAGCATCCTTTACAGACTTTAAGCTGGGAAGGACAGGAACAGGTGTCCAGGAGACTCTTGGAGTGGCCACTGCAGATGGCGGAGAGGATGCTGGAGAATTGGGAGGCCTCTGGCAGTCTGAGGAGAGGATGAAGGCTCTGCTGGGTCCCGGGTAGATTCTGGAGACCTTGCTAGACACTATGGAAGGTTTGGGGTGCAGGACAAGTGGAATCAAGGATGATGCCAGGATTTTAGCTCCACCAACCGCACGGATGGCATTTTGGTTAAGCGAGAATAAGGGATGCTGTAGAAAGGCAAGGGGGCCTGTGTTCCTTTTATCCTCTCCACTCTCCCTCTTCCTTCTCTCGCCACAAACTCTGTGGTGCCTTGGTAAGGGGGTGCTTACTTGTTTCCTCTCCCCTCCCTGCTGTCCTGCACCAGTTGAGACCTCAGTGCCCTTCCCCAAGGTTGTGGCCCTCTGTGTAATTACTGTGCTATAGGCCCTTATGTATCCAAACCCCCTACTTGCTGACCTCCCTCTGCAGCTGGACCCCCTCCAGATGGCTCCACTGCCAGTCTTCTGTGGAATATAACAAGAGAGGTGCCAAGTGGATAGTGGATTAATATGGCGCTTACCCAGATAAATAACTCAATCAGATACTGTCCTTCATAATCAACATTAAATCAATAAATAACGATGGAGTAACAATTTGCTGTTTTGATCCAATCCCTAAAGTCCAGGCCTCCTGACTGTGTGGATTTTTATGGCCAACTAATTAATTCCTAAAAGATTTCCTTTTAAGCAGGCTTGAATCTAATTGGTCTTCAATTCCTAAGCAAAAGAGGTACGTTAAGAGTACTTTCATGGGGTGAAAACACTCCACTGCTCTTTGTCTCCTTGGAGAATTATTTTGTGGGAGGAGATGAACCACACTGATTGAAGTAAATCAAGGTTAACCAAAATGTGGCAGCACCCATGAATGGCCTTTTGTATACTTGGTCAGCATTGGTTTCTAGACCTTCACTGTCAGGGTTATATGATAAGAGTGGTTCAACACAAAAGGAGATTTCAAATGGCTTTCCAAGAAGCACACAATGAAGTGTCTAAAGCTACTATGTTGTTACTCTTCTTTTTTTAAAATTTCCCTTGCAGGGTCACCTCAGTGGCTTACTCATTTGAGCATCTGACTCTTGATTTCAGCTCAGGTCATGATCCCTCAGTTCTGTGAGACTGAACCCCATGTTGGGCTCTGCACTATCAGTGCAAAGACTTCTTGGGATTCTCTCTCTTCCTCTCTCTCTCTCTCTTTGCCCCTCCTCTGCTCAAAATAAATAAATAAACTTGGGGTGCCTGGGTGGCTCAGTTGGTTAAGTGTATGACTTCAGCTCAGGTCATGATCTTGTTGTTCATAAATTGGAGCCCTGCATCAGTCTCTGAGCCTGGAGCCTGCTTTAGATTCTGTGTCTCCCACCTTCTCTCCTCCCCTCCCCTGCTCACTCTGTCTCTCTCTCAAAAATAAATAACATTAAAAAACATTTAAAAAGTAAATAAATAAACTTTTAAAAATTTCCCTTGCGAATCAACTTTACATGAAAATACCTCATAAGCAATGGCTGATCGAGTTGGAGTCCTTGAGACATTTTGTAAGAACCTAATCACTTCCTCGGAGCTACTCCTCATGCCACCTCCATGGGCATTGGGTCGCATGTCTTCCAGAACTCTTCCACAGGTGTCCATCACTGCCTCCCACTGTGCCTTATGGGCTCTACTTTCTTAAATGACACTGCTTGGGCAGTTTATCTAGCCTCTGGCCACTTTAAGATCTTGACATTGAATTTGGTCCACTTCAAATCTTCACATGCAGTTTAGTGCCAACTTCTATGAGGTCCCTCTCAACTCTCTCCACCCTAGCAGCTGTGGAGCGAGGCCAGCTCTGTCCTCTTCTTCTGGGGTCTGGTCTCTCCACAGCATTGGCAGGTGAAGGGATGATGGACGTAGTCTTGTTCTTCTTCTTCTATCAGGGCTGAGCCTGCTCTGCCTGCCTTGACGAGGCTGATTCCTCAGCTTTTGTGGTCGCCTCTGTGTAGATGTGTTGATTTCCCTGGCATCAGTGTCACTGTGTCCTCTCCCTTATTCAGAGGGTCATCCATGCATTCTCTCATCTTGACAGCAGTCCATGCCCATAACTGCACACACACACACACCTGCCCCACATTGCTCTGTGGCTTACCAGGAGCCTTGTGGACGCGGAGTGCCAATAGCCAGGACGTGACCCCAGAGTGGCTATGTCCCTGCCTGGTGTGAAAGAATTTCCCAGCCTCTGGACACTGGCTTAGCACCCTCATGTTGCCAGTGGAATTTTTTTCAGAACTGGACATGATGTCAGGAAGATGCCAAACTTCTACCACCACCAAATTGATTTGACAGACACATTCTTTAAACTTTGACTCAAGCGCCATGTCTGGGGAAGGCAGCTTTGCTCTGCATTGGCTTTCTTATCCCAGCTTCGCCTTGAGTAGCCAGTGACAAACCATCAGCTATCAGTGCTTTTCTTCTCAAAGCATTTGTTTTGAAGTTGTTATGTTACTGGACAAAACATCCAAAACTGATCACTGCTAATAAAACTTCTCTTGCCTGGAAATCTGGTTTAAAAATTTTGTAATCCATTGGTTTTTCTTTTCCTTGTCAACTATTTTTACTTCATCTTGTCTTTTATTCAACAAAACTTACAGCATAGGACTAACTGAAGGTAGTCTCCAGAATGTAGAGAGTTAAGACAGTTCCCAAAATTATTCCAAGAGGAATTTTATACAGTAAACTTTAGGGCTTTTCCTCAATACTCCCTTGATTTAAAAAAGGACTTCACTGAATATTTTTCATTGTAAAAGCAATACTTTACTATTGTGAGAGTTTTAAAATACAGATAGGTGATGGATAGATGATAGATAATCTTACAGTGGATACATTGTCTTCTAGACTTTATTCTACACAACATTCGTTTATATATGTAAATATTTTAACACATAGCAGGAGCTATGTTAAGAGTATATTAGCAACTTTGCCTTTTCCAATTAATATATCACATAAATAGATAACAGATAAACTAGTTATTGATTATTGGTTATTTCTCTTTACCCCATACCCCCCTCTATTATCTGCTTTCTCTCAGCCTTGCTTTGGCACCTCAAGACTGATCCCTGTTACTCCATCACTCAGACTCTGTTCCTCTGGCACCTCTGGTGCCCAGTGAGAGGCACCAGCAAGAGACTGGAGGGTGGGAAGAGAAGCCAAGACATCTATTTCCATCCTCCCCTGCTCATAGACTGTGGGTTTTTACCTGTAGCTCAAGCTCTTATGCAGGGGCTCCCTCTCTTGGCTATACTTTTGCTGAGTCCTGCTAACGTGGCTTCCTTCCTTTGTATCTTTAAGGCTGGGGTGCTAACATCTCCCTATTGTTGTTCATTGGTGGATGATGTGCCATTATTCATTGGTTTAATTAACCCTGTCCACAGAGATTATTCATTAAATTTTCTCCAGTCAGTCTCAATACTCAGTACTGAAGTGTGCCAGCTATGTACTGCCAGGACTCAGACTGACAGAGATGGATGGATGCCTGGATAGATATGTGTGTGGATGGACCTTATTCTTTATAGGGCTGTAGAAGGTTCCACTGAATGGTCTAGAAAATGATACAGTTAATTCCCATGGGGCAGTCATATGTGTTAGAAAAGAAGAGGCTATCAGTTCAATAAAAGCACCTCTTCACAATTGCATCTTGTTTCCCTATCCCTTTGTTCATCACAATTTTTCTGCATACATTTGTGTCCCTAAACGGTGATTTCAGTTCTTGCATGTTTTCAGATTCACATACATGGTATTTATTCTCTTTGTAGTCACCTTTAACTTATGTGGAATATGGTTTGTGAAAGTCATCCATGTTGGTATGTAGGGCTCTATTTTTGCTGCTGTTCAGTCTTCTATTGTATGGATATACCAACACTTAATTTACCTTTCCTCTCGTTGATGGAAATCAGTATAGCTGACAGTATTGCTCTGCACAACCTCGAACACATGTCCCTAGGCTCCCGTGTGAGCATTTCTCTAGGAAATGTATCTAGGGGCAGCATTGCTGGGTCCTGGGCTTCAAGCATCTTCCACCTTGCTAGGTATTGCTGAGCCATTCTCTAGAGTGGTTGTGCTAATGTGTACTGCCAGTGCCCTTTTGGGATCCCCATTTCTCTATGTCCTCGCTAAGCCTTCTATTTTTACCATCGTGAAGAAGAGCACAGTATCTCATTAAGTGTGTCGTGCATTTTTCTGACCACAGAGAGGTGAAGCATTCACATGCCAAGGGCCATTGTGTTGCCTCATATGTGTTCATATCTTTTGTTGCTTTTATATTGGGTTGTCTTCTCATTTTCAAAAGTTGCTTAAATATCCTGAATACTGATCCTTTCTTAGATCTATATTTGTAAGTATGTACACCCTTTCTATAGAGATAGGTAGGTAGGTACGTAGGTAGCTAGATAGACAAATTTTTCAACCTTTTTATGATATAATTGGTCATATAGAAGTTTTAACATTTCAATGTAGCTGAATTTGTCAGTCTTTTCTTTGTGGATTGTGCCTTTTATGTCTTGTTTAGCAAATACACTTGATTCTTGCTATTTATAGTACTGATATTCTATAAAATCATTGCAAACATTGAATGAGTGAGTACTGAACCATTGCTCCTAGAGAAAATACAGGGTTGGGTTCCCATGAGCCTCTGGTCAAGAGGTTTTGATCAACCCATCAGTACAGAACCTTGTTTCAATTTAAGACATATTATTAGTACATATTGTGGATTCACTAACATTGAACTCAAGGCCAACAGCACTATAACTCATGCCCAAGTGAAGCTCATCCTGCACTGGTATTTTCTCCATAAGGCACATCACAGCCTTCCTGCACTTTAGGAACACCATGCAGCAATTTAACACCTTGCTTGGGGGCCATTTTAAATAGCAAAATCACCAACATGAAGCACAAACAAAAAATGTGGCACTAAATAGGCCACAAGAAGGACACTCGTTTACAGTGTGAGAGCTGAAACAAAAAGACAGAACATCTCCTTGGTGAAATTTAGCTGAGAAATATACATGTCAGGCAACTCAAAATTTGTACATGTCCTCAAATGACCAGAAAAGCCCTGCAGGTGATTTTTGGGTTACGAATAAATTTTAACAAGTGCATGAATTTGCAAATATGTAATTTCCAAATAATGAGGATTAACTGAGACACCTTGGTGGCTCAGTCCATTAAGCATTAGGCTTCTGGTTTCAGCTCAGGTCATGATCTCAAGGTTTGGGAGTTCAAGCCCTGCATCAGGCTCTGCACTGACAGTGTGGAGACTGCTTGGGATTCTTTCTCCCTCTCTCTCTGCCCCTACCCCACTTTGACACACTCTCCTCTCAAAATAAATAAACTTTTAAAATGAGGATCAACTATACTTTCCTTTCCCAAAGTTGTAACCAACGGTCTCTTACATATTCTTCTAATAATTGTAGAAATGTTTTTCAGATTTAGATTTTTTAAAATTCCTGCTTGTGAATGGTTGTGAAATTAATTATGATTCTGTATGGGTAAACAATTATCTTAGTACCATGTTTCACTCTATCCTTTTCCTCCTGATTTGCCATATGTCAATTTTCTATGTACACATGGTTCTTTTTGTCAACTCTTCTGCTCCCTTTGTCTATTTTTCGGCATTTTATCACTCTGTTTTCATAATAGATCTTGATATCTTATGAGGGCACATCCTTTCACCTTGTTTTCTTTAATTTCCATTTAGTATCTTTCAATGCAATAATGGATACAGTACTAGACTATTATGTAGATTATAATGCATGATAATAAAACCAACACCTGGGACTCACTAGATAATCACCAATCCTTGGCATCTACTTGTGTCCTTCTCCAACAGGGGAACTGCCATCTTGAATTTTGTACTGTTTGTTCCTTTGTTGATTTTTTATAATCATATAAGCACATATGCCTACATATAATACTGTTTCATTTTGTGCTTTGCTTTATAAGTGACTTAATATTGTATAAGCATTTACTTCTTATTTATCCATGATATTGTGTATAGTTGTACTTCATTCATTTTCATGACTGTGGAACATTCTGTCTGTGAACTTACATGCATTCCTCACTTCCTCTGTGGAATGACCTTGGGTGGGTCCTAGTTGTTTGCTCTTGGTCTGGACAATACTGGTCTGAACAAACACCCATGCATATGTCTCATGGTACATGTGGCAAGACCTTCTCATGGCTACAATCGCAGGAACATGATTGTTGCAAATTTGAACCTGAGTAGATGATGCCAAGTTATTTGCCAAAGTGATTGCAGCAATTTTTACTCCCATTAGAAATTTGTTTCCTCATCAAAAATTTGTTTACCGTCAGAAATTTGAGTCCTCATCAATCCAGATCTCCAACATTTAGCATTTTAAAATATATTTTGCCAATCTAGCAGTTGTAAGAAAGGAACTTTATGATCTCAATTTGGATTTCTCAGTTATTACTGAAATAGATAATCTTTGTAGATAGTTATAATTTATGTTTTCTCTTCTGAGAATTGAGTTTCATGTCTATTGCCTATATTTTTTATGGTTATTTGTCTCTAATTGATTTGTATGAGATTTGGGGTTTTTTTTGTCTTGTTATAGAAACCCATCCCTATTTTGAGGACATAAAACTATTCTTGTATATGTATTTTACTAAATTTTTCCTTTCACACTTACATCCTTTATCCATATGGCATTGATTTTTGAGTATAACATACGAATAACCAATTATTTTAGCATTGGTTGTTGAATAGCCCATTCTTTTCACAAAAATCTTCTTTGCTCCATCTGTTACGCTTTGTTTTAATATTTATTTGCATCATTTTCTAGGCTTTATATTCTGTTTAAGTGAATCTTTTGGTACCCCCCCTTTTTTGGTACCTCACTTAGTGACTGTAGTTTCATGATAAGTCGTGATAGGTGGTAAGAATTTAAACTTATAAACTTACCCCAAAGTGAAGCTGTTGTTGTCTCCCTTGAGTGTTAATATGTAGACCTTACATTTTATTTCACCACTCCCTCTGCCCCGAGCCTTTCCCTGTTGGCCGGGACCAGTAGGGCATTATGGCTGGCGTCTTGGGGCTGCAGGTGTTAGTGCTGGCCTCTGTCTGGTTGGCTGGTGCTCAAGCGGTACCAGAGGTTAAATCTTTGAAATCTTACCTCTGCCCTTAGCCATCACAACTATACAAATCTATTGAAACTCTTTAAAAACTGTTTGATTATTTATTTTGAGAGAGAGAGTGAGCAGGGGAGGAGCAGAGAGAGGAGAGAGAGAGAGAAGGAGAGAGAGAGAGAGAGAGAGAATCCCAAGCAGGCTCCACACTCAACTTGGAGCCTGACGTTGGGCTTCATCTTAACCACCATGAGATCACAACCTGAGCCGATATCAAAAGTCAGACAGTCAACCAATTGAGCCACCAAGGAGCCCCAATGTTGAAACCTTTAAAATAATTTTTAAATCTACCTGTTCATTTTTTTTGTCTTTTCATAATTTATTTAACACAGGTTTGCTCTGTGAATATCACAAGCCAGTAGCGTACTGGATAATGACTCTTAATAAACTAATAAAGAATCATCACGCTCCAAATCAAGGATAGAACTATTGTTCTATGCAAATGAAGATAAAAGAAATAAAGTCCAAATTTATTTCAATTGTATCTGGATAAGAAGAGCTGGTATTCATGACCTCCAGCTGAAAAAAAAATCTACCTGTTCATTCTAGATTATTTCTATTCATTATTCTTCATAGTGCGTCTATTTGTTAATACTTCCTTAAACATTTTACATATAGCTCTTCTGTACTCCATGTCTAACACTCCTGGTATTCTTTTTAATGTCTTATTCTAATGGTTGAGATCTGATATACAGTGTTGAATAGATGTAATAATGGTAGCCATCTCCATCTCCTTCCTAAAATTTGCTGTAGGGCTTCTTAACCTGAGGGAGCATTCATCTGTTTCTAGTTTATTAGGAGTTTTAAACTCATGTTGAAATACCAACTGCTATTTTGCATCTATTGAGATTAAATATGGTTTTCTCATCTAATGTAGTGAATTCCATTGATAGATTATTTTATGTTAAAACATCCTTATAATACAGGAATAGGGCGTATGGGTGGCTCAGTCAGTTGAGCATCCAACTCTTGATTTTGGCTCAGGTCATGATCCCAGGGTCATAGGATCAAGCCCCACATTGGGCTCCACACTGAGCATCGAGTCAGCCTGAGATTCTCACTCTCTCTCTCCCTCTGCTCCTCTGTCCCACTCATGTGCTCTCTCACTCTCTCCCTCTCCAAAATAAAAAATAATTTAAAAAATACAGGAGTAAATAACATAGGAGCATTTTTTAATATGCTGTTGGATTCAGGTTTTCAGTAATTTGCTTAATGTTTTTGCCTTTATGTTAACAAGGAAGAATTTTCCTCTCATTCTGAAAAGAAATGATATCTGAAAATATCTAGATTTGTATTATTTTTTTAAATATCCAATTATTCCAACACAGGTTATATAATGTACTATCATTATCATAAAGATCTGTATCTGGACTCTTCTATTCCTTTATCAGTCCAACACTATTCTGTGATCATAGATGTATGGTACATTTTGATGTGTGCAAAGCCCTTCTTCTTGTCCAAAGACTTTTTTGACAACACTTGTTTATTTTTTCTTTAATGTAAATATATGGTAATGTTTTATTTGACATTGTTTTAAAGCTAGAGACTAACTAGAATCACAGTTTTTAGAAATTTATAATTTATAGGAAAAATATATGTTATAAAGGAATATAAGGAAAGGTATACTTTATAATATATATAGACTTTTATAATTATATTTTACGTAAGCCTCTTGGTAACCACAAAGAAAATACCTATAAAAGTTAAATGAAAGTGAAAGAGAAAGGAATCAAGACCTATCACTATAAAAAAAAAATCTGGAACATGAGGACAGTGGGAGAGGAAAAAAGGAACAAAGGCCTTCAAGACAAACAACACAGTTAACAAAATGGCAATAGTAAATCTTTCCCTATCAGTCATTACTAAATATACTAAATCCCCAATAAAGAAATACAGAATGGCTGGATGTATTAAAAAAACAATATCCAACTGTAAGCTGCTTACAAGAAACTCAGTTTAGATGCAAGGATTATACATAGGCTAAAAGTGAAGGGATGCAAGAGATATTCCATGCAAATGGCAACCAAAAGAAAGCAGTGGTGGCTATACTTCTATTAGACAAAGTAGACTTTAAGTCCAAAACTGTTTATAGACAATGAAAGTCATCAATAAAGTTCAATTTGACAGAAAGATATAGCAGTTGTAAATACATATGCACTCAACATCAGAGCACCTATGTATATAAAACGATATTGACAGAGTTGAAAGGAGAAATCAGCAAAACAGTAATAGCAGACTTCAATATGCTACTTTCAATAATGAATAGAACATCCAGACAGAAAATCAATAAAGAAGCAGTGGGCTTGAACAGAATAGACCTAGAAGATATGTACCATATCTTTCACCCAGCAGTATAAGAATATATTGAACATTTTCTAGGATAGGTTACATGTTAGGTCACAAGACAAATCTTAACAAACTTAAGAAGACTGAAATCATACTAGGTATCTTTTCTGACCACAATAAAATGAAACTAGAAATCAATAACAGCAAGAAAACAGGAAAATTCACTACTCACACACACACACACACACACACACACACACACACACAGCTGCATACGTGTGTGTAGAGAAATTTATTTTTTACCTGATTATCCTTCCTTAAATTTCAGAAACATGGCAAACAGTTTTCTTGATCTTAAAACCTGATAGAACTATAAGAAAGTAATTAGTCTATGAATTACAATTATTTATGTAGTTATCTAGGCAATTTACAGTAATCCACCAACTAGAAACTAAAAGCTATTGCTTCCAAGGGCAGAGGACAGGTTTTGAATTGCCAAGTAAGGTGCAGTTCCGCACCGTTGTGGAGAGTGTAAATCTCCTCACGAGTCCTTGCTCAAAGTTAAAAGTGCCATTGAACAAACAGCACATATTGTATGAGAAGCAAACCTGTCTTCTCCTGGTAGCATTTGTGTTATTGATGGTGCCTGAGAGACCAAAGCAAGGCCAAAATTCACTTAAATTGGTAGGGATCCTAAGTAGAATGTTTGCATCTTGAAATTACAACTTTCACAGATTCCTCCATGAATCACATACCTTCTCCATATGACAACCTAATTTTAGCTCCTTTTGTAAGATCAGTATTCAAGTCAGCCACAAAGACCTCTGTCTGCAAGAACTGTTTTCTACAGAGACAAATTAAATGGCCTGGGATCTGTTCCAGGATGTACTCGTCACTTGAGAAATTTTATGGAAAGTAGAAGTCACAAATTTTACACACACACACACACACACACACAAACACACACACACACACAGATCATACTACCAACAAAAGTTTTTGTACAGATGCAGAGTCTTGCGTAACCATTAATTTATTTGGATGATGGTGAATTTTTCTCTTTGTGTGGTTGGAAATTTGGAAATTAAGCATAATGTTTCCTTCCAGTCTGAACTTTAAATTCAGAAGATAATAATGAAATATCCCATATATTTTCAAACAAATGTTTACCAGTCATCTGTTTTGAATGAGATATTTTACTATAGAGAATAGCAAAAGACTGTTCTCTGTTCTTGACATCCTCTCAAAATGAAGATGGAAATATACTGCCAGGAACTGTGCAGGGTCTGAGATTTTACCTGCTTTCAAGCTAACAAAGTGACCTATTAGAGTTAACTATTACTTCTTTGGCAGAAGACATGAGACTATGGCTCAGAGACAAAGGACTTTATTACTCATGGTGAAGGCAGTAGCCTGAGCTTCGTGTTGGTTTGTGCCAGTTCTCTGTGCCCCTCAAGTCTCCAGGGATGATACAAAGGACCCATCATCTATGCCTGGCACACGCAGTGGACTACATTAGGGAGAGAAGCACCGAGCCTGGGGAATTTGCTGCATTTGTAATAAGCCTACCCTTTTACTAGGGGCAATGTTACCTCCTTCTTCAAGCTTGCTTGTTGCAAACACAACCCTGGGAAATGGACAAGGTAAGGAGCAGTCAAGATTTATCTTCTTGGTATGTCAAGAACTTGCAGGCATGCTCAGGACCCAGAGCAGACTGTCTCTCCCAACACAGATCGCATTGCATGTCAGGTGATAGTCATGACCAGTGTCTAACATCACAGTGCCATAGAAAATATATGGTGTAGTTGCCCTGTGGGATCAAAAGAGGAAAAATTCCCTGGAATATCACCTGTTGGAGAAGAAGACACTGAAGGAAGTGAGATTCAACCTGGCCCTTGAAAACAGAATCACATTTGGATCCAAGAGACAAAGAAACATAAGAAAGAACTGTAATGAGAAAAGCCCTTTAATTACTCCACCTGGGCAGGGTGGATCAGAAGAGGAAGAGAGCAGTTCCGACACTGGGGTAAGTTGTCCAGGAATATATGTGTCAATGAAAGTCTGAGCTACACAGGCACTGGATTTGGGAGGGGAGGGACAGATGGAAAGGACCTACAGAGGATACTTCAGTTCAAGCTGGTGAGACGAGAATGGTGTTGAGAATTTTGAAATCTTTGTATATTTTCTTTGCGCTCAGGGCAGAACAGCCCAATTATGAGTGTACCTTGTGCTTTAATGCAGGGGATTCTAAGCTCTGGAGGTCTCTGAGCTTGGCCATCCCTGCCTGGAACACAGAATGGGATGGTGACAAGTGTAGTTTCTGGTCATACCCTCCACCACTCCCACCCAGCTTTTCTAACATCCTATTTTTCCACATTTGGATCCCTTTCCTTACATAAAAAAACCGCTAAGATGATTATCCCTGCATCAAGTAATTAGGAAGCTTCATTAGGATAATTCTGATAAAACCCAACTTCCAATTATAACACATATACAATTACTGGTGGCTATGGTCTCATCACTTAGTTTTTTTACTATGAGCCTTTCCTCACCTTTCGTCATTATACTGTGGCTGATAATGGTCTCCTTTGGGATCTGTTTCTTTACTCAAATAAAAGAAAATGTTGGGAAAAAAAAAAACGCTGGTCAGTGAGCTAATAGAAATGAATGTAAAATCATTTGACCTCTGGACCACAGTATTACCAACAACCAAAGGAATCAAAGTCCTAGATTTTTAATGTTTCTTAATGCATAATTTATCATGTCTGTCACCTTTCTCTGTTAATCATGTTATTAATATTCAGAATTTACTTGGATTGGAGAGAATTCTAAAAGAATTCATCATGTGTAGGTTTACCTAAGTATCTCCTCTTGGTTTTGTTTTATACATGATTTGTTATACACATGATTTCTTCAGTTTTATTAGAGGAAGTATGCACAATGGCTGGCAGCAAACTTAGTATCCACAGTAAAAGACCTGCCTTGTTTTCACACTTGCCATTTTGAATGGCCTTATAAAAATATTTTATAGAACACAGCTTTCAGTGCTTGTAGAGGATTCTCCGATAAAGCTGTCAAAGGGCAGAAGTAAAGGCATTGCTTAAGCCAGAAAGAGAATTCCAAAGAAACACATAAACATAATTACAGGTGGTGTACAGTTATAAAAAAACAAAGCCAAGCATTTTAACAGCTGGAAGAAGGGGGGAAAAATGAAGTCTTTTGGTGTGTTTCTAATGAACAGACTCCATGAGACATAAAGCAGCATTTACCTCCGATGCATATTCAAAAAAGGTTGTGATTTGTGTTTGTTTTTTTTGTAAATGGTTTCATTTTGTTGCAAATGAGAGTATATACAAAATTAATGTTCTTTTTCAAAGGGTATTCATTTTAATGACAGTGGAATATGTGGTCAATAAAGTTGAAATTTTTAGATTGAGGACAAAATTCAGGTATTGTTTATGTTTTTGGTTATGGTACATTAAGAGATGTCACTATATTGGTTCTAATTTTGAATTGCCCCCTGAGAGTTAAAAAATATCTAACTAAAATTTATATATACTCTCCCAAGTTATTCTCTGGTGTGTCTTTAAGGTGAGGATGGTAATTTCATCCAAGAATGCCCTCTTCTTCAGGGAGTCTGTAGCAATCTAATCCCTGCAGTCTGGTAGATCTGGAGATAGGATAGAGTGAACCCTGGGCCATCAGATGCATCAAGAACACCCACACATGAAGGCACATCTTGATTCTGTAGGGATGACACCTGGTCCACATCTCCAGTCCTGACCTCCATCATGTGCTCCAGACCCACCTTTGCACCGATCACTGACATCTCCGTGGACAGGCTCCCAGTAACTCAGATTTATGTGTCCCAGACCACATTGCTTATTCTACTTTGAAGATTGCTGCTTTCCCACAGGCCCCCCCGCCCCCCGGCATAGCTGCTGGCATCTCATGCTCCCACTCATAATGTATGCCTCAGAATCATCTCCTACCCATTAATCTCCCTCATCCCAGTCTGCCCCCAACCAATGGCCATGCCCTATTGGTTTTAGCTTCAAAGTCACTCTCGGACTCCCAGTCTCCAAGCTTCTCCGTGCACTCTGGTTTCACCTCTCTGCAACAGCATCACCTGTGTTTCCAGTCTTTCATTTCAACACATATTTACTGAGCACCTGCTACATCCCAACTTCTGTGGTAGGTCCTGCAAAAGGTGTTTCTCTCCATCATTTGTGAAAATAGCTTACATTATCTTTTTCCCAATTTCACACATCTTCAGAGGTATCTCATCACTTAGGAAAAAAAAAAACCCTTAGCCTTTTGCCAGCCACATCGGTGCATGCTCTTTTCCACAACTGCACTCCTATCCCATTCCATCCTTAGTGGCCACAGGAGCAAGGAGGGCACTTGAGATGGCCATAGTAACAGTGCACAGAAGACTTAAGGCAGATGTCTAAGCCCTGCTACAACCACTTAGAAAACTGAAACAAAAAAACCACCAAGAGCTTTTGACCACAACAGAATTAGAGGAACTGGATTTAGTCTCCCACCTAAAACAATTCCCCACCCTCACCCCCACAACAAAAGAAAACAGACAAAATATGAAGACATTGAACATCAGGCATTGAAGGACAGTGATCCCTGCGATATGGGCAACAAATGAGATGAGGCCTGTCGTTGCCCTGGATTACAGCCTCAAGAGCCTCCAGGTCACAGAGCAGGGAAGACTCCCTGTGTTGGGGACACAAAGCTGAGTCATAGGGAGACTAAAGCCTGAGGACTAGAGTTCCCAGGACAGTATAGTGGAGGGGAGAGGACTCTGGAGTCTTTAGAGGGTCCCTCTAGAGTATTCAGTTGGATAATGATTAGCCTTTGCATGTGAAGGAACTATTGGAGTCTGGGGAAAGAACCACAGAAAACGGTTTAGAGAACAGTGTCTGTTCTTAGACCTGTTCTAACAGGTCTAGAGTAGCACGTGTCCCCACATTGTTCAGAGTAGTCAGCATACCCTTACCTCAGGAGTGGGAAATAATTAGCCCTAGATTGAGCCCTGCTCAGTTCTGCCTAACAAATCTTAAAAATGAGATGCAGTTCTCTGTCTTCCCATTGCCATGGAACAATTTAACCTTGGGGATGTGTTTAAACATTGTATGTTAACTTTGTTCCCTGTAATATTATCATAGTCACCCACCTTTTGGCTAGTTTACAAGTCAGCTTTGAGAACAAATGAGCAGAGAAAGGGATTGCAGAAAGACTTTGTGTCTTACATAATGACTTACAGGAGAGTGGGGAACTCTATTAAAAAGTGATATAGATGATAACACATGGCCTCACGTATACATGAGTAAACCACTGGGAATGCTCCCAGAATAGAAAGTCATGTGGACACATACCTAGTACATGTATGATGCATGTCAGTGAAGAAATGCAATGAGCATTTCCCACCTCCTCTTGAGGATTTGTGAATCCTTTGATTAGATCACCAAAAATAACTTCATTAGTCCAATGGTCTTTCAGGTGAAAGACCCATTTTTCCTGATAGCTTTTTGAGTAGACACAGTATTTTGTACCTTTTTGAATGAATAAAAGTGGATTGGAGGACATAGCCTTACAGGTAGACCTCGTGTTTTTTTGTGCTTCATTTTACTGCACTTCTCAGATACTGTGTTCTTTACAAATTGAAGGTTTGTTAGCATCTAGTAAGTCTATTGGCAACATTTTCCCCACAGCACTTGTTCACTTCATGTTTCTGTCACATGTGGCAATTCTCACAATATTTTAACTTTTATTATTATTATTTTTGTCATGGTAAGCTGTGAGCAGTGATCTCCAATGTTTTACTATTATGATTGTTTTGGGGCACCATGAACCATGTCCATATATGAAATGGCAAACTGAATCGATAAATGTATATATTCTGACTGCTCCATTGGCCATCCATTCTCTGGTCTGCTCTCTGTCTCTCTCTTTGGGTCTTCCTCTTTCCGAAGACATAACAATTTGAAAGCAGGTTAATTAATAACCCTACAACAGCCTCTACGTGTTCAGGTGAAAGAAAGAGTTGCACATCTCTCCCTTTAAACCAAAAGCCAAAACAAAAAATGATTAGGCTTGTTGAAGGCTGAGATAGGATAAAAGCTAGAGCTCTGGTGCCAGTTATCCAATTTGTGAATACAAAGAAAAAGTTCTTGAAGGAAATCAGAAATGCTAAGTGAACAGATGAATGTTAAGTAAGAAAAATAGCCTATTGCTGATCTGGAGAAAGTTTTAGTGGTCTGGATAGAAGGTCAAATAGCCACACATTCCTTTAAGCAAAAGCCTAATCCAGAGCAAGGCCCTCATTCTCTTCAGTTCTACGAGCGGTGAGAGAGGTGAGAAAGCTGCAGGCAGAAAGTTTGAAGCTAAAAGAGGTTGCTTCATGAGGTTTAAGGAAAGAAGCTGTCTCTATAACATAAAAGTACAAAGTGAAGCAGCAAGTGCCAATATAGAAGTTGCACTAAGTTATTCAGAAGATCTAGGTAAGACCATTGATGAAGGTGGCTGCATTCAACAATAGATTTTCAATGGAGATAAAACAGCCTCCTATAAGAAGAAGATGTCATCTAGGACTTTTATAGCTAGAGAGTAAAAGTTGATGATGCCTGGCCTCAAAGATTCAAACAACAGACTAACTCTGATGGAGATACACAATGAAATTAATGTCATTTTCATGCCTGCTAACACAATGTCCATTTTGCAGCCTAAAAATCAAGGAGTAATTTTCAACTTTCAAGTATTCTTATCTAAGAAATACATTTCATGCAAGTCAGAACTGCAGTGAGATATCACCTCACACCTGTCAGAATGGCTAAACTCAAAAACACAAGAAACAACAAGTGTTTACAGGGATGTGGAAAAAAAGGAACCCTCTTACATTTTTGGTGGGACTGCAACATGGTGCGGCCACCCTGGAAAACAGTATAGAGGTTCCTCAAAAAGTTAAAAGTAGAACTACCCTATGATCCTGTAATCACATTACTGGATACTGCCCCCAAATTACAATAACACTAATCGAGGGAAAGTGGTTAAGATGATGGAGGAGTAAGGTGACCCTAAGCTTACCTCATCCCTCAAACACAGCTAGATAAATATCAAATCATTCTTTTTTTTTTTTAATGTTTTATTTATTTCTAGGAGAGAGAGAGAGAGAGAGACAGCGCGAGCAGGGGAGGGCCAGAGAGAGGAAGTCACAGACTGAAACAGGCTCCAGGCTCTGAGCCGGCAGTCAGCACAGAGCCCGACGCGGGGCTCGAACCCACGAACCGGGAGATCATGACCTAAGCGAAAGTCGGACGCTTAACCGACTAAGCCACCCAGGCGCCCCTATCAAATCATTCTTAACACCCAAGTAATTGATCTGAGGACTGAGAAAACAAAGCTGCACATCTACAAGTATAAAAATGACCACCTCATGGAAGGTAGGAGCTGTGGAGAATTGATTTGGGGGAGAACTGTGGGTGTTCTGGAGGGGAGGAAGCCCTGATGGTGGAGAGAGGAGTGAGAGGGAAAGAGTGAAAAAATAGTGAAAATGCAGAAGGGATTGCACAAGAAAACCCTTCCCCAAAACCATTGACAGGGAAAAGGAGAGTGGCTGAATACTTCAAGTCTTCATAAGCAACAGACTAAAGTTTGAGAGGTCCACACCATCACCAAGGTTGTGCCTGGTTGGCTTAGCAGTGCTCTAGCGTGGAAGGACAGCAGAGACTCGGGAGCAGACAGCATAGTCTGAAGATCTCTTGGGTCGCTCAGGGAGAAACAGTTTCCCTACTTGGAGGAAACTCGATGAAAGACACCGTTCACCAGCATAGGAACAAAGACACCAAATGAGGGAAGCAAGCATTGGTGCAAGATTTCTTCTGTGATTTACCATAAACCCCAGACCACTGTGTTGGTTGTGTGACTGCTTTTCTGGGACAAACTGGCACTGGCCACAGCACAATGAGACCCTCCCCTAAAGGATCAGCATTGGGGAGGGAATCTCTGAAGTTTGGAGTTTTGAAACCCAGCCACACCTGAGATAAAACATGGGAATACTGTGTCACCTGGCAGGTGGACAGCTCCAGCATGGTTAGGGTGAAGGCAGAGATTTGATGGAAGCTGAGGACATGGGAGAGGTAACTGTTTGCTGTTCTGTGAGGGCTTCCTGAGGAAGGGTGGGTGCGAACTCCCCTCTCTATGGGTGAGAATGGAGTGATGCCATTCCCCTCACCTGGTCATCAACATTGACTGACTTCAGTGAGCAAAATAGCACCATCAAGTGGAAGCCAGAGCTGCTACGCCAAGCCCCACCCCACTGTGCCCTGCAGGTGCATCTCCAATGGGGCAAATCAGGAATCAGTGCAGCAGGCCACAACCCCAGAATCCAGAACAACCCCTCACACACACCAAGTCTGTTGATCATGGAGTGCTGCAAACCTTCAGCTCTAGGGTAAACAGGATCTAGCTTCCTTTGGGTTTTTTGGTTGTTGTTGGGTTTTTGTTTTTTGTGTGGGTTTTTTTTTTTTTTTTTTTGGATACAGAAAAAACAGGTTTTTAAATATTATTATTTTTTAATGTTTTTATTTATTTCTAGGAGAGAGAGAGAGAGAGACAGCGTGAGCAGGGGAGGGTCAGAGAGAGAGAGAGGGAGTCACAGACTGAAACACAGGCTTCAGGCTCTGAGCTGGCAGTCAGCTCGAATCCACGAACCGCGAGATCATGACCTAAGCGAAAGTCGGACACTTAACCGACTAAGCCACCCAGGCGCCCCTTAAATATTATTTTTTATTATTTGTTTTCTCTTTTCCTTTTTCTTGTTTTAAAATATTTTTGGATCAAGTTTCTCTTAACAAGCAGACTGAAACACACTTAGAATCTAGCTTCCTTTTTTTTTTTTTTTAACCTCCAAAATGACAAGATGGAGGAATTCAGCCCAAAAGATAGAACAGGGAAAGTCATGAACAGGGATTTAATCAATACAGACATAAGTAAGATGTCTAAAGTAGAATTTGAAACAATAATTATAAGGATACTAGTTGGGCTTGAAAAAAGCATAGAAAACACTAGAGAATCCTTTACTGTAGAAATAGGAACTAAAAACTAGTCAGGTTGAATTTAAAAATTCACTAACCAAGATGCAAGCCTGAATGAATGCCAAGACAAGGAATATGGATGAACTAGAGGAACAAATCAGTGATAGAGAAGATAAAATTACAGAAAGTAATGAAGCTGAAAAGAGGAGGGAAAGAAAGGTATTATATCATGAATGTAGACTTAGGGAACTGAGCTACTCCTTAAAGCATAATAACATTAATATCATAGGAGTCTCAGAAGATGAAGAGAGAGAAAAATGGGCAGAAGGTTTATTTGAGCAAAATATAGCTGAAAATTTCTTTAATCTGAGGAGGGAAACAGATATTGAAATCCAAGAAGCACATGGGAGCAAGAGAACTCCCAATAAATTCAACAAAAGGTGGTTATCACCAAGACATATCATAGTCAAATTCACAAAATACACAGAAAAGGAAAGAATCCTGAAAGCATCAAGGAGAAAAAAAAAGTCCTTAAGCTACAAGGAAAGACAGATCAGGTTTGCAGCAGATCTGTCCACAGAAACCTGGCAGGCCAGAAGAGAGTGGCATGATATTTTCAATGTGCTTAATGGGAAAATATGAAATTTGCAGCCAAGAATGCTTTATTCAGCAAGGCTGTCACTCAGAATAGAAGGAGAGATGAAGAGTTCCCTAGAGAAGCAAAAACTAAATAGTTTGTAAGCACTAAGCCAGCCCTGCAAGAAATATTAAAGGGAACTCTTTGAGGGGGAAGGGAAACAAAACCAACAAAGACTAGAAAGGAATAGGGAACATCACCAGAAACATTGAGTTTATAGGTAACATAATGGACTAAATTCATATCTATCAGTAATCACCCTGAATATAAACAGGCTAAATGCTCCAATCAAAAGACATAGGGGTATCAGAATGTATAAAAATAAAAACAAGACCCATTTATATGCTGCCTACAAGAGACTCATTTTATAAAGACCTAATGACACCTGCAGATTGAAAATGAAGGGATGGAGAACCATCTATCATGCTAATGGATGTCAAAAATAAAATAGCCAGAGTATCAGACTATTATATCATACTTATATTAGGCAAACTGGATTTTAAACCAAAATCTATAACAAGAAATGAAGAAGAGCATTATATCATAATTAAGGGGTCTATCCATCAAGAAGATCTAACAATTATAAATATTTATGCCCCCAACTTAAAAGTACCCAAGTATATAAATCAATTAATAACAAACATAAAGAAACTTATTGATAATAATCCTATCATAGTAGGAGACCTTAATACCCCACTTAAAGCAATGGACAGATCACTAAGCAGAAAATCAACACGGAAACAATGGCTTTGAATGACACACTGGACCAATTGGACTTAAATTATATTCAGAACATGGCATCCTAAAGCAGCAGAATACACATTCTTGTCAAGTGTACATGGGACATTCTTCAGAATAGATCACATATTGGGTTATAAACCAGTCCTCAACAAGTACAAAATGTGGAGATCATACCATGCATATTTTCAGACCACAACACTATGAAACTTGAAGTCAACCACAAGAAAAAATTAGGAAAGCCCACAAATACATGGAAGATTAAATAACATTCTACTATAGGATGAATGAATTAACCCAGAAATTAAAGAAGAAATAAAAAATATATATGGAAGCAAAGGAAAATTAAAACATGAAAGTCCAACCCTTTGGGATGCAGCAAAGGCAGTCTAAGAGAGAAGTATATTGCAATACATGCCTATATCAAGAAGCAAGAATAGTCTCAAAAACACAACCTAATCTTACACCTAAAGGAGCTGGAAAAGGAGCAACATATAAAACCTAAATCCAGCAGAAGAAGAAAAATTAAAAAAACTAAAGCAGACATAAATGAGAGAGAAACAAACAAAAAAAACAGAACATATCAATGAAACCAAGAGCTGGTTCTTTGAAAATACTAATAAAATTAATTGATAACCTCCTAGCCAGACTTGTCAAAAAGAAAGGAGAAAGAATCCAGGTAAAGTTATGAAAGAGGACAGATCACAACTAACATGACAGAAATACAAATAACTATAAGAGAATATTATGAAATAATATATGCCAACAAACTGTGCAATCTGGAAGAAATAAATTCCTAGAAACATATAAACTACCAAAATTGAAACAGGAAAAAATAGAAAGTTTGAATGGAGCCATAACCAGCAAAGAAATTGAATCAGTAATCAAACATCTCCCAACAAACAAAAACCCGGAGCCAGATGGCTTCCTAAGGGAATTCTACAAGACATTTAAAGAAGAATTAATACCTGTTCTTCTTACACTGTTTTAAAATAAGTAAATAAATAAAGAAAGAAGTAAAAGGAAAACTCCCAAACCTCTTCTAGGAGGCCAGGATTACATTGACTCCAAAACCAGAAAAAGACCCTACAGAAAAGGAGAATTACAGATCAATATCCCTGAACATGGATGCAGAAATTCTCAACAAGGTACTAGCAAACTGAATTCAACAGTACATTAAAATAATTATTCACCACAAGTGGTATTTATTCCTGGGCTTAAGTGATGGTTCAATACTCGCAAATCAATCAACATGGTATACTACATTGATAAAAGAAAGGATAAGAACCACATGATTCTCTCAATAGATGCAGAAAAATCATTTGACAAAATACAGCATACTTTCTTGATAAAAATTCTTAACAAAGGAGGGGAAGATGGAACGTACTTCTACATCATAAAGGCCATATATGAAAGACCTACAGATAACTTCATCCTCAATTGGGAAAAAAATGAGAACTTTTCCTCTATAGTCAGTAACAAGACAGGGATTTCCACTCTCACCATTACTATTTAACATAGTACGGGAAGTCTTAGCCTCAACAATCAGACAACAAAAACAAATAAAAGACATCCAAATTGGGAAGGAAAAAGTCACTTTCACTATTCAAAGATGACATGATACTCTATGTAGAAAACCAAAAAGACTCCACCAAAAAATCTGCTATAACTAATACATGAATTCAGCAAAGTCACCAGATATAAAATCAAGGTACAGAAATCTGTTGCATTTTTATATACCAATAATGAAGCAGCAGAAAAAGAAATCAAGGAATCAATCCCATTTTACAGTTATACCAAAAACCATAAGATATCTAGGAATAAACCTAACCAAAGAGGTAAAAGATCTATAGTCTGAAAACTATAGAACACTTAGGAAAGAAAGTGAAGAGAACACCAATAAATGGGAAAACATTCATGCTCATAGATTAGAGGAACAAATATTGTTAAAATGTGTATATCACCCAAAGCAATCTACACATTTAATACAATCTCTATCAAAATGCCACCAGCATTTTTCACAGAGCTAGAAAAGCTAATCTTAAAATTTGCATTGAAGGACAAAAGACCATGAATAGCCAAAGCAATCCTGGCAAAGCAAAGCAAACCTGGAGACATCATAATTCCAGACTTCAAGCTATATTACAAACCTGTAGTCATCAAGACATTATGGTACTGGCACAAAAGCAGACACAAGATCAATGGAACAGAATAGAAAACCCAGAAATCTTTACAATCTTGGATTAGACAAGAAGTTCTTTAGACTTGACACAAAAAGCATGATTTATAAAAGTAAAAATTGGTAAGCTGGATCTTAAGAACATGAAACTCATCAAACTTGTGTTCTGTGAAAACTTAGACAAGCTATGAACTGAGAAAAAATATTTGCAAACCACATATCTGACAAAAGACCCGGATCTAAAATGCAAAAAGAACTTACAAAACTCAATAAAGATGCATAAAATTCAGTTGGGAAATTGGCAAAAGATATGAACAGACACTTTACCAAAGAGGACATAGATGTCCAGTGAGCACACATAGAGTGCCTGGGTGGCTCAGTCGGTTAAGCCTCTGACTCTTGTTTTCATTTAGCTCAGGTCATGATCTCACGGTTCATGGGTTTGTGCCCTACATGGGGTACTGTGCTGACAGTTCAGAGCCTGCTTGGGATTCTCGTTCTACCTCACTTACTGCCCCTCCCCAGCTCATTTGCTCTCTCTCTCTCTCTCTCTCTCTCTGTCTGTCTGTCTCTCTCTCTCTCAATAAATAAACTTAAAAAAAAATGAGCACACATAAAGATGTTCAGCAGCATTGGCCATCAAGGAAATGCAAATTAAAACCATATTGATATATTACTACACACCTATCTGAATGGCTAAAATAAAAATAGTGATACCAAATAAAAATAGTGATACCAAATGTGGGCGTGGGCAAGGAAGCAGAGAAGTTGGATCATTCCTACATTGCTGGTAGGAACGTAAAATGGTTCAGCCACTCTGGAAAACAGTTTCTCATAAAACTAAACATTCAGTTACCGTGTGACCCAGCAACTGTACTCTTGGGCATTTCTCCAAGAGAAGTAAAAACTTATGGTCACACAGAGACCTGTACACAAATATTAATGGCAGCTTTATTTGTATAACCCAACAAACCGAAAACAACCCAGATATTTCTCATCTGGTGCCTGATTAAGCAGATTGTGGTACATCCAAACACAGGAATACTGCTCAACAGTGAAAAGGAATGAATTACTGATACATGCAACAGTATGGATGAATCTTGAGGGAATTACACGGAGTGAAAAAGAATAAGGTTACATGCTATATGATTCCACTTGTGTATGGGTTCTTGAAAAGATAACATTACAAAAATGGAGACTAGATTAATTGTTGACAAGAGTTGGGAAAGAGATGTTGAGCTGGAGCAGGGGGTTAGAGATATATTGGTCTATGAAAGGGCATTGTGGGCTGAGGATCTTTGTGATGATGGAAATGTTCTTCTTGATTGCATCAATGTCAGTCCTTGCTGTGATATTCCCCTACAATTTTGCAAGATGCTACCATGGGGGAAACTGATAAAGGGTATGCAGAACTTCTCTGTATTTTTCTTACACCTGCATGTGAATCTACCATTACCTCAAGTTAAAAAGTTTAATTTCAAAACTTGGCATTTTAGGGGCACCTGGGTGGCTTAGTCGGTTAAGCATCTGACTTCAGCTCAGCGCGTGATCTCACAGTTCGTGAGTTCGAGCCCCACATTGGCCTCTGTGCTGACAGCTCAGAGCCTGGAACCTGCTTCAGATTCTGTGTCTCCCTGTCTCTTTGCCCCTCCCCCATTTGTGCTGTGTCTCTCAAAAATGAATAAACGTTAAAAATAAATAAATAAATAAAGCTTGCCATTTTATTAAACACTTCAAAATTTTGAGTTACATTTTATAGTTGATAAAGATTGCCCACCCACTTAAATGTTGGTGATTCCAAGATTTTCTTAGACAGTGACTGCCTAATCACGATCAAAATTGTGAAATAGATCATTTAGTATTTAAGAATAATTTGATCAGCATTGTAGAAGAATAAACAGATGTCTCTTATTAAAGGCCAGTTTTGATTATGAAATAAACAGAAAGCTACAAAATGAAACCTCTGTGAAATGGATAGCAATTGGCCACACTCATTCTGGACCTTGATGGAAATGCTAAGGATCTGTCATCTGGGTTGTCAGAATGAGACTGACTTTCTTCTGCATTTTTTGCTCTCACAGGATCTCCTCTTCAGTGTGTGTGCCCTCAACGTCCTCTCCACCATCGTGTGTGCATTAGCCACGGCCATGTGCTGCATGCAGATGGTGTCTTCTGACGTCCTGCAGATGGTGAGTGGCCCCCTTCCTTCCCAAGCACACTCAGAATGGTAAGCCTGACCCCCTTCTCCTCCAGCCAGTTTGAAACCAACATACAGTGGACACTTCCAGCTTCCAACCAGAAGCCCCAAGGATGATAGACCCTGTGAGTCCATGGTGCCTGGAGCCCTCCTCATGTTTCCCTCTGGAAGACAGAGAACCTGTACATTTGGTACCAGTAATGTATTTATTTTAGACATTGATGGAGCTGCATGTTAATAGAGTCTGGCCACCCCCATGCCCCTCTAGATGGCCCCTAGTGTGTCCCCTGAGTAATTTTAGTGACAAGCCTATAGCCCTAGATAGCCTCTGGGTCCAGCACCTCCAGAGCAAGGTGCCTTCTTCAAGCTTTAATATTCTCTTTTAATAAAGGAAGGTTTTTAGAAGATGAGTTCTTTTCAAATTGAAAAACTGCTCATCTGTGCTTTTTAGACTTGCTAATTAACCCTGAGTTCATAATCTAGCGGCAGGTCAATGGCTGGCCATCATTTGACCCCCCTGGCCAGGGTCTTATAGTCGAATAACTGCTGCTCCCCAGGGAGAGGAATAAGAATGGGAGCAAGGGTCATGCACTTATTAATACACGTTTATAAGTACATGTTTAATAAGTAATGAAGGCTCTTTATTATTCAGCATGAATGAAACACAGCCCACTATTTGCTGTGTTACCACTAAAGTCAGTACCATAAAGAGAACTAATGGGAAGACATTGTTCTCTAGTGCTAAGGGTAGGAATCATGTGTGTGTGTGTGTGTGTGTGTGTGTGTGTGTGTGTGTGTCTGTCTGTCTGTCTGTCTCAGTCTCTCTGTCTCTCTTTTTGCTTCTTCAAGATCTGTCTACCTCCCCTTCAGTGTTTTATGTCTCTCACGAAAGGAGAAGCACATTATTCTTGTAGTAGGCTATTTTATTTGCTCTTTCTTATCCACCCCATGGCAATACATCAGTTCATCAAGATACAGGGCCAGAGAGCATCATTACCAAGATGTTAAAAATTCATTGGTTTTAATCATATGCAACATCCGCCTCTTTGTCCCAGTGTACATCTACGCAGCTGTCACAGCCGAGGCTGACCTTTCTGAGAAGTGGCAGTTTTCCGAAAGGTATCTAATTAAGCAGTTATTCAGCAGCGATGAACTTTTGGCCCCGCTCACTGAGGCCTCATGTTGGTGATTTTCTCCAGCATGTTGTGTAAAGGAAAGGTTAAGTACCATGAGGTTCTACTCACCTCTGCAGATTTTACTATCGATCTGTAAATATCACACCAATTTGACCAAACTAACAGAACCAAAGGGCTATAAATGTAAACGTTTGCTTTCCCTGGTTTGAAGTGTTATAATGAAACCCACAGACTAAATAAGCATCAGGACTACAGAAGCTATGATAGTATACAACTGCATCATTAAGAGCAGGCTCATTCCCTCGTTCCACCATGGGGAACCTGGGCGTGCCTGGAGTTCTGGGCCTGGCGACAGCCATGTCTGGGTTGGAGTCCCATCTCTTCTGCATATGAAGCAGGGGACTCTAGATGTGTCACTGAACCCACCTGAGCCTCACTTTCCTCACCTCTGAAATGGACCAAATGACATACCTGGTGAACATTCAAGAAACATGACCTATTCGACTCATAAATGTGGGCAGAATATTGTTTGTTACTGAGCTACCACAGTGAATGCCATGGTCCTGATGTACTTTGCCAACTGTAAAACACCGCAGGGAAATAAGGTGTTTTTGCAACTATGACAGCCACCTTCACAATCTCTGGTTGTTTCGTGGCTGAATGAAGTTTGATTCTAACCCCTGGCTTAAGCAGAAATCGGTTAAATTCCTCCAGGCAAGTCCTTTCCCTTTCTGACCATGGGCTATGGGACCAGATAAGCTCAAGGAGAACAGGTGGTATATGACCATGGTGCCTTGTGGAACCAGTGCATGACTTTGGGCACATCACTGCCTGTTTGTCCCAGTTTCCTCTGCTGTATGTAAGGCTGTTAATACTCTGTTGTCCTCCCTGGGCCAGTGAGAAAGAAATCATATAATGCATGTATGTGAGCTTTGAAAAACCCTGGTGGTCATATGGAGGAGGTGGGCTTTGACCACATGGGTCAGAGCCTGGGCAAAGCTGGCCACACAGGCTGCACCCTTGAGAAAGAAGAAGTGGAAAGCCCAGAGGCTCATGGGTATGCCCTATAGGATGGAAGCTGGTACCAACTTATTCATGAGGATGCCTCAAACTCTTTTTAATTTTTTAGAAGAGTCTTCTCCTTTTTCTCCAGCTATACTCCATTCTAATTGACTTTAATTTTCTTCCTTCATTTCATTAGACTATTTAATTAAAGAAGTAATGTATAATCACTGAAACGAGTAAAATATAGAGATAGATAAAAGCATAGTTAATAATCTACCTTCTCCCATCTCATTCTCCTGAGGAAACTTTGCAGTGAATCCTTCCATTTCTTTACTGATTTCCTAGTGTTTATATTAACATATATGACTAGTCTTTTTTCCTTGTTTCTCCTTCCCTTCTTCCCTTCATCCTTCTCCTTCCTTCCATTATTTCTTCCTTTTAACCAAATGGGATCACGCCATTCATTATCACTCTGCAGCGTGGTTTTAATAGCCTGAAGTTCTCACAGACATCCCTCCAGGTTAATCTACACAGAAATGTGTTTGTGTGCACAGTGAGTCATAATATGGATGTAACGTCAGTCAGTTGGCCATCTATGAGAATGCTTGAGTTCTTTCTTATCTTTTTTTTTTTTTTTTTTTGAGAGATGGCACAAGTGAGCAAGGGGCAGGGAGAGAGAGGAACAGAGAGAGAGAGGGAGAGAGAAGCAGGGTTCATCCTCACCTGAAGTAAGGCTCCTGCTCACCCAAAGTGGGGCTGGAACTCATGAACCATGAGATCATGGCCTGAGCCGAAGTCAGAGGCTTAACCAACTAAGCCATCCAGGTGCCCCTTTCTTTTTAAAAAAAATTTTTTTTAATGTTTGCTTATTTTTGAGAAACAGAGACAGAGACAGAGTGTGAGCATAGACAGAGACAGAGTGTGAGCAGGAGAGGGGCAGAGAGAGAGGAAGACACAGATCCTAAGCAGGCTCCAGGCTCTGAGCTGTCAGCACAGAGCCCAATGCAAGGCTCAAACTCACAAACCGCGAGATCATGACCTGAGCCGAAGTTGGACACTTAACCAGCTGAGCCACCCAGGTGCCCCATGGCACCCCTTTCTTATTTTTGATTTTGGTTTTGTTTGTGCCTGTGCAGATGGTGCTTTAGTAAGCACATACAGTCATAGCTCCCTTAGCCCACCTGTGCTGACCCCACTGGCTGAGTAGCCATGGCTCTCCATCCCGCCCATAAGACACACTGCCTGCTCCCCACAGCACATTTGTTCACCAGCAGCCTCTGTGGTTCACTCATGTGCCATCTCTGCTCCCTGTAGTCGGGTTACAAGGTTTCCAGGGGACAGTTGTATCTGTCTCCAAAGCAGTCTATGTCAGTGGCATTTGGATTGGAAGTGCATATTTTAGTACTATATAAGCCGGTGAAATATGAGTGCAACAAAGAGAATTGCTTCTTTTATAGAAAAGAACTGAATGCTTTGGAACGATTCAGTGAAGGGTCGCCGGATATATTGCTCTCAATTTTGGTGTAGGTGAGATGATTATAAGAAGTTGAGATACAGATTTTTAAAAATCTAGGACGTGTCTGCACACACATTGTTTCACAAGTATCTTTAAGCTCCAGCTCTGCTCCAAAAGCACAGAAATGCAAAACAAACTCATTCTCATAGGTGTAGTTTCTACAATAAAGACCACAGGGCGCTCCAGACAGAGACTCACAGCAAGGGCCTTAGCCTGGCGTGGAAGGAACTTATTTCTTATTTCTGGGGATCAGCATTTGGGGATAAATAACCATTTGGGGAACTCATATAATGAATGCATGTATACATGAGATGCAAAGCTTTAATGCCTTGTGTCAGAATTTAGAATGCTGAAGTACTCTAATATTTTTGGAAATAGTGCAAAAGGCGATCTGAGTGTAAAATTCAGTTTATAGATATGGTTTCGTGGAGAAAGCTTTTACCTACAAAGTGTCTCTAATCTCACATTTTTAGTTTTATTTCTTGAGCATAATCTCATTTTCCTATTCAACTCTTTTCCTCCCCACATACTTTATTGGCAGCCAGTTTAGCCCGAAGGACATCATCTGCTATTACATGCATCTCCATTAGGTACTTGCCTGTGAACTTCGTATTTTATTATTGTCGTTTATGTTCTCAACACTAGTCACATGTCCTGTAAAGCAGAACACCTCCAGAAAGTGCAGACAGGGCATCATTGCCCATGGAGAGAGCAAGGGGTGTCACGGCCAGAGACGGTTGGAACACCACCTCCTGGAAGTCCCAGAATCTCTCAAGTTCACCAGTATCTTCACCACTCTGGCTCACCCACTGCCTGTCCAGGAAGTTGGCCCTCCTTGGACCCACAATGGCCTTCCTTGAGGTCTGGGTTTACCAGAAACATCTCTAGGGAGTAGGTGCTACTTAATGTATATCAGACTAGGACCCAAGGGTGCCTGATTAATCTTAAAATCTAGTCATAGCAGATAATCCTAAAAGTGATACATAAAAGCTACAAACACTTTATTTTCACTTTAAATATGCAGATGAGCATTTACCCATCAGGGTTTTTGATTGGGGGCCAAGATCTTCTGTTCGATTATGGGTCTACACATTGGTGTACCAAGTTGCATTTCTTTTTTTTTTTTTTTCTTAATTTATTTATTTTTGAGAAAGCACAAGCAGGGAAGGGGCAGAGAAATGAGGACAGAGGATCCAAAGCAGGCTCTGCATTGACAGGCTGACAGCAGCGAGCCTGATGCGGGGCTCAAACTCACGAAGATCATGACCTGAGCTGAAGTCTGACACTCAACCAGCTGAGCTGCCCGGGTGCCCCCCAAGTTACATTTCTTGTATAAACTTCATGGAAATCTCACCCTCTATAATTTCCAGATTCCGTTCCTTGCAATGGGCGTGAGCCAGGCAAAGAGAGCTGCATGGACTTCCCCGGATGTTTTCTGACTCCTCTGCACTCTCTTACACCTACCTTTGCCAGGACCCAGCTTGGCAGCGCTTTCTGCTCAGCCGCTCTCTTGCGTCAAGTCTTTCCAGAGCGTTCAACCTGGTTCTCGTAAAACGAGCGAGTTTTCCTGCCTGTGTTCATGTTTTGGTAGGAATGACAGTACTAACTGAAACTGCCCTGCGACTGTTCGGGAATGCGCCCCTGTGCCCTGGGTGGGCGGGGACACTCGAAGTGCACCTGCTGTGATGACAGGAGTGGAGAGCAGCAAGGTGCCTCAGGCAGGCGTCGCTCCAGGGTCTGGAGCGTGGAGGGAAAGCTCAGCTCATCAGGTGAGGTTGGCAAGGAGAGGTGGATTAAGAAAACTTCTTACTGTAGTCATACTAGGGTATTTCTACCAAGTCTCAGGAAGGGTAGAGGAAGAGGTCTGTTCCCCTGCATTTCTTAGTCCCTGTAGGAAATCTCAAAAGTACGTGTGACCCATTCAGGAGCCAGAGTGTGGCGGGGAAGCTGGTAGAGTGTGCTCTGTTTCCCAGTGAACCAGAGAGGCAGCTGCTGGTCGGGAGGCTGGGGAGGGTGTAAAAGGAGGCTGGCAGGCTTGTCCTGGGGCCTGGAGGAGACACGGCTGCTCAGAACTCAGAGGAGTTCCTGGAAATTCCAGCCCCTTGTCTCCAGACCCCTGCAGACCTGTCCTTCCCTACACTCCTTACCTCTCCACCTCCCCCCATGGCCGGAGATGGAGGCATAGTGACTGGAGAGCTAATATTTGTGATATGGTCCTTTCTTGAAGCCACACAACACTGCCATCTGGGTGTGTGACCTAGAAATGGTGTTTCCCAGCGTGACCCTGTCAGGCCAGGTGGGGTCAGGGAAGGAGATCGAAACTCAAAGGGGTCAGTAATGTGCTTATAGTCTTGTGGACCCTCAGTGGTCAAGCTGGGTCACCCGAGGCCTGCTGACTTCTTCACACCCCATCTCAGACCCCAGACTGTGAGCTAAGTGTTAGGGTCTCCACTAAGGGGGCCTCGGGAAGCCCAGCCCTCCCCGCTGGTCTCAGAGCGCCTGCAAGGGCAGCACACACTTAAGTTGGGATTCCCTCTCCAGAGCGGACGTATGAGAAGGGGCTTCCTTCCAGCAGGGTCTAAAATGCACACTCTTCTTTTGTGGATGCCAAGGGCTGGGCAATAATGACGCTCCCATCAGGTGTGTGAACCCCTCAGCCAAGTACTGGCACCCCCCTGCTTGCCACATGCCTTTGTCACCTCGTGGAACAAACAAGGCAGTTACAGATGGCCCAGGGCAAGTAGGACCATCTGGGAAAGAAGTGGCGACTCAGAGCTGATTTGCCACCCACCATACCCAGGTGCAGGCTCAGACTTTATGCCTGCCGTGCTGACGTGAGGAGCCTGCAGCGTGGCGGGGGGTGGGCTGGCGAAGGGGCATTCCTACCGGGTCCTGAAGGATGAGTAGGAGGTTGCCAAGTGGGAGGGAGGTGGGGATCTAGGAAGAGGGTACAGACTGTTTGGTATTTGGGGTTGGTTCAAGGAGGGAAGGAAGAGATTTTGGCACTGGTTGGTTAGTAAGTAAGGAAACTGGAACTAGATAGGATGCAGGAAGCAGAGGTCTCATCAAAGAGTTTTCAACAAGAATGACTGTCGGATTGGTTTAAAATTAGCTCTGCTAGGGGCGCCTGGGTGGCTCAGTCGGTTAAGCATTCGACTTTGGCTCAGGTCATGATCTCGCGGTTCGTGGGTTCGAGCCCCGCATCAGGCTCTGTGCTGACAGCCAGCTCAGAGCGTGGAGCCTGTTTGAGAGTCTGTGTCTCCCTCTCCCTCTGACCCTCCCCTGTTCACACTGTCTCTCTCTCACTCAGAAATTAATATAACATTAAAAAAAATTTTTTTTAAATAGTAGCTCTGCTAGCAGAATGGAGACTGAATTCAAGAGGAGGAAAACTGGGGTGCATGAGTGGCTCAGTCAATTAAGCACCAGACTCTTGATTTCGGCTCACGTCATGATCTCGGTTTGTGAGTTTGAGCCCCCACATCGGGCTCTGTGCTGACAGCTTTGAGCCTGCTTGGGATCTCTGTCTCCCTCTTTCTCTGTCCCTCCCTCCTCGTGCTCTCTCTCTCGCTCAAAAATAAGTAAACATTAAAAAAAAAAAAAAAAAAAGAGGAGATAGACTGGAGCAGAAAGACACGTTAGATGTTCCTATGTGGAGCAGATGTACAGTAGAGGCTGCATGGATGCCTCACAGTGAGGAGTTTCATCTACCGAGCTCTTGTTTATTGAGTACCTGCTGTACCCACAACACCAGACTCCAGCCAGGGTGAAGACTCAGATCTCACCTATGGGATTTCAACACAGTCAATATAGGGAGCTGGTAACCCACACGTGGAAGGTTCGCAGGAGCAAAGAATATACTGAGGTTACACAGCGAGGAGCAACCATGGAGGCAGCTACCACTCCTTGGGGCTGGAGGAACACAAAGTTAGGAGTGGGGAAGGAACAAACCCCCCCTTCTAGCGCCCCCTGTTGGCAAAGCCAAACAGGAAGCCAGCTGGCAAGGGAGCTGGGAAATGTGGTTTGCAGAGGTCTAGCCCCAGCATTTCAGAGCAGAGTCCAGAGGAGCCCCTGCCTCATTAAACAGATAGTGATGGGGGCGGGGAGGAGGTGTATGTCGAGTGTCACTTGCAGCCTCCCCCTGGGGCGGCTGAGGAACCTAGAGAAGAACTCAGTTTGCAACTGGCTTAGTCTGAGTTGCTTCCATAAAGGTGGAGCCAACACACTCCTAGAAAGGCGATGTGGAGTTTAGAGCAGAAGTGATTAAACCTGGCGTTTAACCTTTAAAAAGCCTCTGGTGTCTGACAGCGTCTACGCATTTTAAACCTCCTAATAGGACCTTCTGGAGCACCTCACCTCTCTCATTGAAAATGCTCCTTGTCTTTATTCCTGGTGGGATCGTACCTCCAGCAGGAAAGCGTTTTGGCTTTTGCATTTCCTGCTTCAGTGTGTTATTGATTTTTCTAATTTCTGATAGAGGCTAATTCAAAATATGTCTCTATTAGACCTCAGGGACATTTGGCCTAACTGCTCAGCTTTGTGCTATAAGCATCGGGGCTGACAGCTTTCCAAGGTAGAGGACGACAGACACACATTCGACCCCTCATAGCCGTTGACTCACCTCTGTTTCAGACAACTAAACAAAGCCACGGCTCAGACCTGCTGGAAAGGCAAGGAACGCGCTCTGTGTGTTAAGAAAACCCACATGAGACAATTTCAGTCTGTTGTGTTGCGTGTGTGGACATGGTCACGATTCTTTCTCTCTTAGTCTAGACCGTACTAGTTTCATGGAGTTTGACCATATTCAGAATTGTGACCTCACCCATACTTGGGGCAAAAATGTCCTACCATCCCAGCCTTTCATCAAGTCCAGACCACCCTACTCACTGCTGCCAGGCATTTCCTACCACACAGCTTTAACAGCACTGCTCCCTAGCTCTAGCACCATCACTGGCTCCCCGGTGCCTCCAGAAGTAATTTCTAGAGCCTTATATAAATGTGCTTTGCTTAAACACATCTTTCACTAGCTCACCTGTTACTTATTGCAGGCCCACCTGTTAAAATCCTACCAATCTGCAGACTCATTCGAATGTCATCTTCATTAACCCTTTGTTGACTGTAGGTCTCCCCACTGCTCCACATTGACTAGTGGAACTGTCCTTGCTTGGCCGTGTGCAGTTGACTGTCTCACCCCCCATGTAGTGGGAAGTCCCAGAGCCTAGCATTCACGTAGCACAGAGTCTTCCTGGCCCTGCAGGCACTCACAGCGAGGTGTTGATTGGGACTGGAGCAATGGCTCAGGCATCTCCATGCCACAGATCACCTCTTGGGAGCAGTGACCCAAGGGTGGGAAGTTACTGGCCAGTGCTTCCTATGGGAAGAAATAGAAAGCTAGGCAGAGGCAGGGTTCTTTTTGTTTATAATATTTTACCTCAAGTTTGCTCAAGCAGCATCTTCATTTTAAGGTTGCCGCACAGACTGTTCTAGAGCTCATAAAGGAATCTTTTCCCTCAGAGCAGTGTTTTACAATATTTATGAATTCCCTAGGACTATAAAAACAGTCATAGATACTATGTGTCCAAAAGGACCCATGATGAAATATTTGAGACATGTTCCACTAATGGGTTAAACAACAGGATTTGGGAACGCCTGGGTGGCTTAGTCACTGAAGCATCCAACTCTTGGTTTCATCTTAGGTCATGAGCTCACAGTTTCATGAGTTTGAGCCACATGTCTGGGCTCTGTGCTGATGGTGCAGAATGTGCTTGGGATTCTTTCTCTCCCTCTTTCTCTGCCTCTCTCCCTACTTGCACTGTCTCATCTATCTCAGAATAAATAAATAAACTTTAAAAAAGGGGGTGGTGGTGCAGACCTTCTCAGGGCCTTTAACACACTAATGCACATTATAGATCCCCAAGAAGGGAGTACAATATGTGGCATTTCCCAAATTTATTTCATTGTAGGAATTTGGGAGGGGTTGAAGAGGAACATCTTGAGAGTTTGGTGTTTTCTGATGAATGCACATCAGGAAGTACTGTCTTAAATCATGGACCTTAGACACCCTTTTTGACCAGAGGCTTTGAATAGTATAATCTGAAGAGGAAGATTTAGTGAGGAGTATAGAATTAAAGACTTCCTAGACTGGGGGCGCCTAGGTAGCTCAGTTGGTTAAGCATCTGACTCTTAATTTTAGCTCAGGCCATGATCTCACGGTTTGTGGGTGTGAGCCCCGCATCAGGCTCTGCACTGATAGCATGGAGCCTGATTGGGATCTCTCTCTTCCACTGTCCTAAAATAAATAAATAAATGTATTTTAAAAAAAAAGAAAAGAAAAGAAAAAGAAAAAAAGACTTCCCTTGGGGCACCTGGGTGGCTCAGTTGATTGAGCATCTGACTTCAGCTGAGGTTATGATCTTGAGGTTCTGGGTTCCAGCCCCACATTGGGCTGTGTGCCACAGCTCAGAGCCTAGAGACTGTTTTGTATTCTGTGTCTCCTTCTCTTTCTACTCCTCCCCTTCTCTCTCTCTCTCTCTCTCTCTCTCTCAAAAATAAGTAAACATTAAAAAAAAAAAAAAAAAAGACTTCCCAGACTGTATTTTTCCTTAGAACAGAGGCGTTCTGCATAGCAGTGTGAAAAACAAAGCCTAATGAAGCTTTGGAGGCG
Organism: Proteles cristata cristata; assembly: GCA_017311185.1. NCBI lineage: Eukaryota > Metazoa > Chordata > Mammalia > Carnivora > Hyaenidae > Proteles > Proteles cristata. The sequence continues at coordinate 98,916 of JAESUZ010000146.1, read as the reverse complement.
AGGTGTTCCTCACGGAGCCATCATTTTAAGTGTGTGTTTCGCCATCACAGCTCGAAGGTTTAAATTACATAAGTTCCAAACGGATCATTAAAGCTTATGTGTAATTAGCTTAATTAGACACAAGCCACACAAGATGTCCCAAATAACTCTGGATCTCTCTGTTTTCCAGTTCCTTCCACAAAGGGCGCATTCGGCCAGCCCTGCCTGCGTGACCCCCCATGGCACCGTTCTCCACCAGACCCTGGACTTCGACGAGTTCATCCCTCCCCTCCCCCCTCCGCCCTATTACCCTCCAGAGTACACCTGTACTCCCACAGCCGAGGCCCACAGGTGGGTCTTTCCGGAGCTGGTGGTGGTGACTGGTATTGACACCAGGAAGATGGGAGACGATCTGGGAGGTGGAACTGGCAAGAGCCGCGCTCATTTTCAGTGGGGCGGTTGAGCCAAGGAGAGCAAACGTATGAAAGCATGTGTGATTAGAGAGCAGAGCACGAACAGTGAAAGAGATCGGACCCTGGCTTAGAGATAGAACATGTCGACTGTTATCGCCGTCAGGCAACAAAAGAGAGCCTAGCCCGACGTGAGCGGCTCTATTATGTTCTCCTGAAATGCAAAACCACTATTGAGTAGTGGCCATTAGCATAACATGTAAAATGTAATTAAAGATTTAATCGGCTCTATGATTATTTTCATTTTAATGGACAGGGCCATAGAGTTTATTGAAAATGTCGATATCTTTCCAGAAAAAACAAAAAGACACACACAAAAGTTAAAACTGCATAGCGAATTAGACTTTTATTTCACAATCACAATGAGTATTCCGCCAGGGGAAACCTTGACAAGTGACGTTCTGATTGCCTCGAGAGGAACGTCAGCTGCCCAGGCTCTTCCCCCAGGAGTGATGATTCAATGGTTCTGCCTTTTCAGGGGCCTCCACTTGGACTTTGCTCCCTCTCCGTTCAGCACTTTGTATGATGTTGCCATCAACAGCCCTGGCCTGCTGTACCCCGCCGAGCTCCCCCCGCCCTACGAGGCCGTGGTGGGCCCGACTGCTGCCAGCCAGGTGAGGCCCAGGCCCCAGACAAGCCAGTTCCCTGTTACCAAGCCCTACTCCTTGCATTTGGTTTTCTATTGTTTTATTTTGGAGAGGGCACAAGTCAGGAGGGGCAGAGAGAGGGGAACAAAGGATCTGAGGCAGGCTCTGGAACGTGGGCTCGATATGGGGCTTGAACTCATGAACGGCAAGCCGAAGTCAGATGCTCAACTGGCTGAGCCACCCGGGTGTCCCTGCTTCTTGCATTTGTATTTCTCTCTAAGCCTTAGAGCAAACCGTGATCTTATCGAGGCTTGTGGAGAGGAGGCAGCAGCCTCAGAGAGTGGAACCTGCAGAGACCCCACCCCAGGCCTGCGGATGCCACCCCGATATTTGTGCTTTTCCCCCTTGGCTCCTCTCAGATGCATGTGAGCTTAACACTGGCTAGTGTGTCTCGGGACACAGTGCAGAAGGAGCTGCTACAGGTTCAAACGCATGAGCAGAGCCCCCCCAGGGACGGAGCCCAGGCCATGAACCGAGGACCCAGGGGACTCTGTCCTGTGCCAGCTGCATCCCTCTGTCGCTGTCTCCTGGGGAGGTGAGGAAGTGGTGCTGGATCACTGGTCCTGTGTGAGGCGCGGCAGCCACAGACCAGGGAGGTGCCAGAGCCGCAAGGTAGGTGTAGCAGGCTTTCCCTGAGCTGGGCGAGCCAGGTGCTCCCACGACCTCCCAGTGCCTGACCCACAACAGGCACACCCCTGTTGGGGGTGTGTTGGGGGAGCCTCAGTTTCCTCACCTGTAAAATGGGGATCATAACGGTACCAAGCACATGTGATGAAACAGGATGTTTGTAGTGGACCAAGCATAGCACCTGACACAGAATGGGCTCTGACTCAGCAAAAGCCAATGGCCCTTTTCACAGCGGCCACCTCATCACGGTTATCATCACACATGTCGCTCCTGCACAGCCAAGGCCCCTAGCCGGCACGGAGAGATGTGAACACTCAGGGCACGCAGCACCCGCATGCAGGACAGGCTGCGGGGAGACCGCAAGGTTGGGGTGCACATGGGGAGCACAGCAGTCCAGCAGAGAAGGAGCATGTGCGGGGGGCTGGGAAATCCTGCCAAGAATGGGGGCCGCAGCCTGTCCTGGGGCCCGAGCCCGGGATAGATGAGAATGGGCAGAACCATGACCGGGAGCGACCAGAGGGCACCGGGACACAGTCCTGAGTCCATCCAGGTACACGCACCTTGGGTTGCTCACCCGGCATCCCAAGCCACCTGCCGGGAAGTGGTGCCGGCCTCAGACCTGGCCCAGCCCTTCTGAGGTCCTCACTGCCCCTGTGAGATCTGGAGCCCCGGTGGTGAGAAGGCCAGGAGGCCATGGCTGGCCTCTTCGGAGCCACCCCATGGGGAGCTTCTGGCCCTCAGGGACCCCTACGGTGGAGAAGAGGTTTGCACCAACAAATGTTCAGACTCAGCCTCCACAAGACTCTGGAGAGAATCATACCTGCAGAGAAACCACGTTCTGCAGGCTGGCTCGTTGTGGGACGGGGGAAGGGAACACATGCCTACCTCTGTGCCCAGCGGGACCTTGGCCGCACAGTTGTTGCAAGAAGGATTCTCCTTGAGGGTCACTTGGGCAGGACTGCTCAGGCCCCCAGCTCACGCTTGCAGAGGTGACAGTGCTGACCACCTGAGCCTCTGAGCCTCCCACCTCTGCCTACTCTTGCCCTGAAATGTCCTGGCCCAGCTCATCAGGCTGCAGACAGCAGACGGGGACTCGGCCAAGGATTCGTGGCCTTTTTTCTGTCCACAGAAACAAATGTGTGGGAAGTGCCTGAGGTCAGAGGGGTTCTTTGGCGAAGAGGCAAAGCATGGCTGAAATCTCATTTCTAAACTTACGATGATTGAAACCCTCTTGAATGTTTTAAAAAGCTGAGTGGAGAATTCTACCTTTCTGAAATGATTTCTTTTCCTCTTGATGATAAAAAGAATTCAAATCAATGTTATCAATGACAACTCTGTCCTGTGAAGTGAGTCATAAGTACTCTGAGGGGAGCCCCGTGCACTGCTGGAGGGTACTGGGCAGGGGCATCCGATCCATATTTGGGGGGCCCGGGGAGCCTCTGTGAGCTGAGGGCTCAGGCTGAGTGGGACAGCAGGTGGCCAGGCTCACAAGGAGGGACTGTGCAGCGTGCATATTCTCAAAACAGAAAGCCACTCGGGATGAGTCCGAAACGAGTGCAACATGGGTGGTGGGTGACCTCAGGGAGGCTGGTTGGATTCTGGGGCCACCAGGACATCTAAGCAGGTGTCCACAGGATGGTCTATAGCTTGGGGCCTTGGAGAGATTAGAGTTAGCCACAGACGTGGTCACCGAAGTCAGGGAAGCCGCGGGGGTGGGAGAGCTGCACGGAATGACGGTACTTTGCGGTGCTAGAGAAAGAGGCTCCCTCAGGACAGGCCACAGAGCACACAGGGGCTCCTGGAGGGCCTGGACTCACAGACACAGTGGTTCAGGAAGGGAGAGATGGGCCAAGTGCTGCCCAGAGGCTGTGTAGGGCTGACCCTAGTTCCCTGCTGGCTCGCCGTCCAGAGGTTGCGGGTGCAGGAGCAGCTGTAGTGAGGCAATGGGGCAGCGCCAGCATTGGCTAGAGGCAGGGATGGGCAGGTGTGGCAGAGGTGTGGTCCTGTGCTCTTTGGACTCCAGTGGGCATCCCAGGCTTGTCAATCAAATAGAGATGGCTGAGTCCACCTCAGAGTTTTGAATCAGTAGCTGGGGAAGGGGGTCCTGCTAAGAATGTGCATTCCAGGAGTGCCTCTGTGACTCAGTCAGTTAAGCGTCCGACTCTTCATTTAGGCTGAGGTCATGATGTCAGGGCTGTGAGTTCGAGCCCTGCATCAGGCTATGTGCTGATGGCATAGAGCCTGGTTGGGATTCTCTGTCTCCTTCTCTCTCTGCTCCTTCCCTGTTCTCACTCTCTCCTTCTCTCAAAATAAATAAAACTTAGAAAAAAAAAAAAAACGAATCTGTATTCCTACCTAAGTTCTACCTCCTGTTGCTGTGTTCCCCTAGGGACACGCTAAGCAGTAGATCACTCTTGTGAGATGCTTAGCAAAGAGGAGAGAAGATAGGAGGAGGTAGTTAGGGGATGTGGGCATAGGGCATGAGGATGTTACCAAGGAGACATGGAAGGGCCCAGACGGTGGGGTCACTTGAGCTGGGGTCGGGGAGGGAAGTCCCTAGAAGACAGAAGGAGGAGGCTGACCCAGCGTCAGATGGCCTGCTCTGCCCTATAACCAGCAGGGGCACCAGGCAGAGCAGTAGATGGACATAGAAGCCCCAGCAAGCCCACAGGGGTGTGTGATTCTCCACGGCTGCCTTGGGGAGGAGGAACTCTACCCCCCACCCCCCAATCTGCTGCTAGTTGCCATCAGCGAATTTCAGCTCCATGCTGGGGACAAACTTCAGCCTGCATCTTTGTCCTCCCATCTGTGAGTGGTTAGTCCATTTCTAGAAGAGATAATGCCATGAATGGTGAGTGATTCTGTGTACACTACGCTGTCGAGAGCAGAGGACTTCTCAGAGCCCTTTGCTTCTCAATCCTGATAACCAGGAACACCCACCTACCAACAATACTCCTCGTAATGAGAATGGGGAATGCCCACCTCCAGGTCTGTCAGTGACCCTGGATGGTGGAATGTGGCCTCTGCATTTGGGTGTGACATTTGATGCAAGCCATACTTGCACACCAGAAGGATATTGAGGAGTGTTTTTTCACTGTTTTACTTTTTTTTCTGAGCATAGAATACAGATCTTCTTTGACTTACAGAGGGGTAAGTCTTGCAATCCAAGAAACCCATGTACTTGGAAAACACCCTTAATACCTTAACCTATGAACATGATAGTTTAGCCCAGCCCACCTTAAGTGTGCTCAGAACACTTCCATTAGCCTGCAGTTGGGCAAAACCATCTAACACAAAGCCTATATTTTTCTAAATGTTTATTTAGAGAGAGAGAGAGCAAGAAGGGACAGAGAGAGAGGGAGAGAGAGAATCCCAAGCAGGTTCTGACCTGCTAGCATGGAGCACATGGGAGGGGCAGAGAGAGGGGCAGGAGAGAGAGAGAATCCCAAACAGAGAATCCACACTGTCACAGAGCCCTACGTGGGGCTTGAACCCATGAATTGTGAGATCTTGACCTGAGCCAAAACCAAGAGTTGGATGCTTTATCAACTGAGCCACCCAAGTGCCCCATAAAGCCTATATTATAATATATTGTTGACTGTGGTGTAATTTATGAAACACGGTCCTGAAAACAAAGAACAGAATGGTTTTGTGAGGGTGTCAATTGTCTAACCTGATGATCGAGTGGCTGCCTGGGAACTGTGGCCCCCACCTCTGCCCAACATCATGAGAGATGACCATACTACATATTGCTAGCCTGGGGGAAAAAAATCAAAAGTCAAAATTCAAAGTACAATTTCTTTCTAACTGAACACATATCGCTTCTGTACCATTGTAAAGCCAAAACATTCTAAGTCGAACCATCCTTATTGGGAACTGTCTGTATGGGGGAGGCTAATACTGGGTCTAATATGACACCGTTCTCCAAAACTATTGAGAATTCTCTCAATGGATATTTCTTTCACATAATTTTGGTGAAAAAAAATCCTTAAGGACAAAGGAAGGCCTGTCTCCTATTGCATTGGCTCGGAAACCGCGAGCTTACAAGTGCCTACACAAACATCATGTGTGCAAGAAGTGCGCATCTGTGTGGCCTTTCTCTGGGCTGGCTCTTCGGGGAGGGGGGCAGCATCTGGTGATTACGGGGCCACTGCAATCCTCCCCTCGAGGGGAAGCCTGCGCCTTGCTGGGCCCATTCTCTTTGACCCCGTGGTCTGGCAGCACTTTTCAATTCCACAGACACCTCTGGGAGTCTAGAAGTCAATGAAACTCATTCCCGTCCACAGAAGGAAGGCTGCACCAGCCAGCTGCCTCCCTCCCCTGGGGCAGTCCCTCCATCCGAGGACACCAAGGAGATGCCCCCCTTTACAGCACGATCCTTTGTCACAGGGCAAGGCGGAGGTTAATTACTTTCCCTTATGGACAAACACGGCATGTAAATTGTCCATCAGTACTCGTTTGGATAAAGAGAAGAAGACAGACTGACAGAGGAGCAAAGCATACATTGTATGGGCTCTGGACAGGGGGCAGGAGGCCGCTCCTTTGGGAGAGCTTTTTAATGTGGGAAGAGAAAGCTCCCTTGACTGAGCACATTCATTCTGACCCATTCACTCTCTTGGATCAGCCACAGGCACGTTCTATTCTGACTTCGTTTGCCATGTCCTTCTCTTTCCCATGGTTTAAGACTGTAACTCGAGGGTGAGGTTGGAAGGAGTGCATTTCTTTCTATAGCTAGAAAGTTACTGAGAATTTGGCAGTGTGGTATTCCTGTGGATGACAAGCTTACATTTCCAAGGACCGTGGAAAACTGTGCTGTATTCCATAGGATACATAACCACACAGTGTGGGACCTGGTTGGGGAGCTTAAGGTAATGAAGGAAGTTCACTGACATCATTTGGGTAAAGATTTCATGATTCTGGATGTCAAACTATAGCAGTGCCTTGGATGAGTTTGACATTTAGAGTTGACATGGTCCAGTGGCACCTTGGGAATCTGAATTTGGTGGCAGTCTGGCAGGCAGGAGTGAAGCTTGAGACACAAGACTAGAAATCGTAAGGCAATGGACTCAGGAGAAGCATAGCCAACCACAAGTCCTAAAAGTCAGTATTTATAGTTTCAAATGAAATCACCTTTGCATTTAAAAATCTGTAAGCAAAGTAGCTTCAAAGATTGCTTTGGGACACTAGGCTAAAATCTTCGTTCACACTTTCTGTGATTACAGACAGTCACCTCCAAAGAACAGCTTTTTGTCATCCTGATACTACCCGATTGACCCACCCAGGAGTGGGAAATTTGCCCCCAGAAGTAGGGCAGGATTTTCACGCTGGGTGTCTTAGCCATAGAGCTTCCCAAAAGAAAGGGAGATGAGATTCGGTTTATGTGTGTAAATGCCAACTGACTTTTTAATCACAACTGGTCAATATAGTGTGTCTGGGAATAAATAAATGCAGTCTCCGAGGGTCCCATGCGAAGCCGTACACACAGCCTCCCCTTTCAGTGACCCTCTCCTGTAAGAGCTGTGTTATAAGCCTTTATTGCTAAACTGGAATTTTGACTTAAATTCTATACCACAAATATATTTCTTCTCCACCCTTTTCTGCTGTGTTTATATCTAATTGAAAACGCCATGTAAACCTCACAGCTATTTTCTGCACAGCTTTCGTGTGGCAAGGTGGCCTTGGCCATCAGGGGAGGCCAAATTAAAATTAAACCTTAGACACCCCACTTACAAGAAGTGATAGATACACTGCCAGGAGCTGTCTCCTCTCAAAACCAGATTTGACCGGGAGCCGGGAGGAAGCCAGTGATACTTCTACAAAATATGAAAGGATCCAATTTCCTCCTGACCTTGTCCTATGGCGCATTTTATTCCTCTTGTTTTATTTATATTTCTTTATTACCAGAAGCTTTTCTTCAGGCATCAGGCCTTTCCAAGTTGCCACCCATCCCTGCAAAATTTAAAAAAAAAATTAAGGATCAGGAAGAGTATGGAAGGAAACACACCTTGAGGGTGTTGTTCCTTTTTGTGTGATCTCTCAGAATACTCTCACAGGGATTTCTGACATCGGTCGTAGGCACAGAGCAATTTCAGTGAAAATGAAGGTGAGTGTTGGTGGCCATGTGAGTCTCCCTCCCCCAATTCCCTCCCTGGTAGAACAGGATCTCGAGCCAAGGAAGGAAAATAGAGTGTGCGGCGTTATAGATATATGGGAACAAAGGGAACATTTAGGCAGCTCTGGGTCTTCGGCACAAGTGGGGTCCTTGCCCCCCAAACCCTGTCCCAGGTTCCCCCTCCCACCAGGGGTACGGGTCACCTGCTTTGTGTTGGTGAGAGGCCTGCAGCCTGGTTGAAAGAGACGAAGATGATCAGCTGTCTGATTGAAGTAACAGGAGACCAACAAGGGAGGCAGAGACGTTATTACCTGAACTGGAATGGGACCAATCCGCGGGGGCCCACCTGAACTTCCCGGGCCTCCCCCCGAGCTCATTATTTGCAAGCAAGTCCCCAAAGAAATTCTGAAATAACACAAGGATTCAGAAATCGTTTTTTTGAGACAGCACAGAGGCACATGTATGCAGCGTTCGTGACACTCAGACACGTGGCCTGTGTGGGACCATTGTGCCCTAAAACAGCAGTGAAACAGATGTGGTCATAGTGGGAACCGAGTGTGCGAGCAGAAGATGGGCAGGTGAAGACAGGGCAAGAGAGCAGATGTGCCCCATCCCCACCCAGCCAAGGAAGCCTGGTCTTCCGCTGCTCATCTTCCCGATGTCCTGTCTGGGCAGAATGATCCATTCGAGAAGAAATCTGCAAGAGCATGATGACTTCCAATCATGATGCTGGCTTCACAGCCACTCAGTGCACCAGGACGGGACAGTGCCCAGGGCCACGGGGCCCGCGTTCACCCAGCACATAGCCTGAGTGGACCTGGACCCTGAGCTCGAGCTCAGGCAGGGAGGGAAGCCTTGGGAACAACCTTTTGATTCCATCTGCAGAAGGCAGAAGGAAGTGGAGCAGATGCACACTATGGGGGCATCTGGGAGGTTACCAAGGCCAAGACTGTTTATTAAATGCCCACCCTGTGTCCAAGCTGTGCTGGCCCAAAGCATTACAGGTCTCTTGACTGTCCCCCTGTGGCTTTATTCTTCCTGGGTGTGGAAGCAAGGAGGAGAGTGGTTGGGAGGAAAGAGATAGAAGTGAGGTCAGGGGCTCTCCTGCCTCCTGCAGTGACTTCTGTCGGACCCAAAGAGTGCTCCCTGGAAGTGGAAGGTGAGTGGGCTGAAGGTGGCTGGCCTCTGGCCCTGGTGGGCTCTTGGGGACTGCTCAGCACTCTGATTTCAGAAAAAGAAACCAGGCTTTGGTTTTGGCAGTGACCCTCTGGCCTTGGCATCCTCACAGCCTGACCCCATAAATTTAGGAGAGAATGGCAGAAATGTAACTACATGCCACTTAGTACTTCTTTCTAGAAGATGAATTCTGAAGATAGCTTTGATTTCTGGAGTCTTAATTTCTGGAGTCTGTTGTGCTGTGCCCTCCAGATGACAGATGACCCACCTAATGACTTGTTTCTTGCTGTAGCTTACGAGTGTAGATCAGCCGGTGACCGAGTCCAGCCCTGGGGACCCAGATGCCACTGCTGGCTTCAGCACACAAGGTAATCTTATCCTTTTGAGCATTTGAAATAAGAAGTTTCTATTTCTCAAAGCATATTTCCTTCCCTCCTCCTACTTCCTTCTCTCCTCCTTCCTAAGACTGCCCTCCCTCCATTTCTTACTCTTTAAAGGGTTGGAATTTGCTACAGCCTCTGATGTTTAGTACCGTATAACTTATCCACCGTTCCTTTCTTACCAGCAACAGTAGTAAGTCAGTATACCTGGGGGACCTCATGCTTTCTCTGGTGGGATTTACTCCCATCTACTCCAGCACCTTTCTACTCCACTTAAGGGATAGGAGTTTGAAGAAGTTCTTGACTCCATCTGGGATGGACCCTTCCTGGACCAAAAACTACCAGGCTCATATCCACTGGGCTCAGGAGGGGGGCAGCCCTGGGCCCCTGTGTGGCCCCTGGCTTTGAGTGACGGGTTGGAGAAAGGACACTGGCAGTTGTGTCCTAGAGGTCATTGAAGGAAAAATGTGGAAAGTCCAATCTTACGTGTGGTGGGGGAGGGGAGGGAGCCACAAGGCAAAGCCAGAGGCAAGGAGGTAGTTGAGGTGTCAGGAAACCAGACAAGCCTGAGTAGAAGAGGGAGCACATGGGTGGGGGCTGGGTATTTCCATCTTCTTCAGATCCCCTAGGTGGGCTCATGGGGGGAGGTTTGTTCAGAGACAGAAGTCAGCTAACTTGTGAAAGAACTAAGGGTCCCAGAAAGGACCCCCATTATAGTCCCGGGCTGTCTGCCCTTGATCCCAACTCTTAGTTAACATCCAAGAAACAAGAAGGGACTAGCCTTCTGTGAGGACATCTTTCTGGGTTGTACTAGGCCTGGTCTCTGCAGTTATGGGATTTGGAAGTGACCTTGTCTTTCCCTTGATGGCTCCAAGCAGCCATTAAAAGCTGTGTCTAAGAGGCGGTGTCCTGTGACCTTCCAAGAGACTCCTTCAGGGCACAGTTTGGCCTGTACACAGGCCAGTGCATTCTAGACCTGCGCTGAGGGGCTCCCCCTTCCCCATTCCAGCCCCATCGCTCCTGAAAACACAACTTCTGCAAGAAAGCATGGTTGGAAAGGCCAAGCAGCCTGGTGGTTCCCAGAGCCCAGGGCAGGTAGAGATGGACAGAGAAGTCAGGAATTCATCCAGGGTGGGCCTTCCTCACTCCCCAGGCTCTAGATAGTTAACTAGGCTTGACTGAGAAGCTTGGGGCTGCTCCGAACACTGACTCCTGGCAGAGGGGTCAGGCCTAGAAGTGGGCAGGAATATATAGAAAGTACTGACAGAGCTCATAGGACGGCACGCCAAGCAGGATTCACTTTAGAAAAGATGCCTCCCACTGGGTAATCTCTGTATGGGCTGAGGTTGAGGTCAATGTCATTTTCGGGCCTATGCATATCCAGCTGTCCCAGATCATTTATTGCTTTTGCACATTTGTCAAAACTCAGCTGGGCATAATGGCACAGGTCTATTTCTGGACCCTCTTATCCTGCTCCATTAATCTGTGTGTCCATCCCTCTGCTAATAGCACCCTGTCCTGGTGGCCATTGCTCTGTGGTGAGCCTTAATATGGGGCAAGCCCAACCTCTGCTTTGCTCCTCTTTGTCAAGATTGTTCTTGGTCCTCTAGGGCCTATCTATTTCCATGTCACTCTTAGAATCCACTTGTCTGTGTCTACAAAACCTTTAACTGGGAATTTAATAGAAATTGCATTCAGTTTTTTTTTAGCGTTTACTTATTTTTGAGAGAGACAGAGTGTGAGCAGGGGAGGGATAGAAAGAGGGGGAGACACAGAATCCAAAGCAGGCTCCAGACTCCCAGCTGTCACCACAGAGCCCAACGAGTGGCTTAAACTCACCAAGCGTTAGGTTATGTCCTGACCTGAAGTCAGACACTCAACGGACTGAGCCACCCAGGCGCCCAGGAATTGCATTCAACCTGTAGAGCAATTTGGGTAGAATTGCTATCTTTGCAAAGCTGAACCTTCTCATGTAGGAACATGGTACGTCTGTCTCTCTGTTGATCTGGATTTTCTTTGATTTCTTTCATCAGTGTTTTAGCATTTTAAGAATACAGATCCTGAACATGTTTTGTTAAGTGTGTACTTAGGAGTTTCATTTTCTGTGGAGCATCTGTAAATGGTATTGTGTTTTTACTTTTGGCTTCTGCCTGCTCATTGTTAGTACATGTGACCAACCACAGTACAGATGTGATTCATTCTTGTGTGATTGTATGATTCATTCTTGTGTGATTTCCCTTGTATCCTACAACCTTGTCAAACTCACGTATTTAGCTCTAGAATTTTTTGAGGGCAGCGGAAAGGGGATAGATTCTAGTATTGTTTTTCATCTATTAAAATAAAATAATACGGAGGACATGGATGCTGGCAAGACCACAGGGAAGATGCTACACCCAGTTCTGACTGGCAGCTTGGAACTCAGCCCACCCTTTTGACAGAGCATCTTGATAAAGAGCCATAAAATGTTTATGCCATTAGATGTGGTGATCACACTTCTAGAACTCCCCTAGGGAATGCAAAAAGCAAACACATAAACAAACAAACAAATAAATAGAAAACAAAAGAAAAAAAATCATAGGCATGAAGATAACTTGTGTTCTTCATAAGAATAAAAACTTACAGGGACAGCGAAGTCCATTGATAAGAGTCAAGGAAAATATGTCACATATGCTAAATATATCATCACACATTAATTAGGAGAAATGCTTGTGATCTATTTAGGTGAAAAACTGCAAGTCCACTGGGATTATTACTACTTTATAAACAGGCTCACAGCACAAGCCAGTGAAGGCGTACAAGAATGAGCTACCCGTTTTGGCCTATGAGCTTTCCCTGTAATGTTACCCTAATCTTATGTTTCCATTAATTATAGATATTCAGAGCTAAGTCACATTTCTCTCTCTGACTATTTCCCTAAGGAACCCAGCCATTGGATGGATTGTCACTGACTTTAAGAAAATTGGGAATGGGGCACCTGGGTGGCCCAATCAGTCGACTGATTGAGTGTCTAACTCTTGATATTGACTCAGGTCATGATCTCACAGTCTTGGGCTCGAGCCCCATGTCAAGCTCCACTCTGAGTAAGGAGCCTGCTTGGGATTCTCTCTGCCTCTCTGTCTCTCTCTCCCTATGCCCCCTTGTCTGTCTCTCTCCCCACCCCACCCCAAATAAACATAATTTAAAAAAAGAAAATTGGGACCAAGGGTATATTCTTATGTCCAATTTCATAAAATAATATATATTAAATACATACAGATTTTTTTGTATGTCAATTATAACTCAATAACGCTGTAAAAAAGTGAGAACTCTGAGGTCAAGGGGAATCAGCAGGAATAAATTTTCTTCAAAATAGTTTTAATATACTGCTGTGTAATGTTGATACAGTTAATAATTATACTTTCTGGTTTGAAGTGTTCTAATGATACAGGGGAGTATTTCTTTTATACATTTATACATTCAGCTTTGAGTATTTGCCCAACCAGTTCCTTAGATAAACTCCTAAAAGTGAAATTGTTGAGGCCAAGGAAATGTGTATTTTAGGTTTTGATGTGTTGGCCGCATTGCATTCTGGGAAGGTTTTCTTGCTGGTTTGCATACCCACCAGCAGTGTTTGGGTGATACGCCAAGGCATCGTCATTCCTGGTGATCTATGTCACCCTTGCAGGTGACTGTGGTACACACACAAGATTGAGTGTGAGCAGCTCTTTACATGTTTAGTACCTACGTGTTGGTCGGTTTTGGGTCTACTTTTTTGCAGTGTTTTGTGTGTGTGTGTGTGTGTGTGTGTGTGTGTGTGTGTGTTTTGTAGATTTATAAGAAGACTATTTGTTAAATAGAGACATTCTCTCACTTTTCCTATTCATTGTAGGGATGCTTTCCCTGTTAATGATGCCTGTTGCCATATACAGTTTTACAATTTTTCTTGTCAGACTTACCAAGCTTTTCCTTTCTGGTTTCCATCATGTTGACAAAGTCTTTCTCCACCCCAAGTGTAGGCTTAGTCTCATATTTTCTACCACTATTCTTCTACTATTTAAAAAAAGGATTAATCATTCTGAAGAATTTTTATTTAAAGTTTATTTATTTATTTTGAGAGAGAGAGGATTAGCAAGGGAGGGGCAGAAAAGGAGAGCAAGAGAGAATCCCAAGCAGGCTCCACACCATCAGCACAGAGCCCAATGCAGGGCTTGAACCCACAAACCATGAGATCATGACCTAAACGGAAATCAAGAGTGGGATGCTTAACTGACTGAGCCACCCAGGTGCTGCTGAAGAATTTTTTTTTGCATGTGATTTGTGAGGTTCAGTTCATCTTTCTGTTTTCCAGATGAACTGATTGTCTCAAAGCTTCTATTGAGAGGGCAGGAGTAGACAGTGGAAGCTGGGAAAGCAAGAACTCTAGAAGTGGGCTGCTTCCAACCAGCTCCACCACTCAGTGGCCTCACGACTCTCTTCCCCTGAGGTCTCTTAACCATGTCTCCTGAGTGGTTAGCCGGGTGGGCTGTGAGGATTACGTGGGAGGTCACCTGTAAATCCCTTGGCATTGGGGAAGCTCCCAGACACAGAGCGCACTGGAAACAGAGAAGCCTCCCACAGGACCCCCAGGAAGGGATGGAAGGGAAAGACTCCAAAGCTTCCCACCTTGGAATTGTTTAGGCTCCTGTGAGTCTTACAAAGCATCCCCCAGGTGGGCCACTCACCTCAAAAATCTACTCCTGCGGAGTGATTTGCCTCATGGCAGGCAGCTCTGACGTTCGTGATGGGATCCAAGAGCAGAGGGAGCAGTGCTTCCCAAGCCTTAAAATATGTGCACACAGGGCCCCCGAGATTTTGTTAAGACAGATTTTGATCCAGTCCCCCCACCAGGTACCAACCTTGGGGTAGTGAGAGGCCGGAGCCCGACCTGACCAGCATCACAGGGATAGAGCAGTGGGTTGCACACTTAGGGGCCATCAGAATCCCATGAAGGCTTGTTCAAACTCCCATGGCTGGGCCCACTCACTAGTTTCTCATTCATTGGGTCTGAAAGAATTCCCAGGCAATGCTGATGCTGCTGGCCTGGCCCCCACTTTGAGGATCAGGTGGGCATCGCAGGGCTGGTTCCTCCACCTGCCTGACCAGCGCATGACTTGCACACCAGCCCCCAGGCTGTGCCCTCTGTGTGGGGCAGGCAGGTTCTCAGGCCCACATGGACCTGGCTAGGATGCCCTGATGACCCTCTGAGCCTTGTACTTCTCCTCATGGGACCTGTTCATAGAACACTCTGTGACCTCCGCCTTCCTATACTTCAAACCCCCTGAGGGATGCCCTAGATGGGAGATGGGGCTGATTTCCAACTTTCAGTCTTGCAGAGTATGAAGGGTGTACGTGCCCCCATCCCATACCCCTTCTGGAATGATTCTTGGGAGATCATCTGGTGTCCCCCCAAACCTTTCTATACCATAAAGCATTTGTAAACCTGCTTAGTGTTCACACGCCCCCAAGATTACAGGGTTGTCTAGATTTGGTGTTGAAGGGTGGACTGCTCACTCAGGCCCCCTGCAGGGAGGTCGCTCCACAAGGCTGAGATTTTCACTCTCAGCTCCATCAGGAGTGTGAGCGAGCATTGTGCCTGTCTTGGGTGACTCTGTGGTGGCCCGTTGCCAGAACTAACACTGGGTCCCTTGCCTTGCAGAGCCCGCAGATAGCTCGAGCCTCCTGGCATCCGAGGGTGCCACTGCACGAGGCCTAAGCCCTGAGGGCCCCGTGGGTGCCTCGCAGCCCCTGCCACCTGACCTGGAGTCCCCTGAGGGCCCTGACCAGAGCACGCTGGCACTGCCAGGCCCTGGGCGTGTGACCCGCTCCACCAGCGACCCCACTTCATGCGCATCCAGCATGGCAGGTACGACTGGGCCAGCCTCCTGGTGCCCTCAGCATGTGCTCTGCTCTGTCCTGGACACTGCAGGCCTGAGCTGAGAGAGTCAAGACCAGGCCCTGTGACCTTGGCTCAGGGGCCACTTTGGAAATGTGGTCTTAATGCTCAAGGGCCCTAGGGAGGGGTGGACAGTCAGGGGCTTCTGTTGTGCACCCATCAGGCTTTCTACTCTCTGGCTTGTGAGTAAGGGGAGGAGGGATGGAAGGTTTGGGGTGATGAGAGCCCACTCAGGGTCAGCCAGCCCCTGATATTAGCCTGCTGGTTGCCCCCCAGCTCTGGGGCCCAGGTGGGCACCCAGGTCAGGCAGATGACCACTGGCTTTATCCATCCATCAGCCAGGACTAGCCTGGGCTCCAGCCTTCTGGGAAGTGCCAGTGCCTGCTGCGTGGTCTGGTGGAACCCAGGGCGACATAAAGCATGGCTGTATCTCAGTGATGGCGCTAGGTGGGTGGGGTGTCCTCCACCTGGAGCCGCTCCAGGCAGACAGGGGTGTGTTTCCAGGAGCATTTCCTGGGTAACCCTTGGCAGCACTCCATGTGTGTGGCTTGAAGCTCAAGTCAGAATCACCCATGTGACTCGAGTTGGGCAGCGCCCCCCCTGGGCTGTAGGACCTGGCATCAGAGTTCCTAGATTTGCACTTCACACCAGCGCCCCAGAGGGCTTGTACATCCTGAGGTTGGAGAACCTGCGCTTCCTCCCATGACGCTAGGCTTTGAGTGGGGAGGACGGCCGTGACTTTGCCAGTAGAGAATGGTGGGAATCATGGCTGCAGGGCCATTGGACCATGCACTTCATCCAGTCGGACTGTAAGAACCCCAAAGAGGCCCCCTGGCTGCCTGGACTCAGTGGTCTTGTCCAGCTGACCTCCAAATACACCAGACCCATGCGCCAGGAGAAGTGTATCCCTGGAAGGAGCCAGGAACCCACAGAGATCATTGCCTACCGGTCCTCCATCTGGCTACCTCCCCTCCCATATTCGGTTCCCAGCTCACTAGACAAGCATCCATCAGACTCTTCTCCTGAATCCCCTCCTCCCAGCACCCCCACCTGCCAGCCCTCCCCTGTGCTGGGTTTTCTAAGCTCAGCCTTCTCTCCCTCCTTCTAGGGGGTTATTATGTTTGCATCTACTCTGTGGCTCCCTGATGGCTTCCTTTGGCCTATCCTCCCCTCAGTGAAATTCGGACTCTACAAACCATGACATTTTAGGGGTGAGGATGAAGAGAAGACAACTCACAGTGCCTTCTCTGCGTCCCCACACCACCCTGTCGGCCGCTTCGCAGCTCCACAGGATAGTTACTGTTCCATGTGTCACAAGCATTTGCCTCCCCAGGGTCTCTGGGGACCTTCAGACGTGGGGGAGGTATTCTGATGAAACACACTGGGTTTGCTTGTGGCACTGGTCCTCTGTGCTGTGCCCGGCCGGGTGACACCACCTGCCAGCTGTGGGGCTGCTTTTGTGTGATCCATGCACAGGTTTGTGTAACTTCATGAGTTTTTCTCTGCTTGTCCAGCATCTAATATCTCTTAACCATAGAAGGGTGATTGTGGTGTTACCATTAATGCCTTCTTCCCTTTCATGTGTGACCTGAGTTCTCTCTCTGATTAAGGCAACGCCTCTTCGCATCCGCCCTCCTGCAGCCAGGACCTTGAAGCAGGACTGGCCAGGGCTGCTCTGGGAACCGGTGAGACACTCCCTTTTCTAAAACGCTTCAACACGTGCTGCAAGATGGGGGGCTGGGGTTGACTGGTGATCTTTGTCTGGGTCCAGCCCTCACAGTGCCACCCGAGAGCACGGGAAAGGACGGCCTTCCCTTCCCTTCTTTCTTGAGAGGGTGTGTTAGAGCCTATAACTCACCTAACATGCATGTGGCTGCTTGTTTCACTGTATTTATGAGATGCTGTTTTCAAGGGAGATTGCCCTCATGTATGAGGTTTTCTTTACAGTTTCTTGTACTTAATTATCAGGCTTGCTCCACTGCTATCAAAAATAGGCCAGACCACCCAGAATGTGTTTCCTCTGTGTGACTTGACACACACTGTGGGCAAGTCAGGCCGTAATCTGGTCCTCAGTGAGCTGGTCACAGGAGATGCCATCAAACCAGTGCTTGCTCCTCGGGTCATCCAGAGCAGCCCTGGGCCCTGTCGGGAGCTCGTTCCAGGTCTCCTGGCCTTGGCTCAGTGGGTACTAGGAGCAGGACCCTGATGCTCAGAGCATCTGAGGTGGCTCCTACCTACCCTTGACCCGGTGGGGGTGCTCTCATTGCCCCTCTGGCACTCCCAGCTCTGATCTTGAGGACGACCTGTCTCTAATGCCATTGGACCCATAGGGGCAAAGCTCATTGAGGCAGGGAAGGCTGAGCTCAGGAATTCTAGCAGACAGACAGATGAAGGGGGATTCCTACCCTGCACCTGCCCTTCTCTCCCTGCCTGCGTCCCATTTTGCACTCTCATCTCCAGTCCTTCAGCTCCAGGGGCAGCAGTGGCCCCTCTAGGTTAATGACAGCTCAACTCAGGGCTGAGAGCGGCCAGGCCACACCAGGGATGAAGGGACACAGGACACTCCCAGGACACCAGCCCAGGACCATGGAAATCCCAGCAGAAAGCGTATCCCAAGCAGCCTTGTGTTTGCCTTGTAGAGAATTCATTTAACAGCTGCCTTCTGTTTTGTTTTGGTTGTTTTCAGATTTTATCTTTTCCCTTGATTTTTAGTTTCCCTATCTCACTCTGCCATAGCCGCCTGTGCTTGTCGGCACCGGCTCTCGCCACCGGGACAGCCAGATCCCCGGAAAACAGACCACCGGTTAAAGCCAGAGGCCTTACAGACAGTCTTGAAAGAGCGGCCACGCTCATTAGTGGATGGCAAGGCCCATGCAGACACCAGGGTTTTGGTGGCTAAATTTTTGGAACACTCGAACTGTGCCCTCCCTCCCGAGGTGCAGCATGTGGTGGGCACCTTCCGCCCAGCGGTCATGTCTGATGAGCACCACGTGGACGAGGCCATCTTTAGCGCCAATGTTCTGGACCAGGTGTGAACAAGCCACAGGTCCTGACACGGACACGGAAAGGCCTAGGCCAGTGGCTGGAGGCCACCGTGCATGCGGGGAGGGGCTGAAGCCTAGGAGTATCTCCATGTGGCTCAAACGGGGAACTGTCGTCCCTCTCTTGTGGAGGGTCCAGTCCATTGTTTTCTTGGGGATGACACTTCCTACCTACTCCGGTGATGCAGAGAAATGACTCTCGTGGCCATCGTGAACTCTGGGTTTTTGTCAGGCATGTAGCACCTGACGCATGCTCCAGGAATTCTCCTGGAACTGGAGACACAAAGCATCTTCAAAATCACGGCCATCGAAAAGCAAGATTCTCCCTCACCTCTGATTTAGTTGAGTGTTTAGTGGATAGAGGAGGACATCGAGTAATGAGACGATTTTCTTCTATGATTTGTATCACTCACTGGTTGAGCCTTTATCATGTGCTAGAAAATGGGTAATTCCAGCACGGACGGCAGCCCAGGCCCAGCTCTCTGCCCGCAGGATGCAGGGCTGTTGTGGAAACAAATCATTACAGGGGCCTCACCGGAGCCCAGGCCACCTCCAGGCAGCAGGCCTGTGTGGCAGGGAGCTCTGCTGGATGCACACCCTCTGCCCCTCTGTCACCTAGTCTCCTGGGCCTCCTCTGTGTACCCTCCCTTCTTAGGGTGGCCTCCCCGCTTTTCTCTCTGGCTCTCTGTCCATGGTCTCCTACTCTGCAGACACTTTTGGTGAGCCCCTCTGGGGGTGTCTTCCTGTGTCTACCCTCCCCAGGATGGCCTGGATAGGTGGAGGTCTGGGGGGGAAAAGGCCTGTGTCCCAGGATCTGTGCACCTCCAGAGAAAGCAAGTCTCTGATGACCCAGAACAGTCCCTTCCCAGCCCGGCAGCGGCCACTTATGATTGGAGGATGCAGCTTGTAAGTCGCGTCTTTCTATAAAACACCCACTGAGCTGGGTCCTGGATGCGGGCAGGCCCAGCCTCTCTGCAGGGGCAGCTTGGGTGTCTGACTTTCTTGCCCCCACCCCCACCCCCCACCCCTCATGTTCTGGCACCATTACCAGCAGCCGCTTCCCAACAATGGCCCTGGGGCAGCACTGGTCTTCAAGAACTTTCTGCAGAAGTAGGAATGCCTGTCTCTGTGCCCTCCACAACAGCGGACACTGGCACCTGAGCTGTGGCCTGCATTGAACAAGGCAGCCCAGAGCGCACACATCTGAACCAAGAGCCCAAGGGCCTGGCATGTGGAGCGCAGGGGGAGGACCCGACGACTGCCCATTGCTGCTTGGTGTCCGGCAGTCTAGGGACCGCGTGCTTTCCCTCTGCCCTCCACCCCACTGCAGCCAATGTGCAGGGGGTGCATCTGTGTGGTCGGAAGCCCAGAAAGGGGTGGCAGGGAGGGTCTGCTGCCCAGACGCCTGAGCCCCCAGGAACTGAGGTGCAGGAAGCCTGCTGGGACAGTCAGCTTTGAACACTGTGCTTCAGTGATGGTCTCGGTCATTGCCTCCCTCAATTCTGGGTGAGGTGAGAGAGCTAAAAAAAATACCCATCAAGGCCTTTTGATGCCAACTGGAACCCTTCCACCAGAGAACCCCAGAGATGAATTATGAGCACTTTATCCGACTATAAAATGGAAAATCTCTTCTCTAATTTTTCTCAGCTGAGGGCTTTTGAAGTCTGCCCCCCCAAAGCAAATCCCTTCACAGGTACAGTCAATTGATGGTTTTTCAAGGAGTCTCCCCTAAGCCCACCAGCAAAGCGTTTGTGGCTGTTGATGGCCTGGCCTCTGAATTCGGGGCATTTTCAGGGTCTCTGGGGTGGGGCGCCAGAGCGGAGCAAGCTGCGGGGGTTTCCACCTGCATGTAGGGGGCCCACCCCCAGGCTTGGAGGCCTGCGCACAGAAGCGTCCCTGGGCCAAGCCCTAAGCCTGGAATTTGAGTGAGGCCAGTGCCTTTCCTCCCCACTCCCACCTCTGGGCTGGAGCTGGGTGAGGAGGGGCATCACTACCTGTATTGTGCAGCCATGGTGAGCAGCCACTGGGAGCCTGCCCTGCTGCTCTGTGGCCTTTGCTTCTCCTCCCTGTGGTGGGACCGTGTTTTCTGTGCCATCTAGGGCTCCTGCTACAGCCTCTGTCTCCATGGGGGCTCAAGTGGGCGCTCTGGCCCGAAGCCCAGAGGCCTGGAAAGATAGTAACTCTATCTTGCGATTGAGAAAACTGTACCAAATTTTATAACACTCAGCTAGAAACTTCTGCCCATCCGCTCAGGTCCCCAGGTGGCCCACATGGCAGGGTCCTGGGTCCTGGCTTCCAGGAAAGGTCCCCGGAAGAGAGGAGTGCCAGTTAGAGCTACTAGGAATGAGCCAGGGACCCGACTCGCCAGTTCTAGTACCCAAGACCCTGCTCTGCTCAGCAGCATGTGGGAGCCAGGAGCCTCAGCAGCAAGCCCAGACCATGTGGGTGCATGACTGGGGGAAAGTTGGTTTCATCCCCTCGCTGGGGCACCCTCTCATACCCCTCCTCTTGTTAAAGCATCAGCAAGCCAGGAAGAGCTTGATGGGCTGTGCCAGGAAGCTAAGGCGTGGGACCCCCACCTGCCTTTTCCCACCACCCAAAGGAGGTCAGCTTGGCATGGGGCCAGAGCCCATCCAGACACTGCCATTTGCCTGGTGGCCGAAAGAAAGACGAGGTGGGTGAGCTCTGGACCCCACCTCTGTGGCAAATAAGCACGGGATTCATCCTTCACAAGGACTTAGTCTCCTTCAGCTGGTGACAACAATGCAAATTAAATGTTTGTAACAAACCATGTAACAGAAAGCTTATTTCAGATGGATGTGTTTCCTCCCTCCCTGCCCTCAGCTGTATTGATTCACAGATGCTGCTATTAGGCAGAATTTATAGGAAATTGTTTTCAAGCCACAGGAGACCTGTTTGTACAACTTGAAGGTTGTATTTATTTAATGTACCTCAAGGTGTTTTCATAATGATCAGTGTTTTAATAAAAACTATTTCTGGCCTCTGTGTCTCTGGGTCTAATTGGGACAGAGCCAGAGAGGCACCTCTAAAGCCAGGATCTCGAGCGGCCCGCGGGGAGTGAGAGACACCCCCGGCCTCCCCACCACGTCTCCCAGTATCCTTCCAGAGAAGGGCAGAGGGCAGAGGGCAGGTGTGTGCACACATGTAGGTCCCGCCAGTGCTGGCCCAGAGCTGTCCCTCCGTGTGTGTGACATCCGAGGGTTCCAGGAGGAATGCAGGCCAATGGCTCAGAGCTCTTTCCATCTAGATTTTTTATGTGTACTATTTGGTGGGATCCCCATCCCCATGTCACATGCTGCCCACGGATTTCCTCTCCAGAGCCTGTTCCCTGCCTTGTCTTGGACAACACAAGCACACACCCCTGGCTCTCTCCTGAGCCAAGGCCCCTTCCCTATTCATCACCCAAGTGTGTGGGTCACATCTGGCAGGCTGTGAAGGGCCTCGTCAGTAGATCACAGCATGGAGAGTAGATCGCTTGTGCGCAAAGCAGAGGTGGGTCCCACCAGGCCAGGCTCCCCAGACCAACAAGGGGACACGCCCCCAGGCCTTCTGACCAAAGCCCATGTTCATCCCTGCCTCCCTATGCCAGGGAACAGGCCACAAAAGACCCTAAAGGTAAGCAGATGCCACTGGGTGGTCCATACAAACATGCACTCACAACTTACCTCTCCTGGAGCTCATTGAAATTTAAACCAGGAGAAGCACAAGGCTTCTTCTCCCCCTTATGAATTAGCAGCCCGTCTCCTCCCTGGGATGGGGTGGGCGAGGCAGACCTGGTGACCTGTCTCCATCACTGACCCTGTAGCCGCTGCAGGGCCAGCCCAGCCTGACACCTGGTGCCTGGAGCACCCCCCTCTCCAACCTCACCAGAAAGGAGTCCCGTAGGCCCCAGCCCCAAAGGAGACGCCCTCAGCACACGGCACTGCTGTAGAGCTGCGCTGTGAAGCGCTGAAGGCTGAGGGAAGCCGGGCATTCATTTCTCAGTTGACAAACCAGCCATGCACACAGCTCTTATATTATGACTTCAGTTTATTAGTGATATTAGCGAGTCTTCCTAAGGTCGGCTGCATGCAACACACAGGTCACTCCTTGAATACAGTAATCCTAAAGCTTTAGTTACTGCATGGTAAGGCTTCTTAAGTCACAGTGTATTCTTCAAGGCCTGGGCCAAAAAAAGAAACTTCCAGACAAAATGACGTCGGTTAACATTGACCTCGAAGGAACTAAACTAGACTACGTTTCACTGTATTTACACACGCTGTAATACTTCTCGCAGTGATGCCTGGCTCGCCCAGTGATCTGCGCTCACCACTGACTGCCCCCGGAACTGCCGAGATTTCCAGGGTGGGTTTTGGTTTTTGGGGGAGGACGAGCTCGTGTGTGGATGAGTGTGTGTAGACAAGAGATTTTTAAATAGAGGGCCAATGACGTACCCCCTGTCCCTGGGAGGAAGAGCCAGCGTGCCCTGGCGGGTGAGGGGGGTCTGGGGGCAGGGGTGAAGAGGTGGCCTCGAGGAGGGGTGCCCGCGGAAGCCAGCGGAGCCTCGGGGTAGGACAGGAGCGGCAGGCATGGCGACAGGTCATCTGAAAACCCTGAAGTCTGAAGAATGGCTTGTCAAAGTAAAAGTCAAAACCGTGAGATTATCTAAATAAATATGGAGTTTCCGTGTTGTAGCCATCATCTTTTATTTAACTCAGGAACGTCTCCCTCCTCGTTAAATACAATCACATGTTCCCGGACGTCACAAGTTACACCCCAGGAGCTGGGCCGCAGCGGCAGAATCGGCCCATTCGAGGCTCTTCAGGACTGTCAGGGTGCCCTCCCCCGAGGCACCTCTGGTCCCAGACAAGGTGCGGGGGCAGGAGGGATGGTCGCTGGCCCCCCGGAGCTTGCTGTCCTCGCAGGGCTTCCTCCAGGGCCGCATCCACAAGTGCCCACGTCCACTCTCCACGGCTTCAGGGAGGAAAGACAAACTCCACACCACACAGAGGTACAGATAAACACCCTTGTCCGTCGCAACAAGAAAACGGGTCAGAATGCAGCAAAACACTTGACTGGTCTACACAGATTGGTTCCTGTGACTCTCCTTTGATGAAGACATACCCCTTATTGTCCAAAAAAAAAAAAAAAAAAAGTGGGTCGTGAGGGCACGCCCTTCAGAGGAGCCAGTGTCCTTGGGTGGGCTGTGGGGTCAGGGGTCAAGTGCTGGGTCCAGCCTTCCGGCTCCTCTGAACCCAGGTGGGCTGGTTGGTGCGGGCTGGGTGGGCCTAGATGTACAGCGGGGTCTCCTGGCCCGTGAGGAGCCTGAACATGGCGGCAGGCATGGTCTTCATGTGGATCTGTCAATGAGAGACAGGCTGAACAGGCTCCCCCTCCTTTCCCTCCCTCCCCCTGATGCAGTCAATTGAGATCACACACACCAGCCCCCCTGCTGGCCGAAGAAACCCCGAGGGTTTTCTGTGCAAAGTGCCAGCCTTCAGAGAGCAGGAAAAATTACCGCGGCCATGGAAGTTTAGAAGGCATTCATTTCCTGACACTACAGACTCGCTGGGCCTCCCTATCTGGGTCTTCAGAGGGTTTCACACAAGCTCAAGTGCCAGTTTTTTCTGCAGCTCAAGCTGACAGCAGAGGGGTGAAAAATCAGACTTTTAATTGTGACTACAGTTTGCCCACTTGGCTGGAGGTAGGCTGAGGGGCTCCCAGGCCCTGAAGCCCTTTCCATGAAGCCAAGGAAAGTGAGGGCTTTGGGGCCTGAGGACGTACAGAGGAGGGCCAGGGACCTCGGGCCCCTCCATCCTTTGGGAGTCAGATAGGAAATGAGTCTTCCAGGGCCTGGTGTCCCTCCCTGGCTCCAAGGGGGCCTGGATGCACAAACAAAGGCAGAAGACGGCCCCCCAGGGAGACTGCCTTCTGGGGCACATCCCCCCAAATCCTGTGAGGGCACTGGGAGGAAGAATCAGACCCGCGGATGCACAGAGAAGGTGGTT
Source organism: Proteles cristata cristata (assembly GCA_017311185.1). Taxonomy (NCBI): domain Eukaryota; kingdom Metazoa; phylum Chordata; class Mammalia; order Carnivora; family Hyaenidae; genus Proteles; species Proteles cristata. The sequence continues at coordinate 74,565 of JAESUZ010000146.1, read as the reverse complement.
TCTGCTCCAGCACGGCCAGCCCAGGACTGTGCCAGGCTCGGGCCCTGGGGCTCTGGGAGGTGGAGCTGGCCTGGGTGCTGCTGGCTTTACCCTCCCGTGTGCCCAGCAAGAGGTGACCTGTGGCAGAGGGGCGGGGCATGGTGTGGTCACCCCAGAGCCGCCCTTCCTTGAGCAAGCAGGTCTCAGGCCCTTGTGTCATGTGTGACCCACCCAGAGAGGCCAAGTGTGCAGACGGTTTGTACACTGTCACCTCCCTGCCCACCCCTGCCCCAGGATGTTTGATCGATTTAGATTTTAGTGTGCCCCCCACCCCCAGCATGGCTTTTTCCACCAGAAGAATATTCTGTGTAATTCCTCAATCTGAAACCCACTGCAAACCTCAAGTCTTGTTATCCAGGGACTAATTTCCCAAATGTGCTCAAGGATGGTGGAAAACGGGCAGATACTTCAGGCTCCCAGGCACACCCTTGGCCACTTTTGTGCCTCTTTGAATATCAGTTCATCTCAGGTCTGAGGAGCTGAAAACATTTCTCCTTCACCTCACTGGCTTCTTCATAGATGTGGAGGCTGATTGCCACAGTGGGGTGGCCGTTTCAAACATCGGATTTTCCATTCTTGGAAGCCCCTTGTGAAAGGATGTAATGGTGCCTACCTGGCCCCTCTCCCTCTTGAGAGCCAGCCATCTGCCACCACCAATCTATGGGAAAACAGGATTCCTCCCCCAGCCTGGCAGTATCACAAAATATAGAGTAGACCTTGGGAATTGTGGCCAGAAGCCCCCTGGGAGACAGCACTCACCCAGAGGCCAAGCTTCACCCCCAATGGCTACCAAGATAGAAGCCACACTCTTCTCCACATGGCCACAGAGCCTGAGCCTGGCCTGCCCAGCTCTGCCCTGGGGACCCCCCAACAGCCCTCACAATTAAATGCCAACTCCCACCCAGCACCCATGTCCTTTGCAACAGGCCTCTCTCCTGACCCACCAGACACACTCGTGCTGGGTGAGGCCTCCTTCCATTTCACATACTCTAAGCACCTTACTTCTCACCCCAAATTACCCTGTTCACCTGTGAGCTCCTTGAGGAAAACTGTGCCCCTCCCCTCCGATGCCCATCAAAGCGATGCTAGGAAGAACTAGAAGAGGAGGGAGGTTGAAGCCCGAGAAACAGGGAAGGGTGCACCGGCCACGGCTGGTCTGCTCTGTGGATGGGAAGACTGCAGGAGGCAGGCAGGGCAGAGAACCCACTTCCGGGGTAGCCAGAGCCTTGTGCCCTGGAAGGAGGGTGGGGCGTCCTGAAGAGGGAAGAGCTCCCAGACTTAGCATGCACGACCAGTTCCAGAAACAGCATCAGCCACCTTTGCCCTCCTGTTGGCTGCACAAACAGCGGGAATTAATACTCAAATTGCAGCCACTCAGCCTTGTCATAGCTACTCCCTGAGAGGGAGGCCCAGCCCAGCAGCTCAGCAGGTACCCAGGGGGTGGCTCACACAGGGCAAGGTGGGAGCACATGATCAGCACAGACACACTCCAAGATCCCAGCAAGGACAGCTCTCCTGAGAAGGTAGGTTTTCCTGGGGTTGGGGGGAGGGAGAGGGACCAGTGGTTTTCCTGAGCACCTCATACAATGCCCTCGGGGCCACAGATGTTGGTCATGGAAATGCAGTAGAGCCCAGGTGGCCCTGGACTCCAGCTCTGACTCAGCAAATGACAGGCATGGCCTTACCTCTCCAACCGAGTTCGAAAGAGCCTGGACTATCTTCTCATGGGCCGTGGCCACCACACTCTGCCCGTTGATCTCAATGATGCGGTGGCCGACTCGGACGCCTCCTCGCTCTGCGATGCCCCCTCGCATGAGGCTGCAGATCTAAGCAGACACGCATCAGGTCAGCACGCAAGTCCCCGCCATACCCACAAGGAGCTCACTGCTGTCCCCAAACACGGGAGCAGGAAATCATTCACGCAGAGGGAGAAGCCCACAGGACAACTGCTTCTATATGCAGTCTGCTGACTCTGATTTAGAAGAGGCTAAAAAACAAGAGTCGACAGCATGGCCTGTGGGAGACTCTTGCAGGCCCTCGGATTCCCTATGGTGGCTCTGCCCCCTCAGCCGTCCTGGAGCCTGTTCCCGCGTCAGGGGAGTGTGGAGGGCTGGTAGTGTTTGCCAATGGAATGAAGCACTTTCTAGGAGATTCTCCACAAGCCACAATGCTCCTCTTGGAACTGAAGAAGTCACTATTTCCACCTCAGGAGGGGGTGATGAATTCATGAACCAACAAAGGAAAGAGCTTGGGGCAACGACGATGAGGGCCCTAAATTTGTGAAATCCACCCATTTGTGAAATTCGCTAAAGATGGTGGCCTCAGAAAGGTGGACAGCCACCCAGACAATGCAGAGAGGGCGGGAGCTGCTGGCTCAGGGAGAGGAGGTGGGCCAGCTGCACCCTGAGGGGTGCCCAAGTCCTGGAGATGCGGAGGCAGGAGGGGGCAGAGAGGGCCCCAGGTCCCTCCCCACCGTGCTGCTTTCTAAGGACCCAGTGCAAGGACAGAAGCAGATCCAACAGCAGGCTGAGGAGCCAACCAACCTGGGGCTGAGGCTTTCTGAGAGCCCACCCACCACCAGAGGTCTCTCCCGCCTGCCGGGCCCTGGCACCTGACCCCTAGCACCTCGGCAGGCACTGCCCAGACCCCGGAGGCTTCTTCCTCAGCATTATCTCAGCCGCCCTGGAGGGCTGCACCCCACCAGCCATGCTGGAGAATGAGCCAGGCAGGAAAGGCCTAGGCTGGCGGGACCTTGTTCCCGGAGTGCCCAGGGGCCACCCTATGTCATCTAAAGGCCTCACTGAAGTCACAATGGCCCTCTGTCCTCACGGTTTGCTTCCTCAATCCAGAAACACTACCAAAACGGCTCTCGTCTCATTGAGGATTTTGTGACTTTTTTAGGCATCTTCAGACTTGCAAAGGCAGGGAACCCCAACCCAGAATCAGAAAGGGTGATTCTGGTCAGCACCCTATGAGGTCAAGGGACAGCCTGCCAGCAAGATGAGTAACCACAGGTGGTGGAAAATGCAGATGGGACAGCCAAGCCCTTCTTCCTGACTCGCTGCTCTTTTCATTCCATAGCAAGTCTCCACATTACCCAAGACTGTCCTCCGTGCCTTGTGGTGAACGCCCCCTGTCCTCATCCCAGGGAACCATGCCTGTGTCAGGGCCACCTGTCATCCAATCCCTAGCCAGACTGATTTTTCAAGGTGGCTGGGGGAGGGGGGGTAACTGTCCCCTCCAAGAGGACAGCTCTCCCCCACTTGTCTGCCTCCCCTTCTCTCCCTTAGTACCTGGCATGGCAACTTTTTAAGGCCAACACAGGCTTAGAAGGCCACCGACCACAGGCTGGCCCTGGCACCACATGCAGGATTCCCATCTGTCATTTGTTTTGTGGATCTTGTCGCTAAACCAACCGTGTGGCTCCCTCCCAGACCGCAGGGCCCCTGTCTCTCTGGTAGAGGACATATATGCAGACCGATGTCACAGTCCCAGGCCACCGCTGCCCAGCCAACTGGACTCCTGCCCAGAACTGGTCACAGTCCGGGAACCTGATCACTCAGGTCAGTCCAGGCTCAACCAGGGGGTAGGCAGATGGAGAGAAGTGGGGTGACCGGTGGCTATTCACTTTCCAGAAAGGGGGAGCTCCCTGCCTACCCGACTGCCCAAATTCTCCATACAAGAATGAAGGAGTAACTTCTATTCTTTTTCTCCACCCTTCCCCCAAATGATTTAAGGGCATTCTGTGTGCCCACTGTAACTGGTTCTCTGAAGATCCTGAAGAAGATGCTTCAGGATGACCTGGCTCACTTCCCGGCCTAACCAAGCATCAGGCAGGACCCAGTTTGCTCCCCCAAACTAGAGAAGGAGACACACCAGAGAAGGTGCAGTCTTGATTCAGTCCCTGATGGCAGCCTCCTCCCTAGTCATGGAGATTCGGGACAGATCATGGAGAGGGAGGAGAAAAGGGCTCTGTACCCTCAGAGGGAGGTGTCGGGAGGAGGCACCCACACCCTGGCAGGTGACTCTGGCTGGAATCTGGGGGGCAGGCAGGTGGAGAGGACAAGGGGAGCAGGAAGTGCTGAGGAGCAGGCCATGTGCACACACAGGCACACGCGTGCACACACACACCAGTCTCAGCTTTCCCAAACGAGGTGCCCACAGGAACCAAGGTGTGGGGTATCCCAACTTCATGGGGTGCACTTCTGCGGGGGAGAAGGCTGGTGTCTCCCTGTGGGAGATGTCTTAATTTCCTGAATGGTGGTGTGGAAAGAGAGAGGAAGGATCCATTTAGAAAGAGTGCTAAGTGGGTCATCCGTGGCCTGTCTGCAAACTAATACACTGTACTCTGGGGGTAATGAAGCTGAAAATGGAAAAAGCACTTGTGCAAGACTAACTCAGATGTCAGCAAACTTTTCCAGGGGATTCAGGGGGATTCGGCTGCGTAAACACTGTCAGCGGGCACAGTGGTCCCTGCAGTGTTAGAGAGAGGAGAGGCTGGCTGGCCCACCACCGAAGCCCTAATCAGGGCCTCAGGTGCACTTACATTGGTTACTAATGCCCTGGGCCCCCGATACAAACTTATCAGCCTCTGCACTGCTCATAAATGCTGCCAGACCCATGCACACGCTCCACCTCAGACATCCTGGCTCTGTGTACAAGCGTCTGAAGGTGGGCAGTGGGAGTGTGGGTCTGCTCTTCACAACAGCTGGCCTCGGGCCCAATCCCTGCTCTGCTCCAGCTGGTAGCCTTGGGGCAAGTTACTTCACCTCCCTGATCCTTAGTCCTCTGTGAAATGCTGACAGAAAATGCCATTCCCTAACTGGACCAGCCTTGCAGACACCAGCTCCACAGGGATGCCCTGTGTTTGTGGGAAAAGCTTGCCCATGGGGTTCATTTTTCTGGTTCCTAGAACTGATAAGACAGATGGACTGACATCCCAGACAGATGTGTCAGGGAGCCTCGGATTCCTGGCAACAATGAACCTAGATAGACTGGAAAAGAAGTCCTGCACACCCATGTTTAGAGCAGCAGGAGTCACTGCAGTCAAAAGATGGAGGGAACCCAAACCCATCAATATCCATTGATGGATGAATGGAAGACCAAATGGGTCTCTTCATTCAATGGAGTATCATTCAGCCCTAAAAATGAATGAAATTCTGACACTTGCTACAAGGTAGATGAACCCTGAGGACATTACGCTGGGGGTTAGATAGCCCAGTCACAAAAGGGCAAGTGCTGTCTGATTTCACCTATTTCCATAAGGCACCTGGAGTGGTCAAGTTCACAGAGACAGAAGGTAAAACGGTGGCTGCTAGAAGCTGCGGGTGGGGGGCAGGAATGAGGAGTCAGTGTTTGGTGGGTGCAGAGTTCCACGTTTGTGTGATAAAGAGCTCTAGAGATTGGCTGCCCGTGTACTGAGCACTTGAAAATGGGCAAGCTGGGGGGCGCCTGGGTGGCTTAGTTGGTTAAGCGTCTGACTTTCGCTCAGGTCATGATCTCGCGGTTCGTGGGTTCGAGCCCCGCGTCAGGCTCTGTGTTGACTGTCAGCTCAGAGCCTGGAGCCTGTTTCAGAGTCTGTGTCTCCCTCTCTCTCTGACCCTCCCCTGCTCATGCTGTCTCTCTCTCTCTCTCTCTCTCTCTCCTAGAAATAAATAAAAATATTAAAAAGGAAAGAAAAGAAAATGGGCAAGCTGGTAACTGAGGGGCTCCCGGGGGGGGGCTCAGTCACTTAAACGTCCAACTCTTGATTTCAGCTCACATCATGATCTTGCGGGATCAAGCCCCTCCAGGCTCTCTGCTAACAGGGCGGAGCCTGCTTAAGATTCCCTCCCTCCCTCTCTCTTCTGTCCCTCCCTTTCTTTCTCTCACTCTCAAACTTTTTTTAAAGATGATAATCAATTTTATCACAATCAAAAACAAAACAAAAACCAGATGTCTTAGGAGTCAGCTGAGGGCAAAAGAAAAGGGGGTGAGAAAGGCCGATTCTACAACATAATGTAGCTTCTTAGCCACATGGGGCCTCTCATTCTGGAGAAAAGGCAGGTTCCTAAGCTCCAGGAGGCCAGCGCCCAGGCTAGCACGTCCCCCAAACACGTGTGTGCACACATGTACAAGCACACACATATGCACGTATACCTATGTACATATATGTACACATATGTACACACGTGCACTGACGGCTGAGCAGAGGACCCTCCCTCTCACCTCTCACAGCACAGCACGGAGATTTTCTGAGACATCCCAGTGCTGGGACAGCTTACAGCTAACTGCGCACCCTGCATATTACCCACTGCCACATGCCGCAGGACACGCTTCTGTAGTGACCAGGCAGGAAAGCACAGTGGGTCTGCGCAGAGATGACTGATGCCAGTCCCCAGCTGGGCATCCTGCCACCATCACCCAGCTGTGGCCAGGTGCTGTGGTGGCGGAGGAGCTCCCTGATCACAGCTGGCCTGCTCGGAGGACACAGGCCACCCTGTGGCTGCCCCACCAGGAGTCCTGGTGAGGGGAGAAGGGGACATCCAAGAGCCTCAATGGCACTGGGGACAGGAGACCAGTGGTCACGAGAGGCGCCACCCAGGGGAAAGCTCCAGTACTGCAAGACTGCAGGACACCAGACAAAGTGACCCTGCGGGGGGCCCCTCTGGGGAGGCTGGGTGCACTGGGAGTGGGTCCCGCCTGAGGATGCTGTGAGGGGCAAAGGAGAGCCCTCCCGTCCCCAGAGCAGGCCATCGGGCAGGAACAACCAGCAGCCTCAGGCGTCCTGAATGTTCTCCCAAACACACTCCTCCCACGAGGCCCTGCTGAGCCACAGAGCCTGTGACACTCATCAGCCCCCAGAGATGACTGGCGTGGCTGAGCAGTGGCTGTGGTGGCAACTGCCTAGTAGAAGGGCCTCACACCTCCCAAAGCTTCCAGGGAGACCCCCTGCCCTCTTCACTGCCCTCAGCCACTTATATGGCCCTGGCATAGCTACCCCCACCTGCAGAGACCGCCCCCCCAACACCTCCCTGGGAGAGTCCCCTCCTCAGTCACCCCGCCTCCTTCCCAGCTGCCTCCCCTCTCCTGTCTCTGAGAAGGAAGGCTCATGCTTCACCTCAAACTCCCACACCTGTCCTCACCACTGCTTCACCCTTACTTTCCTGCTTGCCTTGATTTAGCACTGACCAAATGCAAATAGGAGCCCCTCGCCTCCGACCCCCTATCCTCATCCATCATGGTCCCCGATGGCCTCACTAGCTGTGTGACCAGGGCAAGTTACTAAACCTCTCTGTGAGGCAGTCACCTCCTCACTAGTACCCATACTCCTCCTTGGGCTGTTGTGATTTTTTAAATGTTTACTTATTTATTTTTGAGAGAGAGAGTGCACAAGGAAGAGAGGGGCAGAGAGAGAAGGACACAGAATCCAAAGCAGGCTCCAGGCTCTGAGCTGTCAGCACAGAGCCTAATGTGGGGCCTGAACCCATGAACTGTGAGATCATGACCTGAGTTGGTCTGATGAGCCAACCAGGCGCCCCAGGCTGTTAGGATTAAACAAGCTGAAGAGAGGAAAGTGTTTGCGGGGAGGAGGGGCTCATAGTCCCCAAGAACCGGCAGCCCCCTCAGGCACCACACAAAAGCCCAGAAGGGAGGCTCTTCCAGAGCATGGTACCCAGGAAGGCTCTAGAAGGCCACTCTCAGCCCTCCCTGAGCATGGAGCCCATGCCCGTCCACATAATGTTCACAGTAGCTGCAGGCAAGAGACCCCAGGAAACTTTTTGCAGAGGCCCTGGGGCAGCCGCTTATGCCCAGGGCACCTATGTATGGAGGGTGTCTGGGCAGGGCCAGGCCAGACCACCAACTGGCCAGCGCTTGGAGCAGACACACTGTCCTGGACAGAAGTCTCAAAGAGGACGCAGACACCATGGCTGGGCACCTATGCCTGGGTTCAAGTGTCGAGGGGCCTTTCAGAGAAAATGTCTCAGTGTCCTTTATGGCTTTTCTCAGTTAATTTCACAACCACATTTTGAGGAAAGCCCAGAGGGGTTAGATGACTAACCCAGGGCCACACAGCTAGGAAGGTGCAGCCAACATTGGCCAGATGCCCCCACACCTTTTCCTTCTTTGTCACAGGCACTGGGTGGCCACTTTCCCAGCCTGCCCTATGTTTCGTGGGGTGAGTGACTGAGTTCTATCTGGCCAGTGAGGGTGGCCAGAAATGGCAAGGGTCACACCCATGTCCCTGTCTCTTCCTACAAGCACCACACAGAGCAGCCAGTCAGGGGGCGGGGGCACCAAAACCCTGGCTAGGGCAAGCCTGGGCTCCTGAGTGGTTCTGTGGAGCGGAGGCCCCTCCCACAGCGGACTGTGGCCTGAATGAGAAATCGGCTATCAGTGGTGTCGAGATTTGGAGAACCTCTGTTATGGCGGCAAGTGTGTGCTAACATGGAGGGACAAAAATGGGCCGTAAGCCCAAGCCCTGTAACTGCCCCCAGCCCCATGTACCTCTCCACACTTCTGCATCAGGCAGCAACAGGGAAAACTGTGACTCGTTTACAGTTGCCTTTCTAGAATGTTCTCCCGTGGTGTTTCCTCTGTGGTCACGGGTGGGCACATACTTCCTCCCCCTCACCTGACACTGCTGTCAACTACTGCACAATCTCGTCCTCAGGTCTTTAATACTCAGGGCTGGCTTATGCAATCTGGAAATGACTGGCCTCCCCTCTCTGTCCTCCATCTGTGGCCATGTCTTTGCCCACCGGGACCTTTGCAGGAAGAATAACCAAGGAAACGGATTCACACCAGCCGAAGAAAACACAGAACTCTGAACTCAGAGCTTTGGGGAGGGACCAGCACAGGTATTTGTGCAGACCAACACTCACTCCAGCCCAGCATCACCTCCTCCTAGAAGCCCCCCTGCTTCCTCAGTGCCTGACACGTGAGGTGCAGTCACCTCACAAATGGCTCTGGGTGGGTGAATGAATGAGCGAACGAGTGACTATCTGTTTGTTGAACACAGTGAGCTGGCTGTTGCCACTGGCTGTACGTGTGCAGACTGCACTGGGGAAACACCTCCTGCCTCTCCTCCAAAGCCAAGGAGAGCCTCTTCTCAGCCGAGAAGAGCCACAACAGGGATGAAGGTGCTTCACGCAGGGCCTGAGGGACCCATTCCTAGGCCACACACCAGCCCTCCCTCCCGGCCCAGGCCTGCCCTGGGAGCTGCCCTGTGTGGCCTGGCTGCTGACCACTGTGCCCACCAGCCAGGGCCTGTCCCATCAGACGGGAGCAGTCCCAGGGACGGAGCGGGAGGAGAGTGGACACCCCCTGGTCCCCGCATCCAGGCCCACATGTGCACAGCGGATATGGCCAAGGTGGGGAGGGCAGACTCACGATCCCATTCTGCACGCTGAAGCCCAGCTGGTACTTGAGGTCGGGCCGCTTGATGAGGACTGTGGTGACCGGCGGACAGCTGACGATGTTGAGCTTCACCTGAGTCTGGTTCTTCAGACCCTGCAGAGTGGGGTGGGGGACATGAGGGAGCCGTAGATGCCACCTACCAGCACATTTTCACAGGCCCAGACCGAGGAGGAGTCAGCTGGTGGGGATTGGCAGGGTGGGCCCTTGGTCCAGTGGGTCGGTCACCACTCGGCCTCTACGTCCCTCTACCCTTACCAGGGGCCACTGGGTTCCCACGTGGCAGTGGGCACCATGGCCCACCGTGCTCTGCTGTGTCCTCTGACCCATGTGAAGACCAACTCTGCCTACAGCTGGAGGCTGGGCCCTGAGCACCACCATGCACGACTGAAGGGACAGCACCAGGGTCACCCTCCAAGGGTCATGGAAGGGGCCCTCCCCACAGGGCATGCAGAGGAGCTGTCTGGAAGAACCACGGGGAAGCCTTCCTCTAAACCAAACATGCTGCTGGGACAGGATGTGACGGGCTCAGTGAAAATCTGTAAGCAGGGGGATCTAGTGACCACAGCGAGACAAAGACTGGGCCAGCTGGAGCCAACGGTGACCTTGGGGCCCCAGAGAGGATGCGACTCTCCGATGGCACGCCAGGCCCCTGCTGTGAGGTTAAATGGGGAGTGAGGCGAGGCGGGGGGAGGGGCCCAGCCTTCAACGTGGCTGCAGTTTCAGCTTATTTCTCTGGCCAGTCATGAGCCCTGGATGCCGCTCAGAGCCACCTGGATATGGGGAGCGTCCCCCTCCCCGCACAGCCCCATCAGAGCCTGGGTGACCAGGCACCCCAAGAATTGCAGCCCTTGGAGGGAGGCTCCAGGCAGACAAGCCCCTGGTACTGCAGACTGAGGCCTTTCCCGTGTCTATCAGCTGTCTTCCTAGGTGGTCACTCATCAAGCAGATGCTCTGCTGGGCCAGCTTCAAGGGTCAGCTCGTGGGATGCTCTGGCCTTGAGAATGCCCTTTATCTCTCAGGGTGACAAGGGAGGAGACAGGTGTGTCCTCCAGCACAAAGACCATAGCGGATAAGGAGGGAGCAAGCCCCAGGAGCTGGGGGCAGACCACAGACACAAGGCCACAGGGCGGCCCCCAAGCAGGCAGAGCCGGCTGTCTGGAGATCCAGGACAGAGCAAAGGCACTGCTGTGCCAGGCCTCCTGGCCTCTCTGCTCTTTCTTTCCTGAGGCCCTTGGAGACCTGGAGCAACCAGGATTGAAGACCCCTCAATCCCTGCAAGGGCCAGCAGCTCAGCATCGTCCAAAGCTGCAAGCTCACGGGTCAGACGGTCAGAGCAGCCTCCCGGCTCTCACACCTGTGCAGGGTGACCATCCCTCCCCGTGTGCCCCCAAAACAGGACTCTCAGTGTTAACCTGAGAAAGTCCCACGCAACCATGCAAACCGGGTCACCCTACATCTATGGGTCCTCAGCCCTTGCCGGGGGTCTTTGTCACTCAGAACTGGCATAAGTGAAACCAAACATCCCCTCTCACCTCCAAGGGCAGCCCAGGTCCTTCTCTGATTTTAGTGCTATGGTATAGTCTTTGGTTCAACATCACTGTGTGGGTCTGTCTGCACCTGTCCCCTCATGTGTCAAGGGGGGATTACGAAGCAGTGAGAATAAAACAAGCCAGGGGCCTCGCGTGCGCACCTTGATGATGCCCTGGCAGGTGGCGAGAGGCAGCCCCACCAGACTGGTGCCGTTGATGGACATGATCTGGTCCCCGATGCTCAGCTTCCCAGAGCGGGCAGCTGGGCCGCCATTCATCATGTTTGCCAGGATCACTGTGGGCAGGATGGAGCCCCAGCCCGACTCCACCACCACCACGCCCAGGATCTCACCCTTGTGCTTCTCCAGCTGCAGCTGCAAGGAAATCAGAAGTGAGAGGTGCCTGTGATGGAGGCCGAACCTGCCTGACTCCCCTCTGGCCTTGCCTGGCTCTGGCTCCCAAGCCCTGTTGAGGTGCCCCCAACAATCCCAGAAACCAGGAACACAGACTCCCTCCTGCCCATGCCCAGCATGGACTCCCCCAGGCCCCAGCACAGCTCTAGTGTCCTGCCTCCCGCTCTCCTCACCTCCCACAAACCCATGGAGGAGGCAAGAACAATGTTCCCAGACTCCAGGACTCAAATCTGCCCCTGGCTCTTTCTCTTGTCTAGAAAAGTCCTACGTTCTGTCTGCCCCAAGGATCACTCTCTCAGGAAGCTATCAGCAAGAAGCCAGGATCATTCATTCATTCATTCATTCATTCATTCATTCATTCATTCATTCAATAAGCAATCTGACTATTCATCCATTGACTCATTCAGCAAGCAGCCAGGGTCATTTATGCACTCAACAAACAGGGTCATTCATTCACTCATTTACAAGCAGTCAGGGTATGGGCCATCACAAGAGGATATTTGCTCTTGTGTCCAAGGATAACTTTCTGAAGACCCCCGCCCTTACCCTGCCCCCAGCAGTAGACACAGGAGCCTGCTGAGGCCTCCACTCCTGACAGCTTTGAAACCCCCCAGGGCAAAGCACCCAAGTTCCCCATTTAAAGATGCTTCTCATATGCTTTGCAGAAACACCTCCTGGGTGCTGAGCTCCAGTAGATGATAATAGCAGCATTAAAAGGCGCATTTTCAAGGTCATTAAGACTGATTGTAATCAGCTCCTTTGTTACAACAACACCTCATTTCACACACAGGCGCTCAGCTCAGCTCAGCTCAGCTCGGAAGCAAGAGCCAGTGCTCTGCCTCATTCTGCCGTGAGGGCAGGGATCTGGGCCTGCGCAGGCCTTTCGAGGGTGCCGGCCCCAGCTCTGCAGGGACTCAGCAAGCGTGGCAGAAGCCAGTGCAGCACGGTGCCCCGTGGGCCGCCGAGGGTGGGTGCAGCTCACCTCCTTGCGGTTCTCTGAGTTCGAGAAGTGGATGAGGTCATCGTTGTACATCTCCTGGGTGTTGATGATGTCGCTGTACTCTTTCTGGCTCAGGTCTTCGGGGTTGATGCCATTGGCCCGCAGAAACTCCTGGTAGGCCACACTGAAGGCCTGGCCGATGGACTGCGCAATCAGCTGGGCCTGTGGGCAGGGAGAAGCCTGCTAGAGACAAGCGTACCACACAGCCCGGAGCGGAGGGGCCGCGGTAGAGCTGGGTGCAGAGTGCACACAGAAGCCTGCACAGGACCCTTGCCCGGACTTAAAGAACAAGAGGCGGGAGGCGCCTTGGCAGCTGAGTTGGTTAAGCATCCAACTCAGTTTCAGCCCAAGTCAATCACTCTTCCAGAGTTTAAGCCTCACATAGAGCTCTGTGTTGACAGTATGGAGCCTGCTTGGAAGTCTCTCTTTTCCTCTCTCTCTGCCCCTCCCTTGCTTTTTCTCTCTCTCAGAATAAATACACTTAAAAAAAAAAAAAAGAGGGGTGCCTGGTGGCTCAGTCAGTTAAGCATCCGATTTTGGCTCAGGTCACAATCTCACAGTTCGTGGGTTCGAGCCCCGTGTTGGACTCTGTGCCGACAGCTCAGAGCCTGGAGCCTGCTTTGGATTCTGTATCTCCCTCTCTCTGTGTGCTTCCCCTGCTTACACTCTGTCTCTCTCTCAAAAATAAACATTAATTTTTTTTTTTTTAATTGTAGGCTCTCGTCTGGTGATAGCTGTCTTCCCACCAACACAACACCCCATGGCCCTCTCTGCCGTCAGGGGCCGGTACCGACTGCCCCCACCTGAGCTGTTTAAGTCCCAGACCATCCAGGACAAGGCACAGTTTCAAATAAAGTCTGAGAAAATTATGCATTGTTTGCTAAATATCATATTTTTGTTGCTTTCATTGGTGACTGTACTATATATTTTTTTCCACCCATCTTATTCCCAAAATAGACTTGAGGTGTGTTCTCCAGGGAGTGTAACAGAGACTGTTAGTTGTCTCCCTAACATTTAAGTCTCCTCAACAACAGAATGCAATGCCAACTGGGGAGGCAGCTGTGTTTCCAGCTGTTCTCATGGGGGAGGTGTGGCTGTTCCAGGCTGAAGTCGATAAGAGGCACCAGACCTAGAGACACCAGCACAGACCCCACAGAGAAAATCACTTCTTTCTACTTCAGGGAGCCACTTGTGTGGACATTACTGAATCTCTGACACTGCAGAGCCCTGGACACTGAAAAGTCATTGTCAGGCCTTGCCGGTCACCAGCCAGCGTGCAGATGGGGGACAGGCAGGAGGCCGAGCACACTAACAGCTATGTGGCCCTGGAGAGCAAAAGGGTTCCCAGGGTCTTGGCCCACCACAGGGCCTCCTCCCCCAGCCCTGGACTGCGGGGGGGCCCCAGCTCTGGTCTACCCCCTGCCGCCACCTGCCTCTCCAACAGCCATCAAGGGGGCCTTCTGCCTGGGTGCCCTCAACAAACCTCAGGACTGGAAAACAAAGGATTTGACCTAAATGCCGAAATCCCTTCCTCTCTCTCACACTGCATGATTTAAGTGCCACAGATGACTATGTCTCTGTAACAAAGTGGGCTGGGCTAGGGAGTAATGGCAGAGCGTGGAAGGCTTTCTTGAAATAGGTACAGATTCTAGATTGAACTTTCCTCCTACGCTGGGCCCTCAGCAGTTTACAGGAAGGACAAATAAGCCCTGCCCACTCCCAAGACCAGTAGCTTGGCATTTTGGCAGTGCTGTTTGGGTGGACTGGGCAGAGATGCAGTGCCCTGGGGACCACGAGGCGACACTCCAGCCTGAACATGCGTGGATGGGAGGCTGGGGAGCCCGGGGGAGGCACATCAGAGAACAGCAGAGCAGCAGCCAAGGCCAGAGGGTGGAAGCGGAGGGGAGGGGAAACTGGGAGCCTTGGACCTGCCCTGCCGCATGGGGTCCCAGGGCTTGCTGCTGGCTGCCCCCAGGCCTCCAGCCTGTCCCCAGCTGACTGAGGTCCCTACAGGGTGGGGGTCTGAGAGCAACACTCCCTTCACCCTTTCACAATAGCCTGGTGGGGCTGCCCAGTGCCCTGGGTTTCCACCTAGGGGTCTGCCTGGGCACCCCAGCCCAACCCATAGGAGCTTCTGGGGACAGTGAAGCCACCTGCGCCAGGGTTCCCTGGGGTGCAATCCAGGAGCCCTTGGCATCTCCCCACCAACTGCTGGTGGCAGTCTCCTATTTCCCCACCTGCTCTGTGTCCTGGTGTCCCTCCCAGCTAGACTGGGGGACACGCTGGAAGCCCCGCAGACAAGGGGCTCACCTGCCCCCCAGCTCACAGCCAGGGCCTGTGGGTGTTCAATGCTGTAAGGCCAGGAGCCCCACCCAGGCAGATGGGGAGTGCAGGGGGCCTCCTCGAGGGGCTAGCACTGGCAGGGCGCCCAGAGGTGACTGACCTGAAGGAGGTGAGAAAAGGAAAGGGGAGCTGCCATACATCAGCACTCCTTTTGTGTGGCTCACCCACCCTGGCCTCAGCCCTGGAGCAGCTGAGCTCCATTTTCTAGAGGGAAACTGAGGCTCAGAAAGAGCCCCTCGTATCCCTACTGCTGCATTCCGTTTTCTGCAGGTGTCCCACACCGCTGTCACCAGACCCTCAGAGATCCCTTATTCGTCCCCAGAAGCACCCCCCCACCACCACCGCCTGGACAGAGCCACCATCCGGGTCGTATGCTCTTGTGTGTCCCTGCTCAGTGTCCCTGGACACACCACAGGGGATGAGTCCTTCCCCTCCTTCCTGGACAGAGCCACCATCCAGGTCATATGCTCTGGTGTGTCCCTGCTCAGCGTCCCTGGACACACCACAGGGGATGAGTCCTTCCCCTCCTTCCTGGACAGAGCCACCATCCAGGTCATATGCTCTGGTGTGTCCCTGCTCAGTGTCCCTGGACACACCACAGGGGATGAGTCCTTCCCCTCCTTCCTGGACAGAGCCACCATCCAGGTCATATGCTCTGGGGTGTCCCTGCTCAGCGTCCATGGACACACCATAGGGGATGAGTCCTTCCCCTCCTTCCTTCAAGGACCTCTTGGGAGTTCTACTCATGCCCACATCTATTGGCCCTCAGCCTTCTCTCCCTGAACCTCTTCTCTATCCCTTGGCCCACAGCCATCCACAGGGCTGGGCACCTCAGAGCCCCTCTGTGCCCCTGCTCCTCGTGACTTCTGTGCCAGCAGACTGTTCACCTCCTGCTGCTGGCTTGTTCCTTGCCTTACCCTGCCTTTCACTCACAGCCCTTCCCAAGGGCCCATCTTCACCCCCACCCCAGGTCTCTATGACATTCTCAAGCCCTGAGTCACCCATCCAGTGGTCCACATATATTGTATCATGGCGGAAAGAAGATGTGTGAGCATCAGTGGGTGTGTTTAAATTTCTTCTCCAGTCACTATGCTATCACTGCAAAGCACTTCTAGCTGACATCAACTTCTTAACAAAAAGATGACTGTCTCCATCCCTACAGCTCTGTCTCCAAATATAAAAAGTGGGGGGCCATTTCCCTCTGCTTCAGGTTCCTAACTCCATATGTGAATAAGAATGACCGTTGCCAAGTGTCCACGGAGAAGAGATTGCTTTTTAAAAATTCTACTTTGGAGGTGCCTGGATGGCTCCATTGGCTAAGCCTCTGACTTTGACTCAGGTCATGATCTCGAGGTTCATGGGTTCAGGCCCCTTGTCAGGCTCTGTGCTGACAGCTCAGAGCATACAGCCTACTTTGGATTCTGCATCTCCTTCTATGTCCCTCTTCTACTCAAGTGCTCTCTTGCTCTCTCTCACTCTCTCTCTTTCTCATAAATAAACATTTAAAAAAAGTTTAAAAAAATAAAATAATAAAACTTCTATTTTGGCAACAGCCACAACAAGATCTGCCCACCATGGGCAGAAGAGAGACCCGGGCTGTGCTCAGCTGTGCTCGGCACATTCTCGGCTGTGCTCACCTCCAGGCCCTAGGCCTGTTTCTCCCACCCCCTTCTCCCAATTCCAGGCTCAAACAGATGCTCTCATCCCATGAAAGGAAAGAGTCAAAGGGTTCATGGTCTCTTAGCGATTGTGCAGTATTTAAACTTAAGAATTATCTTTCAACTTATTATGATATGAAGTGGTCATGAGCAAAAGCAGAGCTACTCCCCAGACACGGATGCTGCCTTCCGCGTGTGCAAGCCCCGCACGTGAAAGTGTGCATCATTACAACAGAAAAGTCAAGGAGTATTCTCTTATAGGAGAATAAGGTTCTGTTGAAGGATTTCTTCAGAAAGCTAGCCTACTCACCCCAGCCTATTTAACTATGGTTCAATTTATAAACAGCCCTGAAGGATTTATTTCACAAAGTGAAGTAAAACTGTGTTCACCATCTCTGCAAAATCTGAGAGTTAGAAAAAACATCCATGACAGTGCACAGGATTTCTACCAGAGACTTGGTTTCCAAAGAGCCTGGGATGCAGGGCCTGGTGAAGTCGGGGCTTTTGGGAGGGGCCACCGCATGCCTGTGTGGTTACTTACATCCTCGGACTCGAACACGTGGCAGATCATCTTGTACTGCTTCTTCCCCTCTTGGGCCCCTGGGGTGGTCTCAATGCAGTCCTGAGAGGCGGACCGGGGCATGCGGCGCCTGGCCATCAGCACCACGATGTTCCCAATATCTGCGATGTAGGAGATGGTGCGCAAGGCATGGTCCATCATGGTTTCCTGTCAGGAGAGAGAGGAACAAGTCCATGTTAGGAAGCATCAGGGAGAACAAGCCATTAAAAAACACTCAGCTGAAACACCCGGGTGGCTCAGTCGGGTAAGCGTACAACTTCAGCTCAGGTCATGATCTTGTGGTTTATGGGTTCAAGCCCCACGTCAGACTCTGTGCTGACAGCTCAGAGTCTGGAGCTTGCTTTGGATTCTGTGTCTCCCTCTCTCTTTGCCCCTCCCTGACTCATGCTCTGTCTCTCTCGTGCGCTATCAAAAATGAACATTAAAAATATGGGGCATCTGAGTGGTTCAGTTGGTTGAGCATCCAGCTTTGGCTCCTGTCATGATCTCATGGCTCATGGGTTCAAGCCCCGCATTGGGTTCTGTGCTGATAGCTCAGAGCCTGGAGCCTGCTTCAGATTCTGTGTCTCCCTCTCTCTCTGACCCTCCCCTGCTCACACTGTTTCTCTCTCAAAAATAAATAAAAACATCAAAAAAATGTTTTAAATAATAATAAAAAATAAAAATAAAAACACTTAGGTTCAGAATTTCTCAGCCGTGACACTGATGATGTTTGGGGCGGGTCCCTCTTCATTGTGAAGGGCTGTCCCACACACTGTAGGAGTTCAGCAGTGTCCCTGGCCTCTACCCACTAGATGCTAGTAGCATCTCCCCCTTCCTAAGCTGTAACAACCAAAACTATTTCCAGCCTTTGCCAAGTGTTGTCTGGGGGACAAGGTCACTGTGGTTGAGAATACACTGCTCCAGTGAACAGAGCATTTCAGGGCAGCAATTCACAATCAAGGTGAATCTGCCTTCACCTTTGCCCCACAGCACCCTTCCACTGTTTCTTGGAGGCATGATGTCAGGTGGGGCTCATGGTCCGTGCTGGAGGGAGAGCAGGGAGGCTGTCGGCAGGGAAGCCTGTCCCCACCTGATCACAGGTGGTCTGTGGCCCTGGAGAAGGGCTCCTTCCCTGCAAGACATGTGTTTCTCCCTAGCAGATGAGGAAGGCTCCAAGGCTAACCATTCTGCACAGACAAGTTCTTCCCAGGGATCCCAGGCCCCGGTCAGGGGACACTGAGGCAGCTCCCCTGACTGATGGATGGGTATCAGTAGCCATTCAATTCCCTGGGCTCCTGGCAGGTCCATTACTCTTGATGGCTTTTGTTGTCTGACAGGACTCTCCACTGAACATCTTGCCCGTGACCCCTGCCTAACAAGGCTGCACGTGAAGGCTCAGAGAAACTAATCAGTTGTTCTTTTATGCCTTTGTGTTTTCTCCACAAAAGGAAACTGGATGCTTTGGCAACCTCTGAAGCCCCTTTTCTTCCTCACAGAATCCATTTGTACAGCAGGTATTGCCCAGCGACTGTCATCTGGGAGCCGAGCTGTTTTCTGGCCAAGGCTATGGAGTGGTTTAAAACCACAAGGGCCACAGAAAGGGGGACTGGAATTGGAGACATGGCCGATGCTCCTCGGAATTTCCTGATTTCTGCCCACGTGCCCAGGGTAGAGTCATCTTCCTTATAGACGGAGGCGCACGTAGGAACTCATGACCTTCTATAACATATATACTGTCTAGCTCTGTTTGTTGCAAGGGCCCAGGAACAACGACACACCCACAGCACTGAGCGCGGCCGGCACGCAGGTCTTTGTTTCTGTATATCATTCCCCACGCTAAAAAGAACTCTGTGTGGCTCCCTGAAGAAATGGCTGATTCCAGGTCTGGGTCAGGGTAAGTGTAAAGGGAGCTCAGAACACCGCACTGCCTCAGAAAGCAAGAACGTGATCAGAGACTAGAGGGAAGATGTTAAAACCACACAGGACCCAGTTTAAAGGTCTCTGGCTGGCTGAATTTGGGATCACAGAAACACCAAAAAGAATAAAAGGAAGGTAACAGAGGTAACACAAGTTACAAAATAATCCATCAGTCTGCAGTGAAGAGAGAGAGAGAGAGAGAAGGAAACAAAAGGTCTTCTGCATAGATAAAGGTCTGATAATGTAAGTGGAGAGCGTGACCTGATTAGAAAATCACCATTTTGCGCTTCCAATGTTCAAGCCAACTCGAGCAAGATGATCACTGGATGCTAAAACCTTTAGGCAAAAAAGGGTGTTAGGGGATGGGGTACCCCCATATCCAGTGACATCTCACAGATTACTTGCTGGTAACAAAGAAGTAAAGGGGTCATTACCCTGGCATCTGGCATCCTCAAACAGCCCAGTAATGGCGGGTCGGGCCCCAGAGTGAATGGGGCCTCCCTCTCAGCAAACCTCAAGCACATAGCATTGCCTGATGCTTCCCGACCCATCCCTCCATCTGTCTCATGCCCTTGGCCTCCTGATCTCTTTCTCCGTCTCAGCTCATAGGCCTTTATATCCTGCACGGCTCACTTCCTCCTCATGGCCCTGTCTTCTCCACCAACAGCAGCGGAAGGCACAGGAAAAATGAGCAGACGCTGGCCACGGCACATGGTTTATAACGTAGAAAATCTTAAGACAGGCCCCCGCGCCCAGGCCCCCTAGCTGGAAGACCACCCATTCAGAGGGCCGAGGGCTGCCACGGGATTTCCACTCTCCCACTCCATTCCCCAGACTGAGCATACAGATGTTTCAGGAGGGCCATTCTAGAATCCTGATGGTGAGCACACAGCTTCCAAATCCCCGCTTTCCTTCCCCTTCATTTCGCCTATTTAATCCAGCTACAGCCAGCACACCTACATCCCAGGCATTTTTATCTTCCCGGCCTGATGCTCCTCGGCCCCCTGCAGCTTGCTGTAGAATCCACAACCCATTCAAGACCCAAGGTCCGGAGCCAACGGTCCTCAGTCCTTGGGGACAGCCATTCAGCTCATCCCAGAGGGAAAGTTCTCCTGCAGCTAGAGGTGGGAAGTTAGGGGTTTAATGACACAATTTTAAACAATGGTCTTTAAAACACTTACCTGTGTGTCTGCATTTAACACCTTGATCCTCTGGGTGGAGATGAAGAGATCCACTTCGGTCAGAGTCTGGGCATCCCCCTCCGAATTCTAAGAAAGGACAGTGGATACTGTTACAAATTAAAAAAAAAAAAAAACAACTAACTTGAACAAAAGCCTGACAATTTTGCTAATGACCCTGAGCGCCCCTAGAGGGAAATGCTACCCCAGCTTGGAGAAGCCATGGGAAATCTAAATTGCACGCCGCCTTCCAGCGCAATCTGTAGCGAAGTGAGTTCTAAAGGCAGTTTGCACAGGGCGTGAAGGAGGAGGGAGGAGACAGCTTCCGGAAGCCTGAGCATAGAGGGGGGCTGGACGCCTGGGGTCTTATGTCCCAGCATCCAAAGCGCAGCCCTTCCATTCCCTAAAAAGTAGGCCGGCCTGCTGACCCTTATCAAGCCTGGTGAAAGCACAGGGTCTCTGTTCTCAGGCTACATGCGTTTCCTGGATTTGGGATTCCAAATATCCCCAAGAAATAGGGAAGACATTTTTAAAGAAATTGGATTAGATTGTCAGCATCTTCTTCTGATTTAAATAATCCTAGTCATGTCAACCGGCCCCAGCAGGCTTAATGCTGATCTTTCCAAAAACCCTAAGGGAAGTAAGACTCCAGCCGGACTCAGTGCTGCCCTCCCAGCATCAGAGAAACCAGAAAAAGCTGCCACACAAATACCCCTGCTTTGCCCAGAGTACCTTCATCATATGGCCATTTCTGACGTGTACATGGAATGTTCTAGAAGCTCAGTGAACTATTTATTCAGGGTCTGCCCTCAACCAGGATAGCCTGTTATTGGATTTTACATCCATGGGAATCCTAATTACTGCTGCACATTGGCAATGAAATACAAATTCTTTTCATGTACCCACTGAGGTAAGTAATTCTTTGTGGTCACTAGGGGCCCACAGTGGCATATCTTCCACTTCAAAAGAGCAGAAACTGTGATTTAATTCCTCACTGAAAAATCTGAAATCAGGAATCCCCCTGCTGACGATTCCTCAAGAATTCGGGAGTCACAGAGAGGCCCTGTAATATTGATAAATTTTTATTTTAGCTCCGTTTTCAAGGGAAGCAGTCTTTGGGGCTTTCAGCCCACCATGAGGTGACACTGCTTTTAACTGATTTTAAAGAGAACAGAGTTCAAAATAATCCAGGTGAAAATACTCTGCAGGAATGTAGAGAAACTACCCTTTCTCCGATTTGAGAAACCGGGTTATATCCTACAACCACGTGCTTTTAAATGTTACAGAGTGGGGCTGTTCCTCAAAATCTTCTTACTAAAAAACAAAATAAAAGAGGTTGGGCCAGAAGCAAAAAAAAAGGAAAGAAAAAGAAAGAGAGAGAAAGAGAAAGAGAAAGAGAAAGAGAGAGAGAGAGAGAGAGAGAGAGAGAGAGAGAGAGAGAGAGAAGGAAAGAAAGAAGAAAGAAAGAAAGAAAGAAAGAAAGAAAGAAAGAAAGAAAGAAAGGGAAAAGAAAGAAAAGAAAGGAAGAAAAGAAAAATTGCAGGTGGATTTGGTGTCAGTGACAATTTCTGCAGGAAGCTTGAGCACTGTGATGTACTTGATCACAGAACAGGGGACATGCACACGCAGCTGAATGAGCTCAGACTGGGGGTGAATGGATGAAGCCAAAACCTGATCAATAGCAGCCAACGGCAAAGCTCCCACCATTGCACTCTCTGCTGGAAGAAAGGGGGAGTGACAAGACCATGAATCCAACAGAGGGCCAGCAGACAATGGGGGGGCATGTCTGTGAGTTGGAGAGCCGTGACCCCACAGTCACCAGCAGGCTAGCTGTGTGGGGATGCTGCTTACTCCTGGTCCTCGGCTCCTATCAGCACTTGCCTGGCCAGGTGTGAGCGCACCAGAAAAGGGGCCCTCAGCCGTTATCCTGAGTATCCCCTTGCCTGAAGGGAAGAACAACTCTCCATGGATATAACCGGCTGGCTCAGCTGGCTGCAGAGGCTGTTCTGAGCTGGGTCGGCCTGCTCCCAGCCCAGTCGGGCTCTCTGGACTACAGAGCTGAGGACCAGGCATGACAGAGACCTGTTCCAGCTGCCTGGTTTTTGGGCACAGGGGTACAGGGGTGCATCAGGCAACTGCAGGCAAGGGACCCCTCCTCCTTGGTGGGATGGGGGAGCATACCCCAACTGCAGGTCAGCAAAGCCAACCCATCTGCACTGACTGGAGGCTCCCAGCAGCAAGCCAGCTTGGGCAGAGGGAGACGGCTACGTTCTTGCCTCTCCCACAGCTCAGGGAATCCAAGGAAACACCACTGGGCAAAGAGCAAATGTCACCGGGAGAGAAGTCTCACAACAGGAGGAAGGGAGCCCCCAGGCAGGTTCCTCTTGCCACACGGCCAGGAAACAGGTATTCTAGATGAGGATGGAGGTCTAAACCTCTTGCTGTTTAAGCAACAAGCCTGTACCAAGTCAGTGCCTTCCGACACCAAGTGTTTGGGATTTCCTGTACTGAGAAGACCCAGCATTTACTAAATGACCAGCTTTACAAACAAATGACTAGGGGTCACCTCAGTTTTTTTTTAAAGTTTGCTCATGCTCCAGAAACTCTTATCATGGAGAATGCAACTCATGGGCAAAACTGACCTTCTCATCATCCCGATTTAGTAATTAAATGTAGTGAGTCTTTAAATATCAGAATTTAAATTAATCAGTTCCGTACCGGAGGCCGAAGCACTTAATGTGTCACATGTAAAAGCCATCTAGTGAAACAGTAACATCACAGCATTAACCACGTTCTGGCATGAGAGACTGTACAAGAAATAGGGCAATGATGAGGTTCTTCTGTAAGTGGGTGGTTAAAAAAAAGTACCTGTGGTTTTGTTCAAAAGCCTACTATTTATCTACCAAGGGAAGAGGAAAAAGCTGTTTGCCACATGATTTGTGTTCCTACAAACAGGACCACCCCCCAAACTGCACAGGACAAGGCCCAGAAGCACAAGTAAATCCCTGGGTGCTACACACCGCTTTCTTCTTGATTTTAGCAGCCTTTTGCATCCTCTGGGCAGCATGTAAGAGAAAAGAAAAACAGACAAAGGAAGAGAAGGAAGGGCATCTAAGTTATTTTAGACTTAGAGTCAACAGCCTGGGACTCAGACCTTGTGCTTAGAGGGAGGGGCCAGGGGCAGGATGGGGGCATGGCCGCCACCTCAGGGAGCACACACACGTCCCCCAAGTGCTGGAAATTACCAAGAGCCACCCAGATCTACGAGGGCAAGACTAAGGACAGAGATGAAATGGGCTGGCAGAAAAGCATCAGGCTCTAAGGCAGGTGAGCAGGACTGGGGTCAGCGTAGGAAGGTCCTGGGCTCTGTGCTTCTCTTCTCCTGACCACAGGGGCACCCACCGCAGACCCCTTTGCCTCCATAAAGGAGGTCAGTGAAGACAGGGGAGGGGTCTGACACGGTTTCCCACCCCACAGGGGCTGGTAGCATCCACAGACCCCGAGCTGCCCAGAGGGGGCACCTCCTCAGACCACTACGCCCTTCCTCCCTTGACCCCATTAGTTTTGCTGACTTGATCTCATCTTTTCCCTGCCCCGGCTGCACCCACCGTTCAAAACCAGCAACTCAGTGGGTACCCAGAGCGACAAGAACGTCAGAATTTTCCATTTAAATAAAAAATGTGATTTCTTTGTTTACCCTTCTGTAAGCACTTTGATACCAAAGATACACAGATCGTCAAAACGGGATTTGAGCGTCCATGTAAATGTGTTTTATGAATGCAATGTGTGGAACCTTTAAAAATCATGTCTCCGGGGCGCCTGGGTGGCTTAGTCGGTTGGGCGTCCGACTTTCGCTTAGGTCATGATCTCGCAGTTCGTGGGTTTGAGCCCCGCGTCAGGCTCTGTGCTGACTGCCAGCTCGGAGCCTGGAGCCTATTTCAGAGTCTGTGTCCCTTTCTCTCTGACCCCCCTGCTCACGCTGTCTCTCTCTCCTAGAAATAAATAAAAATATTATAAAAAAAAAAAAAAAAGATTTAAAAATCATGTCTCCAATGGCCGGGTGGTGGTTCCTCATTAAGGAGCCAGCGGCCTCTGCCCCCAGCCCAGCATCCTTCTAGACAGGCCAGAGTCTCCCTTGGCTTCACCAGGTGGCTCAGGTATTCCTGCTCTCCGTGCTGAGGGTGGTGGGGTCCCCCTCCCCCACTCCAGTGCCTCCCCAAAGTGAACCAGGGCTCTGCTGAGCCCACCAGTACCTTGACCCGGCTGACGGCCTCCTGTGCCTGCATCATTCTGATGTTTTTGGAAGGGTTACGTTCTGAGAGAAGCTGCGTGGACCCCAGGTAGTTGGCAGCAAAGATGATCCCATCAATGAGGTCTTCTGGTTCACATGGCCCTGGAACTGAAGAGGGCACAGTTAGCATCTCCCCAGAGGACAAAGGGACAACGCATCAGGGACAGTGGAGAAAGGAGAAGGGCTGAGCCGTCGCCCACCTGCAGGCAGCAGTGGGAGGTCTCTTCCTTCCCGCATCACTGCACAGTGCATGGCCCACGTAGCTTCACAGAGTCAATACCCAGGTCAGACAGGTCCACATGCGTGGTACAGGAGCACAATTTCAGGTCACTCAAGCCACCTCGGCCTCCATGGTGACAGCCACCTGCTACAATCCCAGAGATGCCCTTTCTCCAAGTGGGCAGCATTTCCATGCCTACCCCAGAGCCCTCTGGAACTCAGGCGGTGAGCAGAAACTGCTTGCTACCCTACAATTCTCCTGGGGCTTTCTCCTCCTCCTCTGCACTGTAGGGTTCTGGTCTTGTCACACGCCTCAGTGGGGCCCCCCCATCCCATACACCTCAGGTCCAGGCTGGGTAACGTGGTCCTCACTCCACCTGCTGCCTCTAGGCCAGAGCTGTCAATGGAACTTTCTGCCATGATATGGAATGGTCTATCTTCTTGCTGTTCGGTACAAGAACTGCTAGCCACGTGTGGCTTGGGGGCACTTGAATTGTGGCTACTGCAAGAGGAACTGAATTTTTTATTTTATGTTTTAAGTTTTAAGTTATGTTTTAAGTTTATGTATTTATTTTGAGAGAGAGAATCCCAAGCAGACTCCACACTGTCAGCACAGAGCCCTATGCGGGGCTCAAACCCACAAACCTGCGTCAAAACCAAGAGTTGGACGCTTAACCAACTGAGCTACCCAGGAGCTCCAGAGGAACTGAATTTCTTACTCTTATGAAACCTAATTAATTTCCATAGAAATAGCCACATGTAGGTAGTGACTCCTTTCCTGGATGGGTAGCTGGAGGTAAGATGAGCAAGCGTTTTCTGTGAAGGGCTGGATGCAAGATATCTTGGGCTTTGTGGTCTGTCTGTAATTAGTCACCTCTGCACCCATAAAACAAAAGCAGGCATAGGCAAGATGTCTAGTGAGCAGGCACAGCCCTGGGTCCATAGTCTGTAACCTGCAGACCATCACTCAGCCTGCCTCTGAGACCCACCACCTTCCTTACCAGGTCACGGCCTTCTTCCCTCTCCCTGCCTGCCTCTGGCTAGACCCCTCCTTCTGAGGATCCTTGGCTCTGGCTCTCAGGTGCCCTTTCGCTCCAGCATCCACAGGGCTGGCTATCCTGCAGCTCCCCGGGCCCCACGGCCAGCAGTCCCCTCTGCCAGCTCAGCTAGCCTGGATGCCATCGCCCACCAGTTCCATAACATCTGCAAACTGCCCTTGACCCCCTGCCCCTGTCCCAGGGACTCAACAGGACTCCAAACACCCATTCGCTGGGGGGCCTGCAGCTGCAAAGAGAGCCGCCCAGCAAGGCAAGTTGGTTCCATTACAAACCCATGGGCCAGAATGCCCTCAGAATTCGTTGGCAACTCTGACAGGGTCCTCTGAGAAGTACCTCCTCTCCCTCTGTGCGAGCGCCATTTTGTAGCTTACCCCATGTCCTGGAACTTCCAGCTGTCCCGCCCTTCGCTGTACCTGACAGAGCGTCACCTCTGATCCCCGAGGGACAGGCAACTAAGCAGCCTTCCTTCCTGCACAGGGTTCTGTGCAGTGGAGGGTCCCCCCTGGGGGCTGAGGATCACCTGTGATTCCATCCCTCTCAGAGCCAAGTCCTATCAGTTGGGTCTTCTCAGGGCTTTTAAACACCCACCCCTGTCCCCAGGAGGCTTCAAAAGGCTCCTTCACTCATCCCTGCCTCCAGTGGGCTCCCTCCCTCCTCTCTCTCGAAAGCAAATATCCAGAAAGAACTGCCTCAGCAACTTAGCCTGGCCTCTATGTCCTGCTCCAATGCGCCCAACGCTAATGCTGCACATGACCTCAGTGCCCTCATGTCCAGTGGGCCTTCTGGTCATTGTGTCACCACGGCCTCCTTCCTGAGACACGTCTTACTCACTTGTCTGTCACTCAGTGTCCTCCTCCATCTCTGGCTGTTCTTTCTCAGCTTCCTGCAGGCACCCCCTCCTCCACGGGGCCACAGAATGCTGACATACTGGGGACCCAGTGCCTGGGGCTTCCATGACCACTTGCTGGTGAGGGAAACTGCAGTTCTCCAAACCCCAACCCATGTACTCAGCAGCCTGCTTGCTGGCTCTCCTGGGGTGGCTCCATCTCAACAAGTCAAAGCAAAGCCCCAATATTCCAACTCCATCCGGGCACTGAGCCCGGTTCCTCCTCTTGGACACCACTGCCCTCCCAGCTACACGGCCTTCACATCCATATCCAACCCACCCCCTGAGTGCTGTCCACTCTGCCACCAAACCTATCCTGAGTCTATCTTTCTCCAGTTGCCCATTTGTGTCACTTCATTTCCTGTGTTGAAGCCCTAAGCCCCAATGTGATGGTATTAGAAGTATGACTTCTGGGAGATGACTGGGTCAGGAGGGTAGAGCCCTCATGAATGGAGTCTGTGCCCTTATAAAAGGGACCCCAGGGAACAACCTTGACCTCTTTCTGCCACAGGAGGACATAGAGAGAAGAAGACCATCTGCAACCCAGAAGGGGCTCTCACCAGAATTCGACCACACTGGCACCCTAATCTTGGGCTTTCATCCTCCATGACTGTGAGAAATCAATGCCTTGTTTATAAACCCCAGTCTCTGGTGCTTGGTTACAGCAGCAGGATGGAGACATGAATCTTCCATGCACAGACCATGCTGCCACCAGAGGGTCCTTCTAGATGGGAGACCTCATCTTTTTCCTCAACGGCTATAAACTTCAGGGGGCCTCTGATTGCTCTCAGGACATGGGTAGAAGTCCCTGAGTCCCCAAAACACAGTGCTCCAGTTCAGAGGTATGTGCCCGTGAGGGGTCATGGGGAGTTTCACTGGCCTCTGTCATCCCAATGTCAGCAGACCCCAGAGTCTGGGGCTCCGGCTTCCGTTCCCCGACTGCACACCCACCCCAGGCTGTTCAGATGCCGGGAGGCCAGTGCGTGGCCCATAGTGAGCAGGTTGTCACCCTGATAAGTGAATGTGAACCAGGCCCACCCTGGGTCCAGGGAAAGTTTTCTAAATGACTGAAACTTTAGTTCTCTTTAATCCACAGGAGAAAGGGCACACAGCCAGGATGCCTCGGGAGGGAGCACGTGCATCAGGCTGTCACTGGAACAAACCTCAGCTCTGTGGACTTGAAATTAAAGCTCCGAAATGGGTCATAGCATGTGTGCATTAGTCTATACTGTCTGCCTCAAGATCCATACCCAGGGGCACACACATCAGACTCACACATGGGGAAACCACAGATGCGGAACTGCTGCCATCTCTTCCACACCAGTGCAACAGCTCCTGCACTCAAGCCGAGTTTATAAAGTGCTTTAATTTTTTTTTTAATATTTTTACTTATTTCTAGGAGAGAGAGAGACAGCATGAGCAGGGGAGGGTCAGAGAAGGAGGGAGACACAGATTCTGAAATAGGCTCCAGGCTCTGAGCTGGCAGTCAGTACAGAGCCCGACGCGGGGCTCGAACCCACGAACCGCGAGATCATGACCTAAGCGAAAGTCGGACGCTTAACCGACTAAGCCACCCAGGTGCCCCTAAAGTGCTTTAATTTTTTTAATGTTTATTTTGAGAGAGAGAAAGACAGAGGTAAGCAGGGAGGGGCAGAGAGAGAGGGAGACACAGAATCCGAAGCAGGCTCCAGGCTCTGAGCTGTCAGCACAGAGCCTGACATGGATGGAGGGCTTGAATCCGCAAACTATGAGATCATGACCTGAGCTGAAGTAGGACGCTTAACCAACTGATCCACCCAGGCACCCCTTATAAAGTGCTTTAGAACAAGGTGAAGTATTCTGAAGTTTGAAAGAAGCCTATTAGTAATAACAGGCCCTGGCAGGTCCCAACTTAGGAATGCCCCAGGTCACGCCCCATGGAATAGTAGGGGCCCTCCCATCATGACCCACTGCCCTGGGGACCCCTTCCCTTTCTCCCCCTGACCCTGACAGCCTCCACAGCAGCCTCCAGAAGATGTACCCCTTCCTCTTGGATGCTCAGATGGTTTACTCCAGGGATCTTGGATAACACTTGTGGAAGCCTCCAGCAAACTGTCAGGGAACCAAGCCCAAGGCCCCAGTCCTGAGCCCCCCCACCATCTGAAGCCACTAATGCCTCAGGGTCTCCCTGGCCCTCCCCCATAGAAGATACTCTGGGGACTTCCACAGGCTGCTGGCAACACTTCTTGGCAAGCCTGAAGCCCCTTCCCTGGCCCAGCTCTGTAGGAGAGAATCTCCTGCTATAGACCTAAGAGAAGGGGTCCCTTCAGGAGACTTGGGCTGGGGGTAGGGGGAGACATGACAAAGGAGGGCCCCTTTCCTCCAGTGTCCACACTGAGGGTCTGGAGGGGCAGAGCTGCCCTTTGGGGTGGCCTCCCCCCGACATCCATTTCTTGGGCAAAGCTCTTTCCACATAGGGGACATTGCTGCGTCTGGAGGAGGCTGCCTAAGATGGGGTAGGGGGGTGCACAGTGCTCCACAGCCTCAGGGGGTCAGGGAGGGCAGAGGGGGGATGGGTGCAGGAGGTCTCAATGGGTGGCATGAGAGCCTGGTGGTGGAGGTTGGGAGCTGAGGTAAGATGGGCTGGAGGGTCCAAGGGGCACCCTAGCTTCTGGTAGGTCTACAAGCTCTCTGTTTCGATGGTTAAAAGACACCCAAGAAGAGCACGCGGACCCCTGAAGTACATACTGATCAAACATTTCGCATGCCACTGTTACCGCCACCTTCCCCAAAGGTCAGTGCCAGCGGCCGTCCTCTGTCGTGGGATGGTGACTTCTCCTCCGTATCCCTCCCAGGCCACCCACTCTGGCCTCCAACCCAGTCGGCACCGGTGGGAGAGAGCCAGCCCATCACAGGCACCTGGGTGGTGGGACCTCCGAGGGCTCCTCCC
This sequence comes from Proteles cristata cristata, assembly GCA_017311185.1. Lineage (NCBI taxonomy): Eukaryota > Metazoa > Chordata > Mammalia > Carnivora > Hyaenidae > Proteles > Proteles cristata. The sequence goes on along the minus strand of JAESUZ010000146.1, from coordinate 45,144 downwards.
ACACCCCCTCACTGAAAGTCCAGCACAAATCTACAAGCACTCACACATACACTCACACACATACACACACATGCCCATGCATGTACATGCACACGCATGAACACCTACAAACCTCCTCACGCAGGAGCAGCGCCTATGGCTCAGACTCCCCGGGGCCACACCTCATAACTGGGCCTGTGCACCCATGGGGGAGTCGAGATGAAATGGCCACTATATCACCTGGGCCCGTAGATAGAATGTGGTGCTTTCTGTGGGCGGGCACCTTAAATTATCAGGGTAATAAGGCACCTGTATCACCACAAGCCCAGAACCAGAGGAAGAGGAGATCTGAAGACAACGTTGAGACCCCAGAGAAAGGAAAGCCCAGTAGCAAGGGGCCTGGCACCCCGCATCCCCTGGAGTGAGGCCCTGCTCTGTGACCAGCAACTTCACCCTCGTGGGGAGAGTGACAGAGACGCACGGCTGATCTGATCTCCAGCATACAAGATCGGCCCCTCCCGGCCATCTTAGGAGCAAAGCCCTCTGGGAGGCCAGGCCAGCACCGGCTTTCTCACACAGCCCCAGGTCACAAGGGCGAGACCCCACCTGCTCCTTCCTCCTCAGGTGCCTTGGTCCTCACTCAGGAGATGGAAAACTTTCTCCAGCTGGCCAGGGCTAGGGGCACCGAGGGAGGGGAGGAGGGGACGGGAAAGGGGTGGCTGCAGAATGGGGAGAGGTATGGAGGGAGGAATCCCTCCTGTCCGTCCACCAGCAGCCCTGGTGTGCGCTGCAGGTGCACCGGCACCTGTCACTAGCTAGGAAAGACAGATGTCACCCCCACAGAGGGCAAGGGGACTGCCAGGCACATGGCAGCAACTTCCACCCTGCCTCTCAGGGCTTCTGACTGAAGTATGTGCATTTTTACTATCTCACCCCATCTTCCCCTCAGGCCTCATTCTCTGCAGTGAGTGTGGTTCCAAGCGCCCATCATTTTGCCCAGGTTCACCCCACACCCAGGCCCAAGCCACCCATCCTCCCTGCAGTAACCATTACTGACCAGTAGATGGTGCTGCTGCGTTCTGTGGGAAAGTCTGAGTGGTCCTTGTAGCCTGGGGTAACAGCCCACCCACACCCTGAGCCAGCACCCAGGGAATACCTGGGCCTGGGCAAGGGTCCTCATGTCCTATCTGTGGGGTGGGAGTCGAATGGCACTCCGTGGAGCCCATCCCTGGGGGTAGGAGGTAGGCCTTGCTTTTTTTTTTTTTTTTTTAACATTCATTTAAGAGAGAGAGAAATGGAGTGCAAGCAGGGGAGAGTCACAGAGAGAGGGAGACACAGAATCCAAAGCAGGCTCCAGGCTCTAAGCCGTCAGCACAGAGCCCAACATGTGGCTCAAAATCACAAACCGTGAGATCATGACTTGAGCCAAAGTCAGAAGTTTAACTGACTGAGCCACCCAGGTGCCCCTGCCTTGCCTTTTGAATTGACTCCCACCCTCTGAAGCCACTGTCTTTTACCATTCCCAGGGTGACCTTGGGCAGCTCGCCAGAACTTTCTGAAGTTCACTTCCTGTTTAAATCTATATCCCTGAGTAGATACATTAAAAGTTGGCTCCATCTCCCCCACCAGATCAGGGAGCATAGACTCCCATGTGTGAGGACACCCCAAGCCGGGCAGTGGGGTCCACACCAGCACCCATGGACGCCTGCTCCCTGAGAAGAAGCTAGTGAAAAATTCAGATGCCACTTCCTCCGGCTCCCTCTGCTAGAGGTTCTTGTCGTTCCTGCCCTGTTTTTTTTTCAAAAAGGAAACAATACAAAACAAAACAGTGCCTCCAGCATCCTGCCTGCCTGTCAGGCCCACTCCTACCTGCACATTTATTAGGAAGCCGAGAATTACAGCAGCCGGTGTAGAGAGGGGGGGTCTTTCAGGTTCACAGATACTGCTCTCAACTCCAATCGTGAAACGCTGAACCAAAAATCAAACAGCTTCATTACAATACCAAAGCAGCTGGTCCTACATGTTTGAGCACAAATGGCTCTAAATTGGCCCAACTCTTGAACTAACCCTATGCCAAGACCACCAGAGGGAGACAGAACAACAAAAGAATAAAAAGATTTAAAGGAGATCCCATCTCCCCAGAGAGTGATTTCTCCTTTTTTTATTTTCTTGATATGACATATATTATACAAATGTAAGTGTATGTAGAATGTATCTGCCAAGTTTGGACAAAGAAGACTAGGGCTCCTTCCTGCTGGGGAAGCCTCCATATGAAAACATTTATTGGAAAATCTAAGCCCTGCTGACCTCTCTACACAGGGAAGGGGTCGGGGGAGGATCCCACAGAGTCAGGCTTTGGAGCCCTGTCCCTGACACCTTTGGGGGCAATGATCATGAGGTGGGTGATGGGCAAAGGCTTCAAACCAGTAGCCTGGCCGCAGGTGACTGCATGACCTCCAAGACCTGTGCCGCCTTTTCCCTGTGTTAGAGGCAGGGGGCAGTTGTGTAGGACCAGGGCACAGCCAAGGATGGGAGGGTGGGTGTGCATCTGAAAGGTCACGGAGCCCCCACCCCTCTGAGTGTCACAAAGGCATAGTTCCACTCAGTCCTCAACAATTCATGGAGCAGATCTCAGTGTCCCAATTTTACAAATGAGGATGGGACACATGGGGTCAAATGGCTTTGCACAAGACCACTGACACTGATTCAGGTACTAAGCATTTTTTTATTGTGAGGACAGAAAACATGGAGCTCACAGGCTGACCACCAGTCACACAGTCACCAAATAAATGCATCAGGATGGCCCATCATGAATGCCATGGAGGAAGGACACTGTCCCAGGGAAGAAGCAACAGGGAAGCCTGCCCTCTAGAGGAATTTGGGGCAGCTGCTCCTTGCGCTCAGGTCTGGAGGATGCAAAGGAATCAAAAAAGCCAAAGACAGAAAGAAGAGATCTTTCCAGCTCAGGCAAGAGCAGATGCAAAGGCCCTGGGTGGAAGAGTATAGCACCTTACAAGAAGTACAAAATGTTCAAACTGGTGGGTGGGCCAGCAGTCAGAACAAGCTGGGGCTGCAGAGAGAGTGCTGGCCAGTCATGGGGGTCCTAGAGCTACACCAAGGACTGTCACTACAGAGTACTGGTCAGGGAAGTGGCCTGACCACTCTGTGTTTAGAAAGCAACTGTAGCTACGGAGAGGCAAACCGCAGAGAGGAAGAAGGGAGAGCAGCTGGGAGGCCACTGCAGCTGTCCTAGCAAGTGAGTGATGGTGATGGTGATGGTGTGCAAGAGGGTCATGATCATGCCAGAGAGACGACAGACTGGATCCATTCTGGAGGTTCAATCCAGTCTGAAATAGGAAGCAAGGACGAGGAGTGCTGGAAAGCAGGTTGTGTGACTGGATGGACAGAGCTCAGCTCACTGAAGAAGGGACCCTGGGAGGGGGCTGGGCTTGGGGACTCTGGGCGAATCAAGATGCAGGAACCTGAGCTCCTTCCAAAGAAGCTCAGGAGGCAGCTGGACTCAGGAGTCCAAATGACCTGAATATTGGTGGCAGGTGAAGCTGCAGACACAGAAGAATCCTGGGGAGAGTGGAAAATACAGGAGAGCAAACACGTCAGATCCAGTAAGGTTCAACAGCGCAGATGGAGACCCGGTCTCAGCTGGGAAGAGAGGCCACAGCCCTCTGGGGAGAAGCTACAGGCAGAGTGCCAAGGCCATGTGCCAAGCAAGCCATAGAGGAGTGCAAGAGCTGGCCTAGGAAAGGTGTCAAGAATAGGCGAGGAGGCAGGAGGGAATGAACCTCAGCGTTGTAAAATTGGACTTCGGGTCAGACCTCCTCCCCGCAGACCTGGGGCATGGTCTCCAGGCTCTGGAAGGGCTGTCCTTGCCCTGAATACCACCCTACCACCACCACCACCACCACACCAGCGTGTCCCAGAGCCAGATACCCCTGCACTGCCATGCACTAACTCATTACCATCTTACCAAATGTAAGATGAAGTCACTGGCTGCCAGGAGGAAGAGAAAGAGTCAGGGAGGGTCAAAGCCAAGCTCAACATAGTACACAGACCTGCCAAGGCAGGTTCGAAGCATAAGTTTGTACCTGGGGAGAATTATTACCCAGAAAAAGGAAAATAAATACCAAAATTGGCAAAAATGGGCAAAGGCATAGACAGAGCTGCTTGCTACAGCGCTATTTATAAGAGCAAAGCCCTAGAAACCGCCCTAATGTTCCTGCATAGGGTACATCCAGCCACACAGTGAGGTCTATGGAGCAGCACAGAATACCTCTATTACTGGTCTGCACTGTGTGGAACTTTGGCAAAAATCTCCAGGGTTTAGTGTTAAGTGTAAAAAGCAAGATGGAAAAAGGGGTGTCTAACTCATTACCATTTATCTAAGAAAGGGGGAGAGTTACCTAAGATAATTAAAATATGTGAAATGTTAAAACTGGTTATCTCTACTGAAAGGAATGGATTTGGGGGGTGGGGTGCAATAATAGGGTAAGAAACTAGGCATCTTTGCTTATACCCTGTTTTGTATACTTAACTTTAGAACCATGTAATTATTTAATTATAAAACCAAATTCAGTGAAAAAAGCAGATTCCTAAGAATTAAAAGAAAAATGCATCTAAATGTGTATGCATTTGTGACATGATAATGAAGAGAAGAACTATTCTGAATGATTTCAAAACACAGGAAGTTGATGGCACATTACTCCCCGGCTATCCTCTAAAGACCAAAGTCAATGCAAATGAATCTTGAATTGTATCTAATCACATGTCCTTGGCAATTCTGGTCTTGTTATTCTGAGACTACTGTATGACTGAAGAAATAAAACAGATGCAGAATTATGTTGATGTCCTTGAGAATGGGGATTTGGGTCATAAGAAAAAAAAGGTACAAATATAAAAACACTATAGTCCTGAAAATATGAATCCTGATGCATTTTATCTGAAAATCAGTATGAATCATGATGCACTTTTTAAAAAAACATATAGTATATTAGTTATCTATATACGTGTAACAAATGATGCCAAAACTTAGCACCCGAAAACAACAAATATTTATTATCTTAGTTTCTGCGGGTGGAGAATCCAGGGGCAGCTGAATTGAGCACTTCTGGCTCAGGGGCTCCCCCAAGACTGCGGCCGTTTAGAACAGAAGAGGCTCCACTTCCAAGTTCACTTATGAGGCTGTTGGCCAGAGGAGAGACATCAGCAGGATCTAGATTTCCCAACTGGTGTTTCAAATGGAGGCTTCTGCCATTTCATATACTAATATAAATGTAATGTGTGCCAAATAAAAATGTCAATAGGAATTTTTATTGTGTAACCAGATACGCTAATTCTAAAGTTTCTGTGGAAAAAATAAATACGCAAGAGGATCCAGGGAAGTTCTGAAGAGGGGTAACAGCGATAAAAGACAGAAATTAGCCTTCCAGATAATAAAATGCACAGTAAATCCCCAGTCAAATAAAGCAGACTGGTCTGGAACCTCAATGGAGATCCAGAGGCAGACCTAAATGTATATGACAATTTATTATATGATAAAGGCAGCATTTCATTTCAGTGATGAAAAATTCATGGAACAGTTTTGGCACAAATAGCTGTTTGGAAGAAAATGCTTAAAATGTAACTCTTCCCAGATCCATATACCAAAATAAATTCTAGATAAATCAAATATGTAACTCATTAAAATAAAATCAGAAAAGTTCTACGAGGAAAAAAATAATGGTAAGAGTGTAAAGGTCATACTAATCTCAAAAACTTAGGAACTTCAAAGGAAAAAGATGCATACAGTAGAGTACATGAAATGTTCAGCAAAGTAAAAACATAGAGGTTCCTCAAAAAGTTAAAAATAGAACTCCCTTATGATTCAGCAATTGCCCTACTAGGTATTTACACAAAGAATACGAAAGTACTAATTCAAAGGGGGTACCTGCAGGCACTCTGATGTTTATGGCAGTGTTACCTACTATAGCCAAATTATGGAAAGAGCCCAAGTGTCCACTGACTTGATGAACTGATTAAGAAGATGTGGGGGGTAAAATGGACTATTAAATAGCCATAAAAAAGAAAGAAGTCTTGCCATTTGCAATGACATGGATGGACAAGCCAGAGGGTATTATGCTAAGTGAAATAAATCAGTTAGAGAAAGACAAATACCATATGATTTCACTCATATGTAGAATTTAAGGGGGGGGGGGAAAGGAGCAAAGGAGAAAAAAGAGAGAAGTGAACCAAAAAAGATTCTTAACTATAGGGAACAAACTGATGGTTACCAGAAGGGGAGATGGGTGGGAATATGGGTTAAATATGTGATGGGTATTAAGGAAGGCACTTGTGATGAACAGTGAGTGTTGTATGCAAGTTCTGAATCACTATATTGTACACCTGAGGCTAATATTACACTGTATGTTAACTAACTGGAATTAAAATAAAAACTGAAAAAAAAAATGCAAAAAAGCAGAAGACGACAGTAGCTTAGGGAAAACTTTTACAACATAAATCAAAGGGTAAATTTCTTTTATATGTAAAGAATAGTGCAAATCAATAAGAAACACCAAAAACCCAAAAGAGGAGTAGGCAAAGGAGACAAACAGACATCACACAGAAAAATAAACACAAACAGGTTGTAAACACATGAAATGGCACTTGGCTCCACTTCCAATGGAAGATGTGCACGTAACATCAACAATATACCACTTTTCATCCATTGGCCAATGGTTGGATGGCATACAGTGTTGGTAAACGAGCATTCTCACACACACAACTAAGGGTGGCGTACCCATCTTCCTCCATGGCCATTTCTACCCCAGCTGGCGTGTTGCAGGCTGTAACCCTACTGTATCTAGGAATGGCTTCTGTAAGAGAACTCATACACAGACACAGAGATATATCCATGACGCTACTCACTGCTGCATTGACTATAAGAAACTGAAAAATCCACAGAGGACTCATTAATACCCATCATACATACATGAACCTGAATCCTGGGCAGTCACTTAATAGTTAGGTGCTTCTACAGTTGTTATCTCCAAGATGTACCAGGAAATGAAAAAGCAAAGTGCAGACCTATTTGTCCCAGTGTAATATCTATTTTTAAGAAAAGGGTCTCTAGCTTTGTATATGTCCAAGAAATTTCTGGAAGGATGCACAAGAGACTTAACAATAGCTTCTACTCCAGAAAGGGACTAGGGGTCAGGGATGGGTAGATGGAAAAGGGAAAAGTACAGGGATGTGCAGATAGAGAAGGGAAATAAGGATTTCCATGGTAGAATGCATTTTTAATTCTTATGGATTTTGGCTTGATCTAACCACTACTCAAAAATATCTTAACAAACCTCCAGTGAATAAAAGTTCCTGTTTTAATATCTGTCTAATCCTTATTCATGATTCCATTTGTAAAACTGGAAACAAGATCAAATAATGTTTGTAAAAAAGGAAAGTCATTTTTTAAAGTTTATTTATTTTGATAGAGTGAGAGGGAGAGAGAAAGGGAGAGAAAGATGGAGAGAGAGTGAGAGAGGCAGAGAAAGAGGGAGAGAGAGAATCCCAAGCAGGCACCTCACTGTCAGGACAGATTCCCAAGCAGGGCTCGATCTTATGAACTGTGAGATCATGACCTGAGCTGACATCAAGAGTCAGACATTTAACTGACTGATCCACCCAGGTGCCCCCAAAAAAGGAAAGTCATTTTGGCTTTCATAACTTCCCTTTCGAATGCTCTGGGCCCCTCTGGTCCAGGTTTAACCTTACTCCCATCCTTGTACCAATGGTATTCCAGACACATGCCCCCCATCCCTAGGGCTGGCCCCTCTGACAGGCCGAAGAAGAAGAGATGTAAGCTGCCTTCTTTTTAGGAGTCCCAAGTCCTCATTTTAAGAGGTTGGATCATAAGTTCCCAATACACAAAAATAATCAGGTGGCTTTATCACTATGAGGGCCCCTAAAAGATGTAAGAGGCAAGCTCAGCAGGGCCAGGGGCCAGCACACAAGGGTGAAGTTGACAAGGTAGAGACAGGTTGTAAGGGACCCCCAGGCCCTGACACCTGAGGACATGAAACATTCTAGCATAAGTCTAGAGCTGCTGGTAGGGTGGGGTGGGGTGGGTCTCAGGACACCTTGCATAAGCTTTGACTGTTGGATTAGGAGAACAGTGTGAGGAACAGAATACGATCTATCAGCCTCTGTTGTTTTGTCCTGAAGCTGCTACTGTTAGACTCCACTGCTCGGGACCAGTACCAACTTTTCGGCGTTATGGTAAAAAGCCTTTTACGTATACTCATTCAGAGGTGGACAACCACCTAGTCCACTTGGACTCATGCCACTGCCAGCCTCCATGTCCCTCAGTAGGGACAAGCTGGAGGTCCCACCATTCCTTGCCACTCCAGGATTCCTCCCCACAGGGAAGGCAGTGGGTCCTCTGTCCACTGGGCCCTTGCACAAGGTTCACTCTGCAATGTCAACCTTTCTCGTCTGAGAGGAGCCAAGAGGATCAACAGGTCCTGCGGTGTTTTCCTGAAGACTGTGGTCATGGGGGCCTCTTCCCTCAGATGCCTCTGATGAGAGAGGGCTGTGACTCTGAGCCTGAGAGGGGCCAACAGCTCTGACCTCTGGAAGGTTCTCCTGTGGATTCTCTGGAATCTAAGTCAAATGCCTTCTCCAAGTGAAGGCGCTTCTTTTTCCTCACCTGCTGCATGCTCAAGCAGTACAGTTTGGGGTCAATGAGTACAGACACCCACCTGGGTTACAATCCTGGTTCTGCCACATACTACCTGGTGACCTTCAGTACATGACTTAACCTCTCGGAGCCTTTTTACTCATCTGTAATAGCACCTACCTCTTAGTGTTATTAGGAGGATTGCTGAGTCCGTATATTTAAGAACTGTGCCTGGCTCAAGGTAAGCACCCAAGAAGAATTCCCTGGCCTCAAGGATACCGGGGTGGCTCAGTTGGTTAAGTATCCAACTCTAGATATCACCTCAGGTCATCATTCACGATCCGTGATATCAAGTCCAACGTTGGCTCTGCATTGACAGTATGGAGCCTGCTTAGGATTCTCTCTCCCCCTCTCTCTCTGCCCCTTCCCTGCTTGCTCTGTCTCAAAATAAATAAAGAAACATTAAAAAAATAATTCTCTGGCCTCATTATTGATGGTAGTGGTATATGAAGGCATATTAAGGAGGCAGGAAACCCCTGGTGAGGAGCTTATGCTGCAAAGTACCCAGATATGGGTCTAAGATCAGCAGCTGTAAGACCTCAAATGAGTTCCCTGAACCTCATTTTTCCTAACCAATAGGATGGGGGCAAGCATCTGCCCTTCCTATGGTAACTGCCCTGAAGTAGGTGCACAGCACACGTCTCTGGCACTGGAGCACAATAAGCCCACAGTCAATGTCAAGATGGTGTCTGTTGTCATTATACAGTAACTGTTATTATTTTTTTCATTACTGTTAACAATGATTAGGTGTGAAATAAGGCATGAGCTGGCACTGAAGGCTATCCCACATAAAAACCCCAAGGAGGTTTTCTTCCAGTGAGATTTCTCAGACCCAGAAGAGGTGGGAGGCCCACTTACCTGTCATAGTTACACTGGGCCTTTCCAGCTAATTAGACTTTCAAACAGAAGACTGAACAAGCCCTGGGGGTTCCCCAACACTTGAAATGCTTGCCAGCTGGATGGGGTGTAGAACTGGGGTAGACATTGGGGGCTTGCTCTCTCAATACTCATTTCTAGACCTTCTCCCCTGCCTTCCTGGAACGCCAAATACTTGATCCTCCAGCCAACACTGAGTTTGACCAGGGCACTGGTCACATGCTATGGCTCTGGCTGATGAGAGACAAGGAGAAGTCTATTGAGTAGGTCTTCAAGGTCTTTTAAGGTTCCACTAAACATACAGATTCACAAGGTCTCCTAAGTACAAAGAGACATGGGGCTGCTTCCTCAAAAGGAATAAGGCAGGAGCCACAGTTTGCTAGCTGGATTCTTCTGTGAGTGTCCACATAGCTGTCCAGGAGCTAGGCAGGAGCCCAAGGGTATGAAACACCCATCAAGGAAGATGTGTGGAGCCGTCCCAGGTTAAGATCTTCATATTCTCAGACGACGGTATCTCTGACAATCACTCCACGGACATGGCTAACAGGAAATTCTAAATTAAGGCTATCCACACTGGTTTGAGCTGGTCACAAGCAGCTTTAGCCAAACTGAACCGGTTTGGGGAATCCAACATTGTTTTGATTTTGTTTTGAACAGTATGAGCTGGTACAGAGAAGTCTTCTGGAATGCTAAAAGTGAGAGGTACTTCTCAGAGCACCTGGGCATTGATACGGCTTCCTGATCCTTCTCCACCACCCTCCTCTCTATCTAGGGGACTGACTCAAGAGCCAGGGGAATCTCATGTCCAAATCATTCCCCTAAGCAGTTTGAGGGAGCTCTGCCCAGATGACACCATGATACTTTGAAAAGTGAGCTTCTTGGACCCACAAGCGCCCACCTCACCAGAATAATGTGATTGGTACACCCATCATGGCATTCTGACCACCAAGGAAAGCATGTATCTTTCCCTCTTTATGAGATGCTGAGTCCTTTGAATCAGGAACCCAATCAATCCTACAGTGAAGGCATGGAATGGGTATTGTCTCTTCCTGCCAATCATCGGGTCCTGAAAAAAACCACAACTAGCCAGTTGGACGGGAATTATCATAACCTATTGTGATCTGATGAAAATCAATTTGATCCAGTTTTAACTTGCTAAAACTTACCTAGAACCACATGTAAACTACTGAGCAAAACCCATTTGAGCCTACCTGAATTGGTCAAAATGTAATCAAGTCTATTTGAATGGTGTAACATTGATACTGACAGTTGAAAACTGTTTTTTATATCCAGTTTGAGCAACACTGAGCCTACACTACATTGAACCAGTTGAAATTGGGTTGAGCCAATAAATTCGTTTTCAGTCAGTTTGAATTAGATCAGCCTGGTTCAAACTAGTCCCTTTGAAAGGGAATGGGGGTGGGACCTCAGTTTCCCAGGTGTCAGCTCTTTACTAAAACAGGAAACCAAAGTAGGAAAGGTTTTAAAGTTATTTATCTATGAAGGCTGATTTACCTTACACCCGTAAATTTTCATAAAAAGTAATTACCAGCTTGAAAGAATTAATACAATTCACACTGTTTATTGTAACACTAGCTAGAGCAGGAAACAGCCTCCTGGCTGAAGAAAGATCCTACTTAAGAAGCTCCTTATGGCAATGTTGGAGGACCTTCGAAAGGAAGGGCCCAAGGTTCCCTGAAGCCCTTCAGACAATGCAAATTTGGTTCTACCAATAGACAAGCAGGCATGCTCCCCACATTTCAACAAGTGGTACAGAACAGATTGGTCTTAGTTTTTTGATTGAATGCTGACATGCAATATTAATCCCCTCAAAAAAGACAGGAGAACAGAGGGGAAATAGTCTAAAAAAGGAGTAACAGCCTGAATTTGGATGCAATTATATCCTCTGTAATCAAAAGTATTAGATCATAATTAGCTGCTTATACAGACACATTTCAATCCATTAATTCAGTCATCAGTGACATGTGTGAGGCCATTACTGAGTGTGTAATTAAGTGGGATGGTCTACTGTTCCCTAATCAAATGAAGTCCCCCTCCCTCTATAACAATATGAGCTTACAAAGTGCTCAAACAACAAAATGCTTAAGCACCTTTTCTTATTATAAGACTGTTTTCACCTTGAAGTTGTGCTTTCTAAACAACCTTTGCAGAAGAAAACAAAAGTAAAAATACCATTTCCTTGGAGAAAAAAATGCAACTGTTCCCAAAGAGAAAATTCAAAGTCACTTACCAGCCACAAAACTTGGAAATGATGCCACCTTCTTTGTCTGTTAGGAAATATGAAAAAAAAAAAAGAAAGAAAGAAAGAAAAGAAAAGAAAACAAACACATGACAGGTTTAAGTAGATGGCCCGTAAGATCTAGGCTGAGTACCATATGTGAAAAGTTAAACCCCACTGAGTAACTGATGTTCCTTAAAAGTCAGCTCCATAAAGCAAACCAATGTCATTCAGGCACCACGGTGTTTAGGCAGGACATATGGAATCAATCCCCATGAGAAAACATGGGGTACAAAAGGCCATCGTCTAAAACTTATGGGCCTCTAGATTAGCCTGCCACTGCTAAAAGAGAGACTAGAGACCATAGTTCTAGACTAGAACCATGGTTCTCCAAGTGGTAGGCATGAGAATTAATTACCAGAGCCTGTCTTTAAAAGTAGATAAAGGAGATTGGACATCACTCTATTGGGTGGCCAGAGTTATTTCATAAGCTGGAAAATCTCATCCAAACTATGTTCTCCAGTACAACTTATTTATTAAGGCCTCGTTTTAATAACCTTCATCAAGACAGTGTTAGTGTATACAGGATTGTTTTTCAAAACCATGTTGTTGGTTTAGAACAATGGTTCTCAGCCGGGATGATTTTTGTCCCCAAGGGGATATTTGGCAACATCTGTAGACATTTTGGTTGTCACAACTTGGGGGAGGAGGTTGTGGGCTACTGGTAGAGGCCAGAGATAGTTCTAACCATCCTACAGTGAAAAGGACAGCTCTTCGGAACAAAAAATGTTTTGGTCCAAATGTCAATTGTGCCACTGTTGAGTAACCCTGGTTTAGAACATAACTGTCTGATAGTGGAGTATAATGAGTTTCTGTCAAACCAGGGAGCACAAATGACCCCCCTAACACACACACCATTAGCAACACATGCACACACAGGGGTAGGAGCCTGAATCAGCAGGAAAGAACTCTTCCTTCCTCCTCCTACAGAGATACCCAACTTTGCTTGACTTGATCCCCCCTACCACACTTCCCAGGCACTGAGTGGGATGAGAACACTGTGGAGAGGGTGAGCAGACCATGATGGGGTGTGTAGGTCCAACATCAGCATCCTAAGCCACAACTCTTATTCTTGGAGAAAATTACCTCTGGGATGTTGTTATTGTCCACGGGTCCATTGAGATCAGAACGCTGCTGCTTTCTTGGCTGCTCCAAGCCATTGCAAACCTGGAAACCGGGAAGTTAAAGATGAGATGGTGCTTTCACGTGTTAGAGAAATAAACCAAGATATGATACAATTTTGGGAAATCCATGTGTAGGGAGGCATGTGTGTGTACATATATGAGTGTGTGCACATATGGACATAATTTAATTAAACTTTTCTGCAATTAACATATATTCTTTTATATTTATAAAATGTTTTTGACTCATATTTTCTTTTTTACCATATGTCACCTCACAACATTATTACAGCATTATTGAATATTTTCTGCACTTTTCATCTCTGTGACTTATTTTACAACAGATGTTTGTACCCTTTAGTCCTCTTCATTTATTTTGCCCCTCCCCCTATTCTCATTACTCTGGAGAAACCACAAGTTTGTTCTCTGTATTTATGAGTCTATTTCTGTTTTTTGTTTGTTTGCTCATTTGTTCTGTCTTTTAGATTCCACATAAAAGTGAAACCATATGGTATTTGTCTGGCTTTTTTCACTTAGCACAATACTCTGTAGGTCCTCCCATGTTGCTATAAATAGCACGATCTCATTTGTTTTATGGCTGAGCAATATTTCATTGTGTGTGTGTATTATATACACACCACATCTTCTTTACTCATTTATTTCTTGATGGATACTTGGGTTACTTCCATATCTTGGCTATTGTAAATAATGCTGCAGCAAACATGGAATGTAGATATCTTTTCAAATTAGTGTTTTTGTTTTCTTTGGGTAAAGACCCAGGAATGGAATTACTGAATTGTGTGGGAGTTCTATTTTTAATTTTCTGAGGAATCTCCATATTGTTTTCCACAGTAGCTGTACCAATTTACATTCCCACCAAGAGTGCACAAGAATTCCTTTTTCTCCACATTCTCACCAATGCTTATTTCTTTTCTTTTTGATTCTAGCCATTCTGACAGGTATAGGTGATTGTCAGAATGGTGATCTCATTGTGCTTTTGGTCTGCATTTCCCTGATGATGAGTGATGGTGAACATCTTTTCATGTGTTTATCGGCCATCTGTATGTCATCTTTGGAAAAAATGCCTATTCATGTCTTCTGCCCATTTTTTAATCTGCTCTTTTTTTGGTGTTGAGTTGCATAAATTTTTAATCTATCTTGGATATTAACTTCTTATTGGATATATCATTTGCAAATATCTTCTCCCATTAAGTAGGTTGTTTCTTTGTTTTGTTGATGGCTTCCTTCACTATGCAAAAGCTTTTTAGTTTGGTAGAGTTCCAATTGTTTATCTCTTCTTTTGTTTCCCATACCTAGAAAAATGTTCCTATGACTGATGTCAGAGAGAAATTACTGCCTATGTTCTCTTCTACGATTTCTTGGTTTCAGGTCTCACATTTTCATTTTGAGTTTATTTTTGTGTATGGTGTAAGAAAGTGGTCCAGTTTTCCCAGCACCATTTCTTAAGAGACTGTCTTTCTATCACATATTCTTGACTTCTACGTTGTAGATTATTTGACCATGTAAGCATGGTCTCTTTATTTCTGGGCTCTATTTTGTTTCATTGATCAGTGTGTCTATTTTGTGCCAGTATCATACTGTTTTGATTACTACTGCTTTGTAGTGTATCTTGAAACCTGAGATTGTGATACCTTCAGATTTGTTCTTTCTCAAGACAGCTTTGGCTATTTGGGGTCTTTGTGTTTACTGACAAATTTTAGGATTACCTGTTCTAGTTCTATGAAAAATGTTACCAGTATTTTGATAGGGATTGCAATGAATCTGTAAACTTCTTTGTGTAGGATGGGCATGTTAAAAATATGAATTACCATTCTATTAGCATGATATATCTTTCCATTTGTTTTGAATCAGATTTTCTAATTGTATTATTTATCATTTTTTAATTGTGGTAAAACACATAAAATTTGCCATCTTATCCACTTTTAAGTGTGTAGTTCAGAGGCATGAAGTACATTAACATTGTGCAACTATCACAACCATCCACCTCCAGAATTCTTTTCATCTTGCACAACTGAAATTATGTTTGCATTAAACATTAATCCCCCATTACCATCTCACTCCAGTCCCTGTCATCTCTATGAATTTACCTACTCTAAGTACCTCATATAAGTGGAATCTTACAGGATTTGCCTTTGTGACTGGCTTATTTCACTTAGTATAATGTCCTCAAGGTTCATCTATGTTGTAACATGTATCATAATTCCCTGCCTTTTTAGGGCTGAATAATATTTCACTGTTTGTATATATCACATTTTATTTATCCATTCATCTATCAATGGACACTGAGTTGCTTCCTCCTTTTGGCTATTGTGAATCACACTGCTCTGAACATAGGTACAAAATCTCTTAAAGTTCCTGCTTTCAATTCTTTGGGTATACACCCTTAAGTAGAAATGCAAGATTATACTATAATTTTTATTTTTAATTTTTGAGGAAGCACCATAGCAACTGTACCATTAACATTCCCAGTAACAGCATCCAAGAGTTGAAATCATAGTTCTGAAAAAAATAAATTCTTAGTTTAATGCAAATTCTAAACTCCAGGATCTAAATTCTTGAGTTAATGCAAATTAGCCAATCTACTACTAGAATAAACAAAATGCCCCAAGGATAAGTCACAGGTCTTCTCTTAAAGAGGACATCAAACCAAAATTTCTTTTACTTCAAGTAACAAAATTTAAAGTTTAGTTATCTCTATTTAGTGCCTGTACCATCCAGAAGATAAAAGCCAGATCTACAGCACTGAAATCACTGTTCAAACCCCGAAGGCAGTGTTAGTAAGCCATCATGTGAAGTTCCCGAACTTTCTAGAAATAAATTATCAAGCAGTAACAATATTAGGATGATGATGATAACAATGACATCAATGATAAGTTATAAGTAAGTTTATATTTATACTATAAATATACACTATACTCATGTTATTTATAAACTTATTTGTATTTATAAAGTTATTTGTGATTAACTATGTGGCATTATTCCCTCTCCTTCTTCACAGCTGAGTGGACTGCGGCTCTAGGTATTGGTGCTAATGGCTAGTTCCCATAGATCCAGGTGGCATAGCAAGATGCTGTTGCCAGTCTTCTTCTCTGGCTAGATTGTCACTGTTGTGTTCCTTAATGTCATTCAATCTCTCTGGGTGGGTTAGAGAAAACCAAAGAGACATGGGTCCACCCCCCAGCACTGACAGCACCAAGCAGACCAAAGATTCTTAGCTGAGCATCCCTCTGTGACTACAAACACCGCTGCATCGCAGAGGCAGTGGGAGGTGGGGAGGACGGGGATGGCTCAGATGGGAGGGGGGAAAAGTGGGACTGGGCTTTAAGCATGGGGAAGACTGCACACAAAAGGGAAAAGGAAGGCATCACCATATCCTAAGAGAACTCAAGCTACAGGAAGAATCAAGGCTTTCCTGGAATAGAGGGCATGCAGGGATGCAGCTGGGGCCCAGGAGGGTCAGATGTCTGGTTGGTCCTTGCTTCCTTAGCTGGAAGGCCAAAACACTGTCCCTACCCCAAGCCCTGTGAGCAACCAAGCCATGCACATGGTGCTGAGTTCCTTCTGCTGCCCTAGTATGTCCCCAAGGTGGGGGGCTCTGGGACTCAGGCCTGCCAGGACCGCTGGTATGCTCCTCTGACTTTCTTATCCCTCCTTCTGGGACCTGAACCCTTCCTTCCCCAGATGAGAGGTCTGTGACCCACCCAGGGGGCTCCGACCCAGTGGACCCTGTGCTGACCAAGCCGAGCTGACAGTACCCCTTTTTGTAGGGCTGAGCCTGGCTTGGGGACCTACTAGAGTAAGGGTTGTTTCCCAAACTCCTAGGTAGGTCTTCCCTCTGCCCTACCGGCTCTGTACTGCCCACTGTGGCCAAGGTACACCAGGCAAAATCTCCCAAAGAGGACAATGGGTGCTTTCACTGGAAATGCTGTTCCCATCCGCTTTACGTACAGCTCAAATCTGTGACATCCTCCCAGAAAACCTTTCGTTGTCTCTCATGCTTGGCTATTTCAAAGTCCACTTAGAGCACACCCATGTTTCCCCTCTTGTTTACATGATCTCTAGCCTGGTGACCTTCCCTAGGCAGAGTTCACTAACTTCATTTCCTAAAAGCCTGCACTGCCTTACTAGGAGCTGAATGGACACTAGTAATCTCCAAAAACTGTAAAGAAACAAACCAACCAGTGACAAATGAAAACGGGTCAACCATACCTATTGTAGAATGAATGTCTGTGCCCCCACCAATTTCATATATTGAAACCTAACCCCCAAGGAGATGAGGTCTTTGGGATATAATTAGGATGAGATGAGCTCGTAAGGATACCACCCTCACGAGCAGAGTCACTGTCCTTATAAAAGAGAGACCAGAGAGCTCTCTCACCTCTTCCACCATGTGCAAAAACAGTGAGAAGGCTCTGGCTATAAACCAGGAAGTGGACCTTCACCAGACACCAGATCTGCTACTGCCTTGATCTTGGACTTCGTGCCTCCAAAACTGTGAGAAATAAGTGTCTGTTGTTTATAAGCCACCCAGTCTATGGTGTTTTTGTGATAGCAGCCCAAACAGACTAAGATAACACCACGTCTACAAATGTTACAGCTTGGGGTAGTGGAATCTAATTTTTCTGCCACAGATGTAGGGCAACAGACTCTCATCTAGATGTCAGATCCATTGTGAAGAAAAGACTGCTGCTTATCTTATACTGGGTGCCTTTGGCAAATGGAAGAGGTGCTCCTCTGGGGGACACAGTCCCCACAGGGTTAGGGCTTGGCCAGGTGGACACAGGCTGGCTGCCCATGCCTGTCCATGGGACATCTGGCATGGAGCCACAGCATGTTTGGTTTCTCCCCAAACCTTCTGCAGGCTCAACCCTATCCTCTGTGTCAACATTTTCTCCACTCACCAACATGACAACCACTGTTCATAATAAACAGCCAGGGTTGTTTTCAGAAAGGTGGGTTTGGGAGAGCCCATCTAGTGCTCTCATTTCTGTCTTAAGGGCAAAGCATGGGCATGCTTAGTAGCATGGGGCACAGCATCTGAAATTAACATCATAAGGGACCAGGTGGATTTGGGGCTCCCAGCATCTTAGATGAAGACGCTACTTAAATCCTTTTGTGCACTCCCCAAGGTAAAGCAGCCAGCCACACCTCAGAAAAAGATGCCAGCCAGGGTTACCTCAATCCTTTCCAGCCACAGGTACATGAGGGACATGTTCTTCACCAGGTAACTACCATAGGTACTCCCACTGCCATGGGCTGGAAGCCACATCAACCAACCACTGAGAGAAGATGGTGAGTGAAACATGTTAAATGAAATCTGGCAAAGGTGGTGGGACCCCTCCCCAGAGTCCTGAGAACAGAACACAGACGTGTGACACAGACTAGTCCTAACATGTCAGGACCAGAGACAGCTGCTCAGGGCAGGGTTGATTTGCCTGCAAAAAAATATACTAATATGAATAAATTGCTCTAATAAGTATCTTGGCTCCAGTTGGTGAAACTAAAGCTAGAATTTTTTAAAAGTGTCAATTCTGATTTTGTCTGCCTGATTAAATGCAAAATATAGCAATATAACCCATATTACTTGAGATGAAACAATAGCAAACAAGTGCACATGCACTTATGCCATCTGTAATAAAAATCAAACATTTCCAAGCATTCTCCTGAGTGACATGCATGCATGTTAGTGATACATGGAGGGACAGAGCTCAAAGCCAGGCAAGCCACAGCCTTCCCACTGACTTGACCTATCTCCCCTCAAGCACGCCTCCTTGTCAGAGAAATCCCAAGCTTACAAATAACTCAGTTAGGGGGTGCCTGGGTGGCTCAGTCAGTTAAGTGTCTGACTTCAGCTCAGGTTATTATCTCATGGTTCGTGAGTTCAAGCCCCGCACTGGGCTTTATGCTGACAGCTCAGAGCCTGGAGCCTGCTTTGGACTCTGTGTCTCCCTCTCTCTCTGCCCCTCCCCACCACGCCTCTTTCTCTCTCATAAATAAATTAGGTGACAGCCTTCTCTGGGAATCACTTCATGCTCCCTGTTTCCAAAGGCATTGGTCACCCCTACTGGTCTGATGTTCCTCTGTCCCCACTCATCAGGGGTCAGCCAAAACTTGCTGCATGTTGGGTGTTCCATCGGTGGCCAGGCTGAGAGCATAAGCCACCAGGGTCCAACTGAAGGTCTGACTTGGCACACTGAACATACTTCACAAGCCCCTTTATCTGTCCCCTGATATTCAGGTGGCTCAGAAAAATGACAATATTGTTCTTCTTCTGCTCCTCTTACATTCTGATCACTCCCATGACATTTGTCTGGAGGAGAATGAGAGCTTGAATAAAGTATTTATTCTTATAATAGTCATCCCCATGGGAGTGATCATATCTTTCTGAAGCCTATCTGTGGCTTAAAAGAATCATGACAAGATCCATTAGGGAAACCAGCCAGTGAGCCTATCTTTTAACATCTCCTGGAAGAGCCTGCAAATGGGAGGGGAAGGAGAGTTCCCTCCTTACATTCCCACAGCCCTGCCCCCATCCATATTTCATGGAACATACCTATACTAAAAAATTATTCATCATTTGTTAAGTTCAAGCTTAACTGGGTATCCTCCTGTTATTTACTAAATCTGGCAGCCCTACCTGGAGGCTGACAAGCTGCCACTTCCACTGAGCCCCACGTGACACACTCCGGGCTTGGTATTGTTCTCTGTGCCTGGTCTGCTAAAACGTCCCCTACTGCTGACCACCAGCACTGCCTGGTACATCTCTTACTTTATCATTCATTCTCTTCACTTACGCTTCATAAAAGGCAGGTGGTGCCTGGCCCAGCATTTCAAAGCAGAAGCAAATTTTTCTAAACTGGCCTCTACATTTCAACCTTTCATAAAACACTGTCCAAAGGCTGCATCCACGCAACTGGAGAATGGGGCAAGCCAGAGAATGAGAAAATATACAGGCAAACAAGAGCAGCTCCTGTGTGATCAGACCTGAAGGGCTCAAGAGGTGAGCCCCAGGGCTGATCCATTAAGACTTGGGGGCTATTGAATCTTTGCCATTTAAGTGCAGCCAGGATCCTAGGGTACTCCTGGTAGAAACATAAAATGTTCATCATGATGGAGAACAATTTGTGAACCCTTAAAGAGTTAAACACTGAACGCCTATGTGTTCATAGGAGTGGATCCAGGAATTCCACTCCAAAAAAAGAGCCAAGAACAGCTATCTGCACAAAGCCTTGTACCCAAATGTTCACGGCAGCGTTACTGACAACAGTCAAAAGGCAGAAACAACCCAAATGTCTGTCCACTAGTGAGTGGATAAACAAAATATGGTATATCCCTTCAATGGAATATCACTCAGCCATGAAAAGGAATAAAGTCCCGATGCGTGCCATAACATGTGTGAACCCTGAAAATACTGCAATAAGTGAAAGGACACAAAAAGTCACATACTATATGATTCCATTCAGATGAAAATGGACACATCAGATGGAAACAGGCACATCTGTACATAGAGAAAACAGATTTTGCATTGACGGGCTGGGGCGAGGGGTGGATAGGAAGTGACTGCTTAATAAGTATGGACTCTTCTTTTAGGTGATGAAAATGTTCTGGAGATAATTAGTGGTGGTTGCACAACACTGTACTAAATGCCACTAAACCATACACTTTAAATGGTCAAAAGAATACATTTTATTTCATGGGTAAATCACTACAATTTAAAACTAGTCTGGAAAGAATAACTTGAAGAGTAACTGAAGAATAACCTGAAGGTCACCTGCCAGCTTGTGCGGGATGAACCTTCTCCTTGGGCACAAAAGCCAAGAGAAAGGAGGGCGGGGCCAGGGAAGGAGGTGGGTCATCCAGTTGGCACAGATATTCTCTCCTGGTCACCTGCCTCACACATCAGGATGTCACCCTCTGATTCATTTGTGGAAAGGGAAAGAGATCCACCTCTTAAAGCAGAGTTATTGGTTATGATCAATCTCAAAGGAGAAAACCCCTTTTTACAACTGTGGCTGGCCGCCATCATGGCTGCTTCTCCCATAGGAGAACAGATTGGCACATTTTCCCATCCTGCTCCTTTAAAGGTGAGAAGCCCTATGTGAGCAGAGTTTCAGGACAGAAGAACAAAGCAGAAGAACAGTCTCTTGGCTTTATGGCAGTCTCTTGCATTTGCTCAGGAGACCTGAGTCCTCTCCCACACCCAGCCTAGAGTCCTGCACTCACATTCTGAGAAAGCTATTTGATAGCTGAAAAATGAAGAAAATGAAGGTACATAAATTGGAAGCAAATCAAATGACTAATACCAAGTCAAAGTTAGAAATCCATTCCCAGGGCATTTTTTTTCTTTTATTTCAAGTTTTTACTTAAATTTTAGTTAGTTAACATATATGGTAAAATTAGTTTCAGGAGTAAAATTTAGCAATTCAGCACTTACATACAACACCCAACGCTCATCACAACAATTGCCCTCCCTAATGCCCTCCACCCATCTGGCCCACCCCCCCTCCTCCAGTAACCCTCAGTTCGTTCTGTATTGTTAAGAGTCTCTTACGGTTTGCTTCCTTCTCTTTTTTTTCCCCCTCTTCCTCTATGTTCATCTGTTTTGTTTCTTAAATTCCACATATGAGTGAAATCATATGGTACTTGCTTTTTCTCTGACTTACTTTGCTTAGCATAATACACTCTAGCTCCATCCACGTTGTTGCAAATGTCAAGATTTCATTCTTTTTGAATTTTTTTAATGTTTATTTTTGAGAGACAGAGCATGAGGAGGGTAGAGGCAGAGAGAGAGGGAGACACAGAATCGGAAGCAGGCTCTAGGCTACGAGCTGTCAACATAAAGCCCAACGCCAGGCTCGAACTCACAGACCATGAGATCATGAGCTGAGCCAAAGTCAGACACTTAACCAACTGAGCCACCCAGCCACCCCAAGATTTCATTCTTTTTGATGGCTGAGTAATACTCCATTGTGTGTGTGTGTGTGTGTGTGTGTGTGTGTGTGTGTGTGTGTGTATGTATGTATGTATGTGTTGGGGACTATATATATGCCACATCTCCTTTATCCACTCATCAGTCAATGGACATTTGGGCTCTCTCCATAGTTTGGCTATTGTTGACAATGCTGATATAAACATTGGGGTGCATGTACCCCTCTATATCAGTACTTTTGTATCCTTTGGATAAATATCCAACAATTGTGAATTGTGGAGTGGTTCTATTTTTAACTTTTTGAGGAACCTCCTTACTGTTTTCCAGAGTGGCTGCCCTAGTCTGCATTCCCACCAACAGTGTAAGAGGGCTCCCCTTTCTCTACATCTTCATCAACATCTGCTACTTTCCAGGGGCATTTTCTAGATTTGACTTCTACTCATCTATACAGGCCACTGTTCTCATCATGGGACTGCTATGACCCACTTTCTGTTCTCCTAACATGAGGACTTCTCTCTTTCAGTCAGCATTATTAGTCCAAAGTAATAAACAACTCAGTGGAACTGCCTAAGATGGCAAACACTAAAACAAAGTGTTTTGATTCATAATTTGAAACATAAGCTTAACCAGCTAATAATATGTAATGAAGATATTAGCAGCCCAGTTAGCTTCTATTAAATCCACCTGTTTAACTTTTATGATTATATGATGTAGGATATTTGGTTTTCCTACCACTGAGGATAAGGAGAGAGAATAGAATTAGCTGTTGTTTTAATGATATATTTGATGATACATTTTTATTTGAATGATACCAACAATGTAGGACTTCAACTATTTTACTTAAAGATGTGCAGACCCACTGCCTTGTGACCATATGCACCAGTGTCTACAGGCTCAAATGAGTGTGGTCAGTCCACCTCTACTGTGACAACACCAAACTGGTGGTGACTGGCCAAAATGTGTGTCTATGTTCATCTGATTCTGGTTTCACAGGTGCAGACTGGCTCAACTTGGTTTTAGATGATTCAAGTTGGCTCAGGTGAGTAAACGGGCCAAGAGCTTTTTCTTTATTTCTGTTTCTTTTCTTTCTTCCTTCCTTTCTTCTTTCTCTTTCTCTCTCACCCTTCCTTCCTTTTTCTTTCCTTCTTTCCTTCCTCCCTCCTTCTCTTTCTTTTTACTGTGGTAAATATACATAATATAAAATTTATCATTTTAACCATTTTTTTAAATATTTTATTTATTTCTAGGAGAGAGAGAGACAGAGTGAGCAGGGGAGGGTCAGAGAGAGAGGGAGTCACAGACTGAAACAGGCTCCAGGCTCTGAGCTGGCAGTCAGCACAGAGCCCGACGCGGGGCTCGAACCCACGAACCGCGAGATCATGACCTAAGCGAAAGTCGGACGCTTAACCGACTAAGCCACCCAGGCGCCCCATCATTTTAACCATTTTTAACTGGGCAATTCAGTGGCATGAGATGCACCCACATAGTTGGGTAACCATTACATCATCCACCTATAGAACTTCTCATCTTCCCCAACAGAAACTCTGTCCCCAGTTAATACTAACTCCCCATTCCCTCTTCTCCCAGCCCCTGTAGCCCCCATTCTGCTTTCTGTCTCTATAAATTTGATTACTCTAGGAACCTCATAAAAGTGGAATCACACAGGATTTGTCTTTTTGGAACTGGCTTACTTCGTGAACCGTATTGTCCTCAGGGTACATCCATGTTGTAGCAGGTATCAGGATTTCCTTCCTTTTACAGGCTGAATAATATTCCACTGTCTATCAAGGTCTTTTCTTTTGTACTTTATCACTATGACTGCAGCACAGAAAACAATCCTCCCACAATACTGAAAAAAAGTACCATGCCATGATTTCTGAATATGGGCCAAACTGCCCATATTTTACATGACTTGGAATTCTTTGGGTTAATTCATCATGTTTCATTCTTCTTGGCATTTAAAAAAGGGTTGGAGATTAAATATTAATGAGATATTAGGCAAGAAAAACCTTGGACAGCAATTTTACTTCCTAACACATCCCATAATTTGCAAATTCAATTCAGGAAAAAGAGCCCTGACCTGCCACTGGCCTTGTTTCTGGAGCAGGTTTTGAGGACCGGTGGGTAACTAGATTATCCCTTCTCTCTTGAAGATTAACACTCATATTTCTCAAAGTGACTAATGTGCTATTTTTATATACTTGGGCCCAAATGAATGAACGAATGAACGAAGCAGGGGATAGATCACAGCGAGGAAGAGCTTCTGATTTCATGACTAGAAAAGAAGGAAGCAGCAGCAGCAGTGGTCAAAAGAACCCAGAAGCCCCTGAGATACCTGGTGAGGGTGTGGCATGGTCCAGGTCTAAGCCTGTCTGAAGGAGACACCTGGGCAGGTGAGTCTGAGTCACAGTGCATCATGGTCAAAGCCAGCAGACCCAGAGGCAGTGGGAGTGAAAGTTAGGAACAGATGTCTCCCAGCTGGCACCAAGAGCTGATGTGAGGGGAAGCAGGAGACCCAAAGGCCGGGTGGGAAGTGTTGGGGTCAGGAGACGGCTTCATCAGAAATCAGAGTGGGCAAAGAGATCTCAGAGGCAGCATCAGAGTCCACCTGCAAATGGTCGGGGCGAATGGAGAGGGAGGCTGACCAAGGAGGGAAGTGGGAAACTTCCCCAAACAGCAATATCCTCCCAACCTTACCCCATGCCCCCACACACCTCCATGTTCACCCTCACCTGGTTGGCTCACTTCCCAAAGCTGCCCTCAAAGTCCCAGAGCCTCTCGGCTTATCAGCCCCACTGCCGCCAGCCCTTTTCCTGAGCACCCAGCCCCATCTGGACTGCCGAGAGTCTGTGGTCTATCTCCCTCTAGAAGGAGGTTCGTAATGCAGACTTATGCCGTTTTTAATCTTTGCACCTCTGGTACCCAGCACATCACAGGTGCCAATATGCATGGGTTGTGTGGGAAGGAACGCCAGTGCCAGCAGCCCTGGGAATCTGAGCAGCCTAGCTGGGGCCAGTCAGCTTTGAAGGAGAGTGGGAGTTATGTGCAGAAACTCCAGGTTAAGGAGAGAGCCTGGGATGGTGATTTGGAATTAGTGAGAAATCAGTGCACCAGAGCCCAGCTCATCTGCTAGGAGAGTGGGTGGGGTTCTCAGTTAATTTCCTATTGGGAACAGAGTGTGAGAATATCAGGGCAGCCCTTGGAGATGCGTAGGTGTCACCTTGGGGTGTTTGTTCCCCAAAATTAGAAACCCCAGGGCAGAAAGGGACTAAGCATGTCCCCAGGAAGGCATGTAAGAAGTCCCTTCTGGAAGTCCCTGCAGGGGTGAGAGCCCACCCAAGGAAGGCCTGCAGAGAAGGGAGCACCTGAGGACATGTGGGAGCTGACTCCACCTCCAGGCTGCACACACACTTCCTCTGTCTCCAGTGTGTCCCTGGCCAGTCCTTGTCCTCCTCCCATCCTGCCTTATAGTGGCAGGTTCATTCCTCCCTTGATGGCGCTCCAGAAGGCAGTGATACCAACTTGCTCACTGGTGTCTTCAGCCCTGCATAGTGTGGCCCTGGACCTAAGCTGTTTGCAGAGTCTCGCCAATTGCCTCCCCCACATCCTGAGAAAGTCTTCTATGGATTTGAAATCATCACTGTCACCATCAGGGCAAGGGCTCCACACCCCTTACATCCCCTGCAGACTCTGATCCATGTCAACTCTGCTCTAGGCAGCCCCAGGAGACAGACAGTTTTTGGTGCAGATCATGTGTCCAGAATGTTCCAGAACTAGGAGCTGGGGCAGCAGGATGGGGTACAGGCTTCCTGGCTCTGCTATTTGCTCTCTTAACCACTGCACCTTGCTCTCTCTTCAAAGGCTAGGTGTGAGGAAGTTTCTTTTTAGATGACTGCTAGTGGAAAGGCTCTCCATGATTTTCTTGAACAATAAAGCAGTGTTTTAGAGACCCTGGCTTTAACTAGATTTTAAAAGCACTGAAGCAATCCCAGATTCCTGCTAAATAAGCTGTTCTGTGACAACAATAGCCACCTCTGGTCACAGGTCTTCAAGAGGCTTCATAAAAATCAAATAAGGCCATTGTGCTGACTCAACAAATAGCCCCAGAGAAATCAAGTTTGGAAGCTTGAACAGATCACGTAAGGGGCTGACAATGCCAAAGCTATACCATCCTGGATTTTTTTTTCTCAGAATGGCCCCTGGAATTAGTTACATCATATGCTACAGCTACTCATCAAAGCCCTGGGAGCAGAGGGGACCGGGGAGGGAACGGGACCTGCTGGGAACTCTCCTGTGCTACCTCCCCATGTGCGCGAGAAAGGCAGGGCCTGATGCCACAGGTGATCAGAAGAACAGAGGCATCTTGGGGCGCCTGGGTGGCTTAGTCGGTTAAGCATCCGACTTTTGCTTAGGTCATGATCTCGCGGTTCGTGGGTTCGAGCCCCGCGTCGGGCTCTGTGCTGACTGCCAGCTCGGAGCCTGGAGCCTATTTCAGAGTCTGTGTCTCCCTCTCTCTCTGACCCTCCCCTGCTCATGCTGTCTCTCTCTCTCTCTCCTAGAAATAAATAAAAATATTGAAAAAAAAAAAAAAGAAGAAGAACAGAGGCATCTGCAGAATCGGGGGCAGGGCTGTGGGAAGAAAGAAGCCACCTACACTCCATAGAGGCACAGGGAGTAGGTGAGAACCTTCCGCTGACTGGGCCATGCTCTTGTGTCTCCTAGAAACTCCTGTCCCCAGCACCTGCTGTCCCCAGCACGGCTCTTTCTCCAGCCCTGCCCTACCTATGACCAGGTTTGGATAGACTGCTCCCTCCTGACCACAGTGCGAGCACCAGATCCCCTTGTGCACCTGCTACCTCATGGCATGACAATGGAGGTTACTCGGGTGCCAACAATCCCAGGGTACTCCTCTCTCAGCCCCTTGGGGCCTCTTGCGGCATGGTACCCGTTACTTAAAGCAGATGCCCATACTTATTTCCTATGCCACTGAACAGGGCACGTACAAGAGGTGCCAGCCCACAGGAGATGCTCACAGTGCCACCACCCACCCCACCCCCGGGCAGGCTGAGGTCACCGGTGCACTTAGCATCATCCCTCCCTATCTGGTGCCAGCATTCCTATAACAATCTCGAAAGGTCCCTCACAAAGGAAGCCTCAATTGAAGGCCAAATCACAGCAAAGTTACCTCCACAAGGAGCAATGATAAACGCTTGTACGTCTGATATGGTCTCAGGGCCCTTTATCACGTCTCCATTTAACTGCTGTATTAAGTTGACTATGATGTATTGATTTTCCTTCTTTTCTATTGTCAGAGGGCCCTTTTTAGAAGGCACTGGCTGGACCAATGATAAGCAGAAATCATGAAATCCTTCAATAATCAAAAAATGCATTTGGTGTGCCATCCCAGCATGCAGTGCTATTCTGAGCATTGCTGCATAAATCAAACACCTTGAACTAGACGGCCATTGAAGTGTTCATGAGCCCAGCCCATGGAGTGCATGGAACAGGACAAGGCATGTCTGGCCACAGGAGAAATATCCAGAGACCAAAGGAAAGGAATGAGTCTATTAAGGGAGAATTTCAGGCTCAGAGCAGATATTTTCAGAGTACTTTTTCTCAAGATAGA
This sequence comes from Proteles cristata cristata, assembly GCA_017311185.1. Taxonomy (NCBI): domain Eukaryota; kingdom Metazoa; phylum Chordata; class Mammalia; order Carnivora; family Hyaenidae; genus Proteles; species Proteles cristata. The sequence goes on along the minus strand of JAESUZ010000146.1, from coordinate 17,568 downwards.
TGTCATAGGCTAACACATGAAAAAGAGGGGGATTCCAAAAGAGTCACTCCAAACCAAACCCAGTCCTTGCCAAGCCCATTTACACAGAGACTACAAGAACCTGCTGTCCCAGGCCACCCAGCAGATCTATGGAACTATGATCTTTGGTGCTAAACAAACATGCTCTTACAGGAGCATGGAGAAGCAGCCCCCAGGGGAGCCCCTGCTCCTAGGAGGTGTACTGATGACCTTCCAAGTCCCCAAAGCTGACCCCTGAGCTCTGAGGCCAGAGTCCCACTAAGGTCCTCCCTCTATACACATAGCAGTGGTAGGTGTAGAAATCAGCAATTCAATCTGGATATTCATTAGAAACTAGGCTGGATGCAACTCACATAGTCTTCAGCCACTGCATGTAAAAGACAAAACATGTCCACAAAGCTTCATAAAATTAAGGAAAGTGGCTCTCCTTGACCACTTGGCTCTAGGACCTGAGCCCTCATGAAGTCGGGACGTTGGGGTGATTTTACAGACTGGAGGTCTTGTGTCCACTGGTCATCTCATCAGTGTCATGACACATCCACCATGAACAACGGATCATGTCAAGCCATCATAAAACGAAGTAAATAAGGACAAAATAGAAGAGATGGCTGCTCTCTGGGAACAATACTGCCCAGTTCACCTACATGGATTCACTCACAAGAGGGAAGATTCAAACATATCCTGCCACAGAAGTCAGTTTTACCTCTTCTAGAACTGCACAGTGCAAAGGCGCCTGAGGGGCTCCGTCGGTTAACTGTCTAACTCTTGATTACAGCTCAGGTCATGATCTCATGGTTCATGAGTTCAAGCCCCAAGTTCGAGCTTAGGTTCTCTCTCTCTTCCCTCTCTCTCTGCCCCTACACTGTTTGTGTGCACGCTCTCTCACTCTCAAAATAAATAAGTAAAATTTTAAAAAAGAAAAAGAAAAAAGAACACAGTGTAGAGGTCAGAGGCATGAATTCTGGTACAATGCAGACTGCTTACCCTTTGAGCTGTGTGACCGTAGTTACCCAACATAGGTCTTAACTGACTCATCCGTAGAACAGGAACAACCCTGGTCCCTACCTCTTCCAATTGTTCTAGGATTCACTAAGCTCATACACAGGAAGTACTTTGCCCAGTGCTGGCCATGACCATCAACACCAGGGTCACCTCCACCATCACCCAAGGACTCCTCACAAATGGCAAAACATAAAACATTAACTCCTAAGAAGCCAAGGGTCCCAGTGTGACACAGGTGACCACTTTTCCACAATCGACATTTTGGGTTGCTATCAAATCATCCTGGGATTGAGCCATGAAGGGAAAGATCTCAGGAAGCTGTGTGATCTGGCTTTCTGTCCCCTAGGACATGCAACTTTGTTTGGTACCTTCCTGATAGGCCCTGCCTGGAGAGAAAATTGGCTGATAATCAAGATTTGTGGGGAAACACTGGCCAAGCAGGGCCAGGGGTATCTTTGTTGCAGTGAGTCTAGGACTTCACACAGCACACGTACAACCAAGGTGTGAATCTCTGAGATGGGAAACCTTTACAGTAAGGTTTCTCAAGCTCATCTGCCAATCAGATACAGTCAGTTCTCCTTGTTCAGGGCAGCTATATTCTCTAAATATACTGTGAACTCCACATGTATGAACACTGGCCCTCCTCCTAGGAGAAATACAGGATGAGGTTCCTGCAAAGCCTCGGGTCACCATTTTTGTCAACTAATCAATACATAACCTTGTTTTACATCTGTTTCTTGTTTTTGTCTTATATGTGTTTCTCCCTACAAACACTTTATTTAACGTGTATTGCTCACAGATGATTACATCCAGTATTTCCTTATAATAAAACTAGGTAAGAAGAGTCTAACACTTTCCTGACCCTGGATAAGAAGACCGTAATTTTCTTTGGCTCCCAGCCTCATCACAGTGCCTTCACCATGCTCTTTTTATTAATGGTCATCTCATGAATCCACAAAGTAAGCCCCTTTTCCAATGCTTCCTCACACATTATACATGTTATTTTAGCGCTTTCCAGAGCAACTTCATGTATAGATTGGCGAATTTCCTCTTCCTCTTTCTGGCTGTACCATATTGTTGACTCATGGCCAACAGCTCTATAACTCACACCTACATGAAATATGTAACACAACGTATTTTTCTCCATAAGGCACATCGTAGACTTCTGGTGCGTAGAAACATCAGACTGTGCTCCAGGACTGCATGTGGGGGTCATTTAATCACCAAACAGAAAGCGCAAAAATGCAAAAACCATGGAGTTAAAAGGCCCGTGAAAAGGCCACCTGATTGCAGTATGAGAGCTGAAATAAGAAGGCAGAATATCTCCTTGCTCAAACTCAGCTGGCATCATGCACACTGACTAACTCACATGTCTCTGCCCCTCTGTGCATATCCACAAATCTTGAAAAATGGCCATAAGTACTGATTTTAAGCTTACACATACATTTTAGCAAGTAGGCCAATTCACAAACATGGAATCCATGAACAATAAGGATCAGCCAGGAGTGACTGGATGGCTCAATCAGTTAAGCAACTGACTTTTGATTTTGGCTCAGGTCATGATCTCGGGCTCTGCGCTGGCAGTGCAGAACCTGCTTGGAATTCTCTCTCTCTCTCTCTCTCTCTCTCTCTCTCAAGATAAAAAAAAAAAAAAAAAAAAAAAAAAAAAAAAAGAATAAGGATCAGCCATGCTTTGTTTACACATCTAACAGGATGCTAGTTTGATTTGAAAACTCTCAATGACAGAATTTGGCCATGCCATGTGACAAAATATGTTTTTTGCTTGTATTTTCCAAAGATTCCTTAATAAACATGGATTGCTTTGAAATAGCTCTTTCTTCTCTAGAAACACTCATGCACAGATCTCTGGTCTCCACCATCACATTGTTATCTTCCTGCAATTGGAGTCTATTTCCTTTGGTTTCTCTCACATCCTGCCTTCCTCCCCACCCCCAACGCAGACCTCTTGGTCTCATCAGTGTTACATAAGCGAGAGGTCTCCATGCAAACCTAAGTCTTTTCAAAAGAAAACACACCGAAGGAAACATTTATAGCAACAAGCAACACCTAAAGCATATAAAGTTCTCCTAAGATATAGAAAAGCACTCAGACTCCACAAGATAAAGAGCACAAATCAATCATAGAAAAAGAATAGCAAAGGGCGCCTGGATGGCTCAGTCAGCTAAGCATCTGACTTCAGCTTCATGGTTCGTGAGTTCAAGCCCCGCATCAGACTCTGTACTGACAGCTCAGAGCCTGGAACCTGCTTCGGATTCTGTGTCTCCCTTTCTCTCTGCTCCTTCCCTCCTCCCTCTCTCTCAAAAATAAATAGATATTAAAAAAAAAAAAAGAGAGAGAGAAAAGTAGCAAGATAAATATGGGGAGATGGTTAATGTCCATATCCAGTATGGGAATTTATTCTCAGGCAATAAACCAAAAGAAAACTTGTAGAGAGATGTCTATGCCAGTCTGATGTGTAAGAGACAATGCCATCAGCAACCTGTATGCTCGATGGCAGGGTATGTGCAGACAGATGAATTAGATGGCACATGGCCTGAATGGAATATTCAAAGGTCAGTAAAAATGAACATGGAAATTATAAGGCAACACAGAGAAACATTTGTAACATGTCAGATTTTAAAAGGTGGGTGGCGAAGCCACGTACATTATTCATGTTCAATGCTAGAGTCTGAAAAGGAACACGGAAAAACCAAAAGAGCTCATCTGTTAGGATGGTGGGAACCACAGAGGATACTTTCTCCGTCTTCCCATTTCTAATTCCTTTGTAATATTGTTTTCCACACAAGGACGTATAGGAGGATTAGGAGGAACTTAACAGAGGACCAAGGGGGAGAAGAAGGGCGGAAATGGTAGGGGAAAGGGAGAGAGGCAAACCATGAAAGACTCTTGAATGCTGACAAAAACTGAGGACTGATGGATGTGTGGGGGAGGAGGGATGGGCATGGAGAAGGACATTTGTGGGGATGAGCACTGGGTGTTAAATGGAAAGTAATTTGACAATAAACTATTTGTAAAAAAATAAAAAATAAAAAAAATAAATGAAGCAGTAAATAAAATCAATTTTTTCAATTTGAAAAAAAAAATGCTATGCAGTACTCTTCCAAGTATCCATGACATAACTTTTCAAGCTTTAAAATGAGGATTAGAGAGGTGAGGGAGGCTATGCAATTCTTCCTCCAGCAGAAGCCTTCCACAGTATTGCCTCTCGAACTTGAATGTGGCCTCCTGTCGCATGTGGATTCAGTGGTACTGAGGTAGGGCCCTGCAATGGGGCCATGGATCACACTTCAGAAAGAAAACTCCAGGTAGCCAACACTGCCCTGTTTTGTTTTGTTTTGTTTTGTTTTGTTTTGTTTTACTATAGCCTTAATCCCAGGCTATGTTACACTAACTATAGAGGGATCAGGGAAAGGCCAGCACGGGACTCAGGTACCCTGTACACCTAGTTGAGGCTGCTCTTTTGTTGGCTCCCATCACATAGTCTGGCTCTCCTGGGGGGAGTAAGGGAATCCTTTTAGGAAGGAAGGCTGTGATCTGAAGCAAGGAGTCACGACTTTTCCCACTGGACCTCATTCTTCACACAATTTTGCTTTCAAGATGATCCTATCACAGTGCCTCTTTCTGGTCCAATTTCAAAAGGGTCCTCATCTGGAGAATGGGTCACCAGTGTCTACAGGATGGGAAAACCCAGGTCACATTCACTCAGGAATGGCAGAGTCCTCCAAAGGAATCCTGGGGCCCCATTTTCACCAGGAACCCGTGTCAGCACTGAGCTCAGCTTCACCAGGTGCTCTCTTTGATGAAATCAATTTGTGAATGAATGAGTAAACCAAAAAAGCTATGCAATAAATAACCAGTTTAAAGGAGCTTCTAAATGCTCTGAGAAGACACTCTATTTAGGGAGAGAAGTTACTTGCTCTTCCATTCAAGGTCATGCCTCCGAGGAACAGAGCTCCTACTGGGTCTTCAGCAATGGCTCAGGATGTTCCCCCACCTCTACCTGCCCCTTGAAACCACCCCCACCACCCATTCATTCCATCCTACTCATCCATCTCTCAGGCTCTCCAGCCCAAAGTCTGCATTTTTGCTCAAATAAGCATCTGGTACAGCACAAAAACAGCAAAATGTCAGGTCTTGCCCACTTTCCGTCATACTCTAAAGATAATGTTCTCTTCACAAGAACTTTGCCAGGGAAGTCATTTGTCACAAGGCTCAGTAGGTCCCCTGCCTAGTGCAGCCCATGTCAGTCCCTGTGGCACCATAGCCACTGTTTGGCAATGAGTCCAAGTGAAGAAGGCTGGCAGTGCTATGGCCTCAAGCCCAGACCTTGGGCCCTGAGCCACCTGCCCTTGGGGGGAGCTCCCCACATTCACTCACACAATAGCAGTTTCTCTACATTCCAGAGCCCTCGGTGCAGGCACAACTGCTGTGAATGACAAGAACACCCCAAAAGTGAAGTCAACATACGTTGACGTGACGTTGTTCTTTAAAAAGAACAAAAGGCATCAATATGCAAGGGCCAGAAACCCAGCAGCAACTGGGTGTAAGTCATCTGACTTACATCCCAAACATACGTCCTTAGTACATAAACTCATGGACTCTTCTGGGGGGAAGAAATACTAATTAAGGCTTTAAAAAATATAAAAGCATTTCATTGTCATTTGCCTACAGAAAGGACCAAACAGAAGTTCCTTTACACAAGTGTTATAGTCACATCTTTATATATTCACAGAGGGGTATTTTTTGTTTTGAAAAGCAGCTTTTTAACTGTAGCTATCAGGATATATGCTCACTTTGATATAGTTAAAAGAAAATAAAGTTATTCTTTTTTTTTTTTAATTTTTTTTTAATGTTTTATTTATTTCTAGAGAGAGAGAGACAGCGTGAGCAAGGGAGGGTCAGAGAGAGAGGGAGTCACAGACTGAAGCAGGCCCAGGCTCTGAGCTGGCAGTCAGCACAGAGCCCGACGCGGGCTCGAACCCACGAACCGCGAGATCATGACCCAAGCGAAAGTCAGACGCTTAACCGACTAAGCCACCCAGGCACCCCATAAAGTTATTCTTAAATCCATTGATCTTATTAATATGCGTTTCTTCTCCAAGACTTTGTGAAACCTTCAAATAATGTTTTTCAAAATAGTTATTTACAGCTAATGGCCCGTAATGCCAAGCGCCTGAGCTTTCAGAAAAGTGTCAGCAGGATACAATGGCCCCTGTGAAATGCACTCAGGTCACTGCCCCTGGTCACTGCGGCATCCAACCACTGGCTGCTGCAGTATGCACTTCCCTGCGACCCCACAGCCTTGTCAATGTCCCATCAGCCTGAGAAAAAAACCTGGTAGGGGGATGGTAGTCACACAGGACCACCCCCAACCACAAACAGATTCAGTGCAAGCAGGCTAGAGACCCAATCTCTTTTAGGTGGGAGGGAGGCATCTTCTGGAAGGCACTAGAATGTCCACACACCTGTTACATAACTGAATGAAGGCAGAACTAAACATGCACTTGAACTAATGGGCTTTGTCACCTGCATGGGTAACACTAGGGCATCCTTTGCCCTCTGGGCCCCTCCGCCCCCTTCCCTCTGGGGACAGCCAGAATCCTACCTGCTCTTGGGGCCACTTTGGCCTCTCCTCTGGAGTCCTGGACTTGGTCTTGAAGCCTCTCTGGGGGTCTCCACAGTGCTTGGCCTCAGGAGGGAGGTTCAGCGACTTGGGCCTTCCCTCATGTCTGCTAGGGCCGTGGCTGGCCTCACTGGGCGGGCAGGCCTCCGTGGAGTCCCCAGGTCCCGGCTCAGGTCCCCGCACCAACGTGTGTTCAGGGCTGGCCTCACCGGCGCTGGTGATACTGGTCATGCTCAGGCTCATCTTGATCTCGGCCACGATCTGGTCGATGTCCTCCTCCTGGTCCTCCAGGTCCCCACCCCCACGCCTCGGGTGATAGGGGGAGGCACTGCCTGTGTTCCCGTTGGTCTCTGTGGGGTAGTAGTCCTGGTAGCCCTCTTCGCTGGGACAGTAGTGGACACCTTCTTCCTGGTCCTGGGCCTCCAGGACAGAGGCCTCGTCCTCCGGGATGGGGAGGTGGCCGTCCCGGTAGTCGGGGCTGCCTTCGTCCCCGTGGCCGTGTGGATGGGGGCCTGCCGAGTCCGTCCACTCCTCCACGGCTTCCTGGCACTCGTCCGTCTCCAGGTGCCGTGTGCCACGGGCCAGGTACCCCTCCCCGTTGCAGTCCATGCCCTCCAGGTAGCTGTCATCCTCCGGGCAGTAGCGGATGTAGTAGGTGATGCCTTCCTCCTCCTCAGGGAGGCCCTCATCGTAATCCTCCTCCTCAGAGGTGTTGTTCACGTAGTCAGAGCTGGAGTCCCCATCGGGGCTGTGGTCATGGCACCCCTGGTCCGGGGGCGTGGGGCTCTCGGGCTGCATGGTGGCCAGCTCCAGGCCCTTGGGCACGTACTCCGCCAAGGGCAGCTCTGCATCCTCACTCTCGGGCTCCTGGCCATGAGGGATGGGGCCTGGCCGCACCCTGTGGTCCAGCATGCTGCTCGCCGTGCTCTGACGCTTCCGGTTGGCCATGGCGGACGCTCACGCGGCCATCGTCACCTGCAAGCAGCCACTGTGGGGAGGAACATTGGAGAGGACAGTCAGAACCCCACAAAGCATGGCCAACCCACAACTCCTGCCAGGCTGCCAGCAGCAGGACCCACAGGAGTGCTTCACCACCATGTTGCCCCAGGGTGATGTTAATGCACATCTGTTCAAATAATGTGATGTCCCCACTGCCACTGACTCATTTGTGGAGAGCAATGCATGGTCATGCCACAGAAAAGGGGGAACATGGAGGGCTGGGGGCAAAGGAGGCAGAGGCGAGGCAAGGCACCTGCCATTTGCCAGGATGACTGCCTCTTTCCCACCAGCTCATTCATGACTTCTTAGAACTGCTCACTCAGTTTGGGTAGCCAAGGTAACAAGACAAGGAAGCATCAGATCAAGTTATTTTCTCTCAAAAAGCCAAAGAGAAGCTTTCATTCAGAAGACATGAGAAGGTCTGATGAGGAGGTACCACTACCTTCCAAGTCTAAATCTGCTGCTCCTCAAAGGCCTCAAGTTCGCCCCCCAGCGGTCTCGCCCTCCCCAGCACACAGAAGCCTCTCCCTCCTCGCTCCAAACCAAGCAGCATTCCCTGAGTGACCAGATTTGCCAGGAACTATCCAGGCTGAGAACCATACAGAGAAGCTGAATGGGAGCCCTAGCCTCACAGGCTCAGCAGGGTGGGGGTATAGGGGAGGGGGACGCCAGAGTGGGGAGAGTACTGCCTGGCCACAGAGAGAGGGTGGAGGGTGTGGCTGCAGCTTTCAGGATGTGCATTGTGGCATCGCAGGGCACTGCAAAGGTCCTAATGAGGGAGGTCCTGGGGCATCAGGGTGGCTCAGTCTGTTAAGCAGCCCAATTCTTGGTTTCGGTTCAGATCATGATCTCATAGTTCGTGAGTTTAAGCCCTGCAACAGGCTTCATGCTGACAGTGCAGAGCCTGCTTGGGATTCTCTCTCTCTCTCTCTCTCTCTCTTTCTCTTTCTCTTTCTCTCTCTGCCTTTCCCTCACTCACTCTGTCTCTCTCTCAAAATAAATGAACTTTAAAAAAAATGGAAGAGGTCCTTACTCCACCCCCAGGACTCTGCATTTTATCCTACAAAACACTCAGAGTCATCAGGCAACTTTCAGCAGGTACGTGACACAGAGGATTCCTGTTTTAGTCTTCTCTCTCTGAGTCCAGTGAGGAAGAGATACTGGCGGACAGAGAGCTGCAGGGAGGGAGACCAGTGAAGTCTAGTGCAGCTCTAGAGAATGTGAGGGGCCAGCACCAGGAAAAAGGCATAGGGGATATTCAAACAGACGGTTAATGTTCTATCTCTTCAGCTGAGTGATGACCAACGAGCAAAGATGTTTGCTTTATTCTTTAAATGGTACTTTTACATTACATATGCCTTGTGTTTGTTTGTATCATAGTTCTTTTATTTTTTTTAATTTTTTAAAATATTTTATTTATTTCTGAGAGAGAGAGAGACAGCATGAGCAGGGGAGAGTCAGAGAGAAGGAGACACAGAATCTGAAGCAGACTCCAGGCTCTGAGCTAGCTGTCAGCATAGAGCCCGATGCGGGGCTCGAACCCATGAACTGTGAGATCGTGACCTGAGCTGAAGCCGGACGCTTAACTGACAGAGCCACCCAGGTGCCCCAGTTCTTTTATTTTTAAAAACTTCTTCTGGTGTCCAGAGAAGAAATGAGACCCTGTACGCATGAAAATGGTTACAGTGATAAATTTTTTTTTGTTTTTTTATTTTTTACAAATAGTTTATTGTCAAATTAGTTTCCACATAACACCCAGTGCTCATCCCCACAAGTGCCCTCCTCCATGCCCACCCCTCCTCCCCCCCACATCCACCATTCCTCAGTTTTTGTCAGCATTCAAGAGTCTCTCATAGTTTGCCTCTCCCCGTTTCCCCCACCATTTCCGCCCTTCTTCTCCCCCTTGGTCCTCTGTTAAGCTCCTCCTAATCCTCCTATACGTGCACACATATGATATTTGTCTTTCTCTGCCTGACTTATTTCGCTCAGCATAACACCCTCAAGGTCCATCCATGTTGCTACACATGGCCAGATTTCATTGTTTCTCATTGCCATGTAGTATTCCATGGTATAGATAAACCACATCTTCTTGATCCATTCATCTGTTGATGGACACTTAGGCTCTTTCCATGTTTTAGCTATTGTGGAGAGTGCTGCTATGAACATTGGGGTACATGTGCTCCTATGCATCAGCATTTCTGTATCCCTTGGGTAAATTCCTAGCAGTGCTATTGCTGGGTCATAGGGGAGTTCTAGTGTTAGTTTCCTTAGGAACCTCCACACTGTTTTCCCGAGAGGCTGTACCAGTTTCCATTCCCACCAACAGTGTAGGAGGGTGCCCGTTTCTCCACATCCTCGCCAGCATCTAGAGTTCTCTGATTGGCTCATTTTAGCCACTCTGACTGGAGTGAGGTGGTATCTCAGTGTGGTTTTGATTTGTATTTCCCTGATGAGGAGCCATGCTGAGCATCGTTTCACGTGTCTGTTGGCCATCTGGATGTCCTCTTTGGAGAAGTGTCTGTTCATATCTTCTGCCCATTTCTTCACTGGGTTGTTTGTTTCGGGCGTGTAGTTTGGTGAGTTCCTTATAGATTCTGGATATTAACCCTTTATCTGATATGTCATTTGCAACTATCTTTTCCCATTCCGTTGGTTGCCTATTAATTTTCTGGGTTGTTTCCTTGGCTGTGCAGAAGCTTTAATCTTGATGGGGTCTCAATCGTTTATTTTTGCTCTTAAATCCCTTGCTTTTGGGGATGTGTCAAGTAAGAAGTTGCTGCGGTGGAGGTCAAGGAGGTTGTTTCCTGCTTTCTCCTCTAGGGTGTTGATAGTTTCCTGTCTCACGTTCAGGTCCTTTATCCATTTTGAGTTTATTTTTGTGCATGGTGTGAGAAAATGATCTAGTTTCATTCTTCTGCATGTTGCTGTCCAGTTTCTCCCAACACCATCTGTTAAAAAGGCTGTCTTTTTCCATCGGATATTCTTTCCTGCTTTGTCAAAGATTAGTTGGCTGTATACTTTTGGGTCCACTTCTGAGTTCTCAATTCTGTTCCATTGGTCTATGTGTCTGTTTTTGTGCCAATACCATACTGTCTTGATGATGACAGCTTTGTAGTAGAGGCTAAAGTCTGGGATGGTGATCCCTCCCGTTTTGCTTTTATTTTTCAGGATTACTTTGGCTAAGAATAAGTGCTTTAAATAAATGACTATTTTTATGACTGGTATAAATCCTGAGTCTCTGAGCCAGGTAGAGAGAGTTGAAAGTGGGTGTGTGTGGTTGTGTGTGTATATGTGTGTGCAGCAGATGAAGTGGAGAATAAAATTTCATCCTCCATACTTTATGCATGCAAAATACACTTCTGCGATCTACTGTTTTTTTCTCTCCACTCACTTTAGTATCTGTTAAATCCAAGGATATATTTTTTCAAATAGGAAATTAACCTAGACTACAAACTCCCTGAGGACAGGGACTATGGACTTAGCTCCCCAGTGAATCCCACATCCTAACCCATAATAAAACTGAATGAATAAATGAGGGATTAAATAAAGGTTGGGATGGACTGAACCAGACCCGCATTTTTTTTATTATGGACAATCTTCTCCATATCTTCCTATTTATATTGGTTTACAAATATATTTTTCAAATCATTAAATTAGAAAATTATTCCTACCGCGATCTAGCATATGGTAATGATTGTAATAGGAGTTTTTTTATTAGTCCTCTTTGTAAATTTCAATATTTCAATTTCTTATGTGTGAGAAATTAACAGAATTTAGTTCATACAGTATCAAGAAGTTTGTTATGCACATTAAAATTACCATGACTGTTATAGGGGTTTTTGTTTGTTTGTTTGTTTGTTTTTTGGTCAAAGTCATTAAAGGACATGTGGAGAACAAGGGAACAAAACCGCTCCAAAATCCCAGGACTGAAATGCAGTCACTATCTGACATCTCCGTATATTTCTTCCCAGACCCCGTTCTCAATGCTGAGCCGCGTGGCTATGCATGGGAAGGGACTCATCAGCCAAATCCTACTGGGGTGGGTCGAATCATGGTATTCAGGAAGAGGCGTGAAATTTAAACTCCTGCAGCTGAGACGCTGCTTTTATTATTTGTATTTTCCCATTCTGACAAATAACTGTTGCTACCAAAACCCCTCCACAGCACTACACCTCACAGCAATGGAATTGAGCCATATCTGGGTGCAGAAACCAGAAGGGACTTCACATACAAACCAGGGAAGTGGCCAGAGGCAGTGCAGAATGTTGGAGGAGAACAGAATGCCCTCAGAACACAACTTCTAATAACTTCTGTTGTTCACACTCTATGAATTTAACTATTTCTAGCTACAGGAACCCAGGAAATCCTGCATCCCATAATCATGGGCCTGCCCCATGGAAATGATATCTTGGGGCAAGTGTCCACACGTCCGGAATGGTGTGGGAAGAAGAGAGCTTGGATAGTGGAGATGAACAAACTGAGGAAAACCGGATAAATGTCTTAGAGGAAATTGCAACTTTTTATTGAGTCCTGTTTTGTAATATTCAAAAGTTATGTGAATTATGGGTATGCCAACTGTCTAAAAATCTCCATAAAGTTTTCATTGCAGACTGAGTTCAACCATGCTAACCCACCCTGTGACTCCTTTATGATATCCTCAAGTCAATCCTTCCCTTCACCCTCCAAGTTCCATACAACACATTCTGTCCCTTATAGAAATACAAATCGGGGGGCGCCTGGGTGGCTTAGTCGGTAAGCGTCCGACTTTCGCTTAGGTCATGATCTCGCGGTTCGTGGGTTTGAGCCCCGTGTCGGGCTCAGTGCTGACTGCCAGCTCAGAGCCCGAAGCCTGTTTCAGTCTGTGACTCCCTCTCTCTCTGACCCTCCCCTGCTCACGCTGTCTCTCTCTCCTGGAAATAAATAAAACATTGAAAAAAAATCTAAAAAAAAAAAAAAAAAAAAAAGAAATACAAATCGGGCCCAGGCTGATGGGATGCAGACTCTGATACTCAATGAGGACGAGCTGGTGAAAGGCCCACTTCCCACCTCACAGAAAAGGGCTCTTTCCAAACTCCTTCCTGTGTGAGTATGCTAACCTTCAGACATTATTGCACATTTATTAGATGGGTTCCTTTTTTATCATTAAGCATTTTAATATACATTATATAACATATTTTGCTTCTTTTCAGTTATCATGATATAATCGAGTATCTCCATTTTATTAAATGGCTGTTGTAACTACCATTTTAATAACTGCCTGATGCCCTATGCACCATACATACCACCGTCTATTTCTTCCATTGTTAAAGATCTAGACTGAAGAAGTTACTCCGTAAAATCCCAGTGTGGAATATTCACTAGAAAGAGTTAATTATTTACACCAAGGGTTCGGACATTTCGATACTTTGTGAAGACGTGTCTCCCGCCAAAAAAGGAAATGTACCATTCAGAGTTCTGTGTTTTATTGTTGCGTTTGGTTGGTTTTAAGCACAACCAATATGCTCTCTGCTTCTTGTGTTTATAGACAACAGCTCTTAAGTAATATAGTGATTAAATAAGTAGCTACTTTATATAAAGCTGCCCAGGGTGTCACTTCAGAAAGGGGCCTGGAATAATAAAAACTATGAGCCCAGCCACACACACTTCTTCTGGGGTCAGTTGTTGGATATTTTGATTTCTAATTCATGCAGGAGGTCCTGTGGCAGGACCCAGTCCTAGAAGCTGGCTGAAGGAATTGGGGCAATTTAAGAAAGAGGAGAAAGGCTGGAGCCAGAGCCCACTAGTCCTTCTCTTTTTAAAACAACAATAAATGATGACTCTTCTCTCTTATATATAATTTAGCTGTAAGGTTTGGTGATTTCTAAGTAAAATGAATTCAAAGTAAGATGTGCAGCCACGTGAAATATCTTTGGCCAAGCTGTCCTATGAATGACTAAATTCAAGACACAGATGTAAGTGTGTGTGAGTGTGTGTGTGTGTGTGAGAGAGAGAGAGAGAGAGAGAGAGAGAGAGAGAGAGAGAGAAACTGAGTGTGGGAGAGAGAAGAAAACACGTGTATTTAACATGAAATAGAAGGAAAGATAATGCCTTCTGTTTCATACAAGGGAGAATGGGTTGGAAGTGGAAGCCATCTTCCCCAATGAAGGGTATTTTATCAGTGACATTGTTTAAAAAGTCAGTTGTTGGTTCCGCTGGTGGCTCAGTTAAGCATCCAACTCTTGATCTCAGCTCAGGTCATGATCTCATGGTTCATGGGTTTGAGCCCCACATTACAGAGCCTGCTTGGGATTCTCTCTCATTCTCCCTCTCTCTCTGCCTATGAGTTCTGTCTCTCTCTCCCTCTGAAGAAACAAATAAACATTAAAAAGAAGAGCCAGCTGTGTCATTACTTTTAAACCCTATTATAACACACTTACGATTGCCTGTACTCGGGACAGATCATTCCCACTTGCCAAATCTGGTGTGCAGTGGGCTTGCTCAGATATACCTTATCACCCTTACAAAACAAAATCAGCTGGGGCAGTGGTAATTAATTCTACTTTAAAGACAAGGAACCTAAGATTCAAAGAACTGAAGCAACACACCATCAGCCATGTGGCTGATAAGAGGTCAACTCAGGATCTGAACTCCATACATACGGAGTCAAAAGCCTACATCCTGTGAGACACACTGACTGCACAGAGTTGGTGGCTAGAGCTTTTATTCACAGAGAGAGAGGAAAAGTAAGAAGGGTAAGAGGGGAAAGAGAAAGACATATACACACACACAGCGAGCGAGAGAGAGAAAGTTACAGACTGGTCATTTTTACAGTTTGGGGCCTGAGATCTTTCCCTTCTTTCCTCATAATATTTAAAAAAAATTTTTTTAAGCTGAAAGTCTTATGTTGAAGTCCTACTCAGAGTGCATCAGGATGTGACTGTATTTGGACATGCGGTTTTCAGAGACATCACGAAGTTAAATGAGGTCATTATGGAGGGTCCTAATCCAATGTGACCAGTGATCTTGTAAAGAGGAAATTCTGACACAGATAAGATACAGACACTGAAGGAAGATACCGAAGGAAGACGATGTGCAGGCACAGGGAGAAGATGATCACAGACCACCTGAGACCCAAGGAGAGAGACCTCAGAAGAAATGGAGCCAGACAACACCGAGCTCCTGGACCGTCAGCATCGGAATTGCGAAGAAAGATGTGTCTGTTCTTTGAGCTATGTGGCCTGTGGTATTTTGTTATTATGGCAGTCCCAGCAGATGCACACACTGTCAGATTCACACGGAGGCAGCGCATCTGGGGGTGGCCCCATGCTGAGACTGACAAAGCCACTCTTCCCATGTGACCTATTAGCTGGGCTCTGCTACCTCCACGGAACAGGTTTACAGAATCAAGCTCAGGGCCCACTGCAGAGACTGGGCTGGCTCCAAATTAACGTTTCCGCCTAGGGCACTACCCCACCTTTCTCATTTTTTCTGTGTCAAGCCGACATTTCCCAGAAAGTTGTATTGAATGTGCACTGACTGCCTTTGGCAGAGATGGGACCTAGTATGGGCGCTGGCGAAATCAGGGCCTTAACCACACATGAAATGATAGAACTGTTTCCAGCAGAGGATTAACTGAGCCAACTCAAGACAAACACAACGTATTCTGGCATTGCTTTTGACAGATGGAAATAAAACAAACATTAGCAACTGGATTGCAGCTAACAATATGCAAAATTAAAGAAGGTACCTTTTTAACTCTATCTGGGAGCCCACCAGCTTTTCTTATAAAATCTGCTGAAGAAAAAAAGAAGACAGAGCTGTTAATCTCGTTACACAACCAGTTAGCACATGCAAACGAGGGAAGTTAAAAGTCTTTGCATTCAGGGGAGGAAACAGATATTTGACACATATATTTATTAAGGAGACTGGACTGGAAAATAGCACTGCTGTATTAATCAGATATGGTGTAGAAAATACTTAAATAATATAACAGCATATGCAAAGACAGCATAAGCTGCTTACAAATGGAAGCCTAAGGTCTAAGTATTTTCATTTGAAGGTTAAATTTTCAATTAATTTTTTTCAGCTTGTTGCCATCTCTTCCAAGCATCACCGTTAATTGCCATGAAACAATACTTCTCCCTGTTTAAATTCCGGACATGGAGGCCAGAAGCTGTCAGCCACCTAATGGGCATGAGAGCATTGTGGCAGAAATCAAAACCACTCTGTAAAAGCTGAATCAAAACATCAGGCCCGGAGAAGTGAAGTGATCAGTTAAAAGCCCCCTTTTCCATTTGCTCAGTTTTCCAGGATTACACTTACAACTCTAGCTGTCACTGGAAAGCACTAATAGAAGCCTTCTATTATTGGAACTTCCAAATATCCCACCTTCGGGAATGTGTGGCAGCCGAGGGTCTGTATGCCCACTTACCTGCTGGGTCACCAGAGAAGGAATCCTTTTTCTTTAAGATGGAATGATAGACATGTTCCTGGTAGTAAATGGGCTTATCCCCTCCTGCTGCTCGGTTAACCGGCACTGCAGGGCTCTCTTCCAGTCTGAGATCCAGCCCGCACTATGTGGGATGACACGAAACAGACTTTAGAAAGCACTTATTGGAGAACTGAGGTTGGAAATAAGGTTACATCTTGAGTTGAAGACAGGATTCGAATGATGGTTTGGAGCATAAATACATTCATATAGGTTTTGGCTGAAAGTCTTCTGTGTTGACTTGAGAGTCAGAGTTAACTTTGGAAATGATTTTAGGTTCAAAATAAAGGAGAATAATGGCATTAAGGATAAAATGCATAGCATTACATTTAATTTAAAATGGCCTAGCATCATAGAAAAAAATAGCCTTTTCTAATAAGGCAAATTTACTTTGTAACCCAGCTCCACCACTTAATACTTCTGTAACCTTGTATAAATCATCTAAACTCTCAACCTCAGTTTCTTCATCTGTAAAATGGGAGTGATAATGTCTCCTCCATACCTTCTTGAAATAAGCAATAGAAATAAATGAATAGATAATAGACTAATCTTGTTCTCCTTTCCTCCAAGGGACATGCGGCATTGTTTGGGGACATTTTTGACTCCTACGGCTTGGGTAGTGAGTGCTACTAAAATCTAGTGGACAGAAGTTTAGTATTATGCTATACACCCCACAAGAATAGGACAGACCCCCAAGAATTATCCTTCCCAAAATGCTACTAGTGCTGATACTAAAAAACCCTGGATTAGATATAAATAGATGACAGAATACAGATAAAAAGCTAATTTTTTTAGATTTGGGGAGATGTATAGATCATCTATAAATCTACAGGTAGATCAATTAATGTAATGGTGAGAGGTATTCAGACATGGGATACTCTAGGCATTCAGCAAATATAAATAATTTTTTATTAAATCTGAAGGTAGGATTAACAACATTGTTGTTGGGATGATAGTAGATGGTGCTAAGGGTGAAACAGTAATGTTAGTGATGGGAACATGCCACCATCATGCTGGGTGCTTGGTATTTTTATCACATTTAAGAAGGGGGTGATCTGAGTCTAGGGCTGGGGTTCGTGTTAGAGCTACAGGTCCAGGGAAGGTTGGGATCAGGGCTGGCAGACCCTTCCCAGCAAGCAGCCAAAGCTCACTAATTATTTTGGCAACATCCAGACAGTCTCTCCAGTGCCAAGCATCTAAGTCCCTATTCGGAGTCCTTGCAATTCCATGGGAGGGGGGCAGACCCGATGTGATCTATACATGTCAGACTGGCCCACCCCAGAGTTGCCCACTTTCTCAGGCAATGCTATTAAGTTATCCGGAGCATGGTGATGACCCAGTTCTATCCCAGTCTTTGTATCCAATTCCATGAGGAACAAACAGGTAGCTTAAGAGATCGGGATTTCATGTGAAGAAAAGATACTAGGAACATTCCAAT